>WBMV01007818.1:0-96737 GCA_013396655.1 Campylorhamphus procurvoides
GTTTTTTTTCCATTTGCAACATACTTGCCATGCAGAAATCCCTGTTTGCAATACCCCAGTTGTGTAGAGGATGCACTCTATCCTTGTTAAATATTGCCACCTTAAGCTGGGATCAACAGCACTGGCAAAGCTTTGTAGCCTGGAAGTGATCTGTGGCATAATCCATGGGTAAAACCAGCCCCAGACAGGTAATAGTTGAAGATTTCTGTAACCTGATTGTATAGTTAAGTTCATTTTATAATTAGTTTAGTCTTGCACTGTTTTAGGAAGGCTCTGGTTTTGAAATGAGAAGAGCAAAGATTATGCAGACATGTGGTTGGATGAGTCAACAGGTATGAAATGCTGTGTTTGGTCCTTCTTTCCATGATGGTCCCTGCACATCTTAGAGATGGGAACTTCTGGTCCTTATGCAATAGGAACTTTGTGTTGACCTAAATGATACCATTCATCATCTTCTATTATTTGGACAAGTTATTTAATCTTTGGTGTTGTCGCTCTTTGAAAAAAAGTCCCCTTAAGGGTGGTTTGGTTGTTTTAGGTTTTGTGTTCTTTTCTTTCGTGTGTGAGTTTTTTGTTGGTTGTGGTTTTTTGTTTGTTTGTGTTTGGGATTTTTCTTTTGGTTTAATTTATTCTGCCTTTACTGTTGTGTGATTTCCTCCCTTTTTTTTTTTCCTTTCCTCTTGAGTTTGGTACAGGTCTGTTGACTTGAGACTCAACTACTCTTACTGCTTCTTCAGTGTCTTTGTGTCTAGTTAACTCGTTTTCCCTACTAAGAAATACAAAAATCATTGGAACATCTACTCTTTATCCTTTTGTAGGTGTCATTGTCAACTTGATTGCTTGTCTGCAAACTCTCTCATGCTGCTGATTTAAAAATAAACCCAGCCTGTTTTGTTTCTTTAAGTAATCTAGTCCATTCACCTCCTGGGGTAATCAAACATTTTTAAAAAGCTCTGGGACTCTGAATGTCCAACAATTCACTGTTGTATTTAACATTTCTTGCCACTCTTTCAGATGTCATTAAGACAGAGTCTTAGTACACAATTTTCCATGTGAATTAATCCAATTCTCACAAAATGTTCAAAACTACATCTTAAAAGTACTGAAAGCCTTCCAACAGGTTTCTGGAGCTGGGCTTTGCCCTGTCTTGCCTGTAATAACAGGTACCTCTTGCAGATTTATACCAAAGCAACTGAGCTGAGGTCTGTGTCCATTTTTAAGCTTAGTAAAATTTTTAGATCCCTTCAAATTTTTATGATAGCACAGGGTATGCATTGAAATTCAAGAAATATGAGTAAATACTTCCTTAAAGCTCACTTATCAACTGAAAGCTTTTTAAAGCAGTCCTGTCAGTTTAAATTCCCTAAAAGTATCATATGTAAAATGATACACATGTGCTATATAATCCTATCTTTAGTAAATGGATTTGCAGCCTAAGAACTTCTATGAATTGGAACACTTGGATCCTCAGGCTTATTCAAGAAAAAGCATTTTAAAATGTAAAGGGATTAAAAATTTGTATTCCTAGTCATTTTGTAAGCAAAGACTTAGCTCCTTTTCTAACTAAATGCAAAAGCTGACATTAGGCTGGCAATTCCCACACTCCAGGCTGAATAAGCCACCTTGGTCTTGTATACTCAGGTAACTTTTAGACTTGGAGTTTAGAAGGTAGTTATTTTATTAAGGTGAGAAAATGAGACAAAACCAAACTGAACCAGAGTGTCTTCCTTGGTCAGAAGATGAAGCAAGTTTCTTGTGGCTCTGGATCTGCCTCCAGACTCCCCAGGGTGTTTGAGTGCTGCTTGAGTGGAGGGTGCAGCTTGTGCCGTGCTGGTGTCTGACTTCCATGAAATAGGGAAATCAAGGGGAAAGGGGCTCAGCTCTGGTTTTGGTTGGCTGGGAGGCAGAGGTGGTGCAAAAGAACCTCTGCAGAAGGTTCTGCCTCCTTCTGCCTCTGTTGGCTGGTTGTGTTTCATAGCAGCTTGATCTGTATCTGGCACCTGTGTTTTTGGGGAATACATAAGTTACAGTATAAATGCAGGTGTGGATTTTATGAACAGTAGGCAAAATGAGCAAATTCATAGATCAAAGTAAGTGTCTTTCCACAAGCACATTATGTGCCTTATTTACTTTAATTTATATACTCACTGAAACTAAGCTACCACATTTTCATGTACGCTTATTCCCCTTTCACTTCTTCCCCTAAATAATTTGTTTATCAAAATAGCTATATTTTTAAGTCCTAAGTCTTTAACTTTTTTGCTTGTAGAGCAGTGATTGAAGCTTCCTAATAATATAGTTTGAGATGCTGTAAGTTATGTCTTGTCTTGAAGTAGTTTTCCTCTCTTTTTAATTTCTGCGGCTATTTTTGCTTTTTGATAAAGAGTCTACACCCATAGAGGTGTGTTAGTGTCTTTTCAGTTTTAAATAAAGCTCATTTTGGGGATGATTCAACAAGCCCTTTGGCTCTTTTTAGGCTGATGATAAATAGTCTCATCTTCCTTACTAAAGAGCAAACCATGCTAGAATTAGTTTGAATTTTGCTTTACCGATAATACGTTCCAGTTTAATGACCTACTAACAGCCCTGTGCACAGTGCTGTCCTCAGAGAGCTGAGGTCAGGAGTGATTGAAGCTCAGATTAGTGATTTAAGAGCACCTTCTGGTGACTAATCAAAGGCAAAACAGAAAAAACCAACCAAACAAAAAGCTGTTTTGACTGTGGGGTGAATGTTTAGAAATGTATGCAGTCATATATCCTGAAAAGAGATTTGATATGTTCTATAGCTGAATGTACTGGGATATTAGCCTTGCTGGTCTTGATCGTTCCCCTCCTCCAGCTCTTAATCTCTGGTGGTGTTTCCAAGCATTGCTGAACAGATACTTGTGCTAGAGAAGATGTAACACAAGAGTAGCAATAATCAGAAATCGAGGTTCATCTCTGGTCTTAGACAATGTAGATTTTTTTTTCCTGAAACAGCATTGAATGTTCTTTTGTCCATAACTCTACTTGCACTTGTTCTGATTTGTATCATCTTTGGTTCTGGCAGGACCTTGGTCTGGAAATAGTCACTTGTTGAAAGAAGAGTGTGTTTTGTATTGCAACAGTGTTGGAAACATTTAAGGTCAACTGAAAGTTTAAGTAAAGTTGTTTCTTTTCCTGTGACTTGCATGAATTTATCTTTGGAATTACTTTCTTTGGAAAAATTCTGAGGAATTTTTTTTCTTAATTTTTATTTTTTATTGATAAACATTGAATCAGTTTTGATGTGATAGAAACTTTAGTCACAAGTTATGTGAGATAGTGACACAANAAAAAAATTTATTATTGATAAGCATTGAATCAGTTTTGATTGTCTAACATTGATGTGATGGAAACTTTAGAGTCACAAGTTATGTGAGATAGTGACACAAATGCCAAATTCTAGTCCACAAACCGAGAACTGAATAAAAGTAATGTTAAGACTTTTGTTGCTGTGAGGGGTTTCCTTCAGTCTGGATTCTGAACTGGTTTTGAAATTCTTCATGAATGCTGCTTTCAAACCATGTCAGTAACACAGAATCTTTCAATGAATATTTAATGAGTTATCTCAGATAAAAGTTAAGAATTTATTGAAGTTTGTGTGGTTTTTTAGGATTTAGAAGGGGGANNAGCTCAACTTCAGGCCATCTCCTGAATATATTCCGTCAGGCCATTTCATGTTATAATTGAATTATTGATTATACAGAAGGCACTGCTTATGTCAGTGCATGCCTGTTGTTTGGAATAGTGACCTGGAGTGGTACTAAAGAAACCATCTAGTAGAGCAGGTAAGGCCAGGTAGGCAAGGAAAGTAAATTTTACTTAAACAAGATTGGTTTTAATTGTCATCCATGCTGCAATAATAATCTTCCTTCAGCTGAATAAATTCCTTTCAGATGTCTGTCTCTTCTGTGTGCAGACCAGTGCACTTCCTTCTGAATTTACTATGTATGCCAGTTTTGTTTAGGCCAGTCAAATGAGGCAATATTTACCCTTATATTTGTTGTATTTTTTGTGGGAATTCTACCATTACCAGGAATTTTATTCTGCACTGATTGTTAAATGTCTTGTTGAGCGAGGTCATACTTGATGGCATGATTGTAAACTGGCATATTAAATAACAAAAGTATCTCTTGAATGATTCTGTTTCAGCCTACAGTGGCTGGGAGTAGGGGAGTCTTGTGGGAAGCACCCACAGCATGTTGTGTGCTCCTGGTACTTCTTTGGCATATGGTTTGGTTCATGAAATCTGGGAGAAGGGGCAGGATCAACTCCTCCTTCTCCTCTCCCTGCCCATTCAGCTGCATTGAAACAATTCTCTGCTCTAGTGCATTTTTCTCCCTGAATCATCACTTCTTCTCCAAGCTTTGGGGTCACTGCTTTTTCCTGACCCTCTTTCAGAGGGATTGCTTGCTTTCTAGTTTCTTTTCCTCTTCTTGTTTCCAACAGCCTAATTTACTGACTTTAGACTTCAGTGTATGGCTTTGTTGATTCCTGCTGTGTATCAGTATACACAGAGTGTACCTCTGTGTACAGGTATAATTTCTGTTTGTACTGTCTTGATAAAGAACATTTCTAATCCAGTCTGTGTTGTGTTTGAACTGAGTGGGAATAGATCAGTGGCAGCTCTGAGAGCTTTTTATAGGTGAAGTTAGATCATCAGCCTCTGAGAGCCTGTTACTGAGGAGCAATCCTAAGGATTTCTGCTCATGAATGGTGGTTCTAAACTTTCTATAACCTCTCACTGATAAGACAGGTTGGCTGTGTGAACCACATGCCTTGCTATATCCCTGGAAGGATAACATGAACAAGTTTCTAAGAGTTCTGATTGTGTAGGTGTGTGTTTTATTGTACTCTGTTAAAGTGGGGTGTTCAAGCAACCTTTCCCTGACCTGTAATCTCCTTTTATGGAGATGAGGGACAATATTCCAGGGTAAGTTTTTATATGTTCTCTTTCCCTGTTCCTAGCTCCATCCATGTCTTTTGAACAACTGGCTGATGCTGATCAGTGCCTTGGCAAGATAGAGCAGAAGGGTTTTGGAAATCTCCGCAGAAACTTTTATGTCTTTGTTCAGTCAATTGTCTGTGTTCTTATCAGGTCAGGATTTGAAGGAACCAAGTTTTCTGTTGTATTTTTTATTCCTAGCAGAAAGATTTTATTCCCCCCAGCTTTGGAGAAGCAAAATCATTGCACTAGCATATCTTCTGTTAATAGTGCAGCAAATGGGAAGTTGATCTTCTGTTAATAGTGCAGTAAAGGGGAAGCTGTATTTAGCTCGGTAACTGATGGATATAATGTACAGTTCTGAGTGTGCCCTGGCTGCTAATATTTCTCATCACTATCTGCAAATTGTTCTTGGTGTTTCATTTCAGTTTAGAGCAAATGAGCTCAAAGCTAAAATTGTTTGTCATTTGAAACCAGACTTCAGTATTTCCTTAATTCTGGTTGTGCATTTAAATACAGAACAAATTAAAGGCTAGAGATGCCCTCCCCCCACCTTCTAGAAAGACCAAAATTGAAAAACCTACCCACACAAACACAAAATCCCCCAAATCTCTGGCAATATATGAAATGTTTGATTCTGTGAAACTGGAAGCTGGAATAATTAGGACTCAAAATATTATATGTATTCATTCTTATACCTCTTCATCCACTTCTAGAGGGAATATTGGAAGTTGCTAACAGTGTTATGACTTACCTGTGAGTTATAGAGTCAAGCAGAAAATATGAGTGAAATGACACCTGCCATAGAGTGAAATGTGTTCTACAGTTATGCCTTCTTATTACTAATAGAAATCTTTCGTATTCCCAAACAAGAATACTTTGTAATACCCTAGAGAAATGAATGCCTTTATTCCATCTCTTTACAGCCTAGGGATGTGCTTTGTATTTAAGGTAAACGTGTAATGTCCTGATAATTGCTACAGCCAGAGAAGTCCAAAGTAAGTGATTATCTATGTAATTATCTGAAAGACAGTACTTGAAACCTTGTCAGTAACCAGCCCTTTGAATTTATTAATCAATTAAGTTTTTAAAAGAACTATTATCTCTTCTTATCTCAGCATTTGTGCTGAGGTTGTGTTCGGAGACTGGGATTCTCTTAGGAAGCAGCATATGTGCTGATGGGAAGAGAGAGAGGGGAGGCAGGAGTTCCTGTTATTAAATAATATAAAATGAAACAAAATTCTGTTATTGCAGTCTTGGGGAGGGATGCTAGGAGATAATGATATTTTTGTTTTTCTTTGGAAAGTGCATTTGTGTCCAAGTTTACAGCATTTAGGTAATTTCAGAACTCATAGAGCTAGTGGGAGCTGGTGCTTGCAGCCTTCTGGTAGGAGATGGTTTCCTGCCATGAGAACAAACATAAAATCTGATGGTCAGATATTAATCAAGCTAAATGACTGAAAGGCAGGAATAGGTGCTTCTTGGCGAGCATAGTTTTTTTATCAGAAACTTGATTTAAATACTTCAGGAGAAATGTGGAAGTAGGTGACACACTGGATTTAGAGCATTTGGCTGTTACCTCAGGAAGCTTAAGTTAAAGCTCTGAACTAGGTCACAAGTGAAAATGAGATTTATGGTGATGTACAGTGAAAAATTGGCACAGTGCATCACCCTGTTACCAGGCACCTCAGCCTGCATTGTCTATATACTTTGTGCTCCACTTTTTAAGATACTGTAGCATCTTTGATTAATTAGAGAAGTCTTATCAAATACACATATAAATATATAAACATGCATATGTTTAAATTAATAAGTAACTTTGTTCTTCACTCATGTTAATCTTGTGATTAGATCAAAACTGTAGACAATCTTACTTGAATATAGAAACTACTTGGATTGAAATTTAAAGGTAAGGGAAGTAGACAGAGCAAGAGACCCCCTTGGCTTAACTGTGAGCTTCTGAGTCTGCTGAAAACCACAAGAGAAGTGTTCCAGGGATGGAAAAGCAGACAGATACCTGTTGAGAACTACAAGGGTGTTTCCAGGGTGTGCAGAGATGCAGTTCAGTAAACAAAACCTCAGCTTGAGTTGAAACTGGCCAGAGGTATCAAGAACCACCAGAAAAAGGTTCCTCAGGTACATAAAAAAGCAGAAACAGAACAAACCCAATTGTGTGCTGTTAACAGGAGAGATGATTTAGCCACCAACAGTGTGGACAGGCAGAGGTTCTCAGCACTTGGTTCACTTCAGTCCTTGCCATCACTGCTGAGCCCCAGGCTGGGTACAGAAACCCAGGTTGATGCAAACACTGACCCAGCATCAGCAAGGGAAGAACTGGTGGGTGAGCTATCACAGAGCTTGAACCCTACAAATCAGTGGGCCCTGGCAAGACCCTCCTGAGAGTGTTGGAGAGATGGCTGACATCACTGTGAGACTGCTCTCTGTAGTCTTTGGGGAGTCATGGAGAAGGCTGGAAGAAAGCTCATGTTAGCTCAATCTGCAGGAAGGGCTTCAAGGATGATCCAGGAAATGAAATTATGGGTGCATCAGTACTACTTCTGTCTCTGGGCAAGTTATGGAGTGAGTTTTCCTGGGGGCTATCACAAGTCAGATGAAGGACATGAGTGGGAAAAGCCAGCACAGCCTCACCAAGGGCAAACCTGATTGCCTTCTGTGACAAAGTAACCTGCTTGGTTGATGTGGGGTGAGCAGTGGACATTGTCTACCTGAATTTCTCCAAGGCTTTTGTTATGGTGTCCCGTGCCTTCCTGATACAGAAATGGGTGTGTTGTGGTCCAGGGGAGTCACCTGTGCAGGGGCTCTGCATGGCTGAGGGGTTGTGTGTAAACAGCTCTTTTCATCCTGCTAACCACAAGTGGGGTCCCCCAGGGATCAATATTGGGCTCAGGGCTGCTTCTTCACAAGTGACCTGGCAGATGGGATCAAGCGTGCCCTGACAGAGCCTGGAGATAAAATAATGCTGGAACATGCTCTTAACCGTGTTCTTTTGGAAATGGAGGGCAGCCTTGTGGAAAATAAAGCCTAGAAAAAGGAGCTCTAGCTATTAAAGAAGCCTAAACTGTAACTGCCTTTTGTTTGTTTTGAACACTAGGAATAACATACGGATAATGTGTTACTCTGGGTCATCCTAAAGTAACATTATCTCTGAAGGTACAGAACTTTTCTAAATGAAATAATAGCAGTATTAATGTGGTAGGAAAAAAAGAAAGCAATAGGACCATTTGAGTCTGGTGGAGTGTGAATTTTTTTTTTTGAATTTCTTAATTATCTTGGCAACATTTGGCCATAAAAATAGCTCTTGGCTGAAGTGAGCATTGTAAAATGTTAGAGCACTGGGGTGTCTCCTTGCTTCCTGGCAGACTCTTTTCTCATTCCTGTTTGCTTCTAATAGTAGCTATCTGGATGGATACGTGAGAAAACTTTGGACTACTGTTATTATTCATCTGAATCAAGACTGAATTGTCCGAATTCTGATTATTTCAAACCTTCATTTTATTCTGAGACAATGAGCAACCGTGACATGAAACTGAGTGCAGGAAGTTCAGTCAGTGAAATGGGTAGATCATCTGCTTCCTACTCAAAACAGGATTAGTTTTCATACAGCTTTTTGACCTTTGGAATTTTATATCTAAAGTAGTATTTGCAGCCTTACTTAAATAAAATGGTGATCCAGGGAAATATGACGTCTTGTGTTTGTATTAAATGCCAGCTTGATTTTCTATCAATTCTCAATTTTAACCAATGTGACAGGCCTATTTATAGGCAGAATTTTGGATGCCATCTGTGAACTAGCCTGGGCATTTTTAATAGACTACAGGCCTGTCCCAAATGATTTTGTCCAACCACGATATTAAAGTAGTAAATATCAAATGTCTGTAGTATCCCAGGTAAGAGGTGAAGATACATTTCTTTCACTTCATTTCTTTTCACTAAGTTTTTTCCAGGTCATGGAGGATCTTGTGCTATTTGCAGTATCTTTTAAAAGGCACTGATTTCCAAGTTGAGATGGAGGGCCACGGCCACCTGGAAAATATTGGCAAGATTTGAACTGTTAATTGCTGTAGTGATTCTGTAGAAAATACAGAGTTCACTGCTGAACTCTGTGGATTGACTCAACTCCACTCAATTTTGTAGAAGCTTTCCATAAATATTACATGTCAATCCGTCTGTGTAAAACTAGGTAGCACAAAAACTTTTAGTTGTTGATATCTTCTAAGTGTTTGGGGTTGATACAGTACTTAGGAGTTTGGGTTTCTTAAAATGTAGTGAAACAACCCTCCTCCTTCTCCCCAAAAAATAAAGGTTTCCACTTAGGAAGTATTTTCTGGATTAAGGTTAAATCTCAGGAAAACAGGTCAACCATTTTGGAGTAAAATATGTGAACTTGCAGACCTGTAAGTTCTTCAAAAACATGGCACCTTGTTGTGAATGGCTTGAATGACTTGCATTATAACATACCAAATCAATGCAACTGTCATGATGGGATCATATGTGCACTTGGGTTTTAAGAGCTGCTAGCACTGACTTCATGTAGTGCTTTGTAAGGTGAATGAATAATGAATGTAAATAATATTCAGAATCTGAGGATATAGTTAAGTAATGGAAGAATGGCTGTTATGGAAAATGTAGGAGTTTTTTTTGAGGACTTTATCACAAATATGCACAAATGGAATTTCTTCTTTCTTTGTGGAGTTCATTGATTTTTAAGTAGGGTTTCTCACTGTGCAGTGTAGCCACAATCTACTACCTCTTTAAGTGAATGCTTATATCAGAGACACAAAAATAGATTTTCCTACTGGAAAAAGTGATTATAAATGAAACTTTCCATGCAGCAAGTTCCAGCTTGTGCAAGCTGCATTGATCCCATACAATACTGCCTGAAAAAAGCCATGCTGACAGAATTGGATTCGAATTTCTACACTTGATCAGACATAATTAACCTCAGTAAGATGAACTAGAGTAACACCATTTAGTCCAGTGGAGGAAGTCAACAGTCTCAGGAATTACAGGTTGTACACAAATCAGCATAAAGGCAGTTCCTCTGCCACTTGCACCCAAAGAACTGGCTACATTACATGGATATTAACTAATTCTCTGCTTGCTATGCTGGTCAGACCACAGGCAGAATAGCAGGGACCCTTCGGAGAAGCAGATGAATTGGAAAAACTCTAGAGGAAGCAAGTCTTGAAAATGACACCTGAGGAATGCTGGATTAAATTGCTTTATTTAGAGTATTCAGAGAAGAAAAGCCTGAAGGTAGTTGTTTGTAAAAGATAGGCAGAAAGAGGAAAGAAATTACCTGATTTCCAGGTCTGCATTCAGGAAATAAAATGTGTAAGTAAGAAAAAACAGGTAAGTTATAAGTTTAGAAAAACTTTCTAATAGTAAGGATAAGTCAGTACTAAAATAGACTGCATAAGAAGATTGTAGACTTCTTTCACTGGAATTACTAAAATCAGATTAGACAAATAACTGTGAAGAAAGATTTCAGTATGGTTGAGATCAGTGTTAGGGCATTTTGGAACTGAATGGCAATTTAAAAGGTTTTGGGTAAAAAAAAAAGTCAAGCATCACCTTGTGAAGGAGGTAGAAGAAAATCCTTAAGTACTCATACAGCGTTCTCCCAGTAATTTTAATTGAAAATAATAATTTACAATATTAGTAAATATTGGGATTATCTTTAATATTACTACAGTCCTTTTATCTCCTGCACCTGATTTGTCTACCCTAAGACTGTGCGCACATTTTCTTATTTCAAGCCACTTTGTAGATTCCCTCACACTCATTCAGATACCCTAATGCAGACAGCCTGTTTGCTGTGAATTTATATAGTATTGTGCAACTCCTTTTATGTAAGTGAAAATACATTGTGTAAGTAAGATGCTATGTAAGTTTGTACTTTCAAAGTAACGTCTTTTATGCAGCATCCTTCCAGTTGTTTTTGGGACTATTACAAACATGTGCTGTGGAATAACAATGAGGAAATAAAATAGATGAGGAAACAAAACAGTTGTCAGAGCAAACCCTAAATTAATGTTTTGCACCAATAAAATTTTATATCCCAGATAACTTAGGTTGGGGGTTTTTTAGGAAAAAGTAGATTTGTGCCACACAAGTGTTAAGCTTCTTGAAATACAAGATATGTTCTTATGAGGAAAACAATTTTTACATTCTAGACTGTTTTACTTTTCTGGGATTTTTGGATTGTTTTGGAGTATGGTTTTGTTTAAAATAATTTAGAAGGATGAACTCAATACTTGCATTAATCAGTAGGGACACTTTGACCAAGTAACAGTTTCCTTTCTAATGAATAAAGTGAGACCTATTTAAGAGCAGGCCTGTGATTAGTTGGTATGTGAGAATGTCCTTAATGTGTTTCTAAATATACATTCTTCTATTAATGCAAAGCAGTATGTAACAAGTATAGGAGTGTGATTGGCATACGCAAGTATTTTCTTAATGCATGAAATATTTATTCCTCTTGATTAGTCATTGAAGAAAAATTAGAACTACAGTATGGTTTGGTATCTTCTGTTTTTGTACATGGTGTGAAAAAAATTAACCAACAGCAAGTTCTGCAATAAATGTAGATATACAGGAAAGTCAAAGGCAAATTCTTTGGATTTTTGTCAGGTGGTTATGAATAGTTTATGCCTGGAAAATAAGTCTGGCTTTGTGGGTTTTTCAGAACATGTTGGTGTTCAGATCTTCCTTTGAGAAAAGTCCCAGGAAGTGTCCTTAGCCTCTCACTTAATCCTGTGGTCTGAGAAATGGCCTCTCCCTCACTCCTGCCTCTCCTCTGCTATCACAGTGCTCGCTTGTGCTGTCACCTGCTCTGAATCTTTTTCCCTTCCTGCTCAATATATTCAGCTGATCTCATCTCAGGTCTGAGCAGTCTCTTGCCCTGCTGTAAATGTTAGGCACAAGGGCTTGAGCTAGAAAGGTTGCCACTACTTCTGTTTAAGAAGAAATTGATCGTATAACTCTGAAGCACAGTTATTGATTTTTATTTCTCTTTAATAAAACATGTTTTCATAAAAGATGAAAAGGAGATGGTGCAAAATATTTCAGCAATGGAGAGAATAGCTCTTGACTGACAAACAAATACTGATAGTGTGATGAATCCATATAACAAAATATGCTCTATATCTTATATTCAGATATATCTGAAGTAGGAATTGCAAAGTAATACAACTTTTCATAAAATTCTCAGTAGAAACGTGATACTAAATAATATAAAGATGAGTGTCTTCATAACCCTTTCTTTTATTTAATAGTGAATATTTGTTATCTGAATGTGCCTCATGCTTTGTTCCCTTAACCTACCTGTATTATAAATCAGACCTCTGCCCTTCTGCCAGCAGTTTTGTGGATCCTCATGTTCTGCTGGTGACAGAAAATACCCAGCACTTCTTTGGTTTAAATTAGTGCCCCTCTCTGAAAGACTTGATGATACTATTTTTCACAGGAGGACACAGTAGATGACAAGACTGTGTTTTTCACAGATCTATAAATATTACAGCCAGGAAGGGCCATTTTAATAATGTGCTCTGACATCTTATGTATTGCAGAGCATAGATTTCATCTGACTACTCCTTCATTTTGGACCAATAATTTCTGACTGAACTAGAACATGCTCTTCTCCTTTCCTGAAATGCTCCAGCCTTGATTTAAAGCCTCATGTTTTGGTTGCCCAGTGTTGGCTTTAGCCATTTTTGATCTGACTGTGTGCTATATGGAACCCCTTATAGTGCCACGTGGTTTCCACATGGGCTGTCACTGACTGAGTAGCCTGGGGAGTGACCGAGCTGTCACTGGTGCCTCTGGATGCCTTTGACTCCGCTGGGCACCATCCTGACCTGCTGTTCCTTGGTAGATCTGTTTTACAGGATACAGAGATGGGAACTGTTCTCTTGGCTTGCTCCCTCTAACTCTTTGTAGGTTCTGATTGTAACCCTGCCAACTAAAAGCAAAATATTGATGTTTTTGAAAGCTGGCATGCAATTTCAAATGACAATATACAACATCAGCTACTCCCTGTGCATTCTGTTTAGAAAGTCCTGGCATGGTTCTGGCTGTTCCACTTCTGTGGCTAAAGAGTGTCTAGTCATGTTGACTCATCTGGATTTTGGTTATTTGACAGAATCACTGCTAGTCACAGAGGAAAACTCTGCCCAGGAATACCTGACTTTATATTCTAGGGAATATTGACCTTGATTTGGTAAGAGGTTACAGGAAAGTACTACTGCTTATCTTTGTTATTTATGGGATTTGGAATTTGATAACATTTGAAAAGAAATATAATACAGAGAAGTTCTTGATATGACTCAAGAAACTGAAAATAATTCCCATCTGTCTTGCTGTGTATTTATTTTAAATAGAACAGCTCCTTATCTTACAATGTTCCACAACCATTATTGCAAAGTTGTGCTCTTAGTTATTTACTTTTTTCAGCAAAGTGCAATAGTTGCTTCAAAGGCTATCTACTCTTCCAAAAGAAACTATTTATCAAAAAATTATCAGCTTAGGAGACAAGGGAAATTGTTTGTACTTTACTGGTGCCAAAGGGCTGATCTAATAAAATCAACTCTTGTAAGTCGCCTCCATTGCATTATACAGCTACTAAGAAGGCAGTGGTCATGACTGCAAATGAATACTAGTGATGTTTCACACTTCTTCCAGGAAAAGAAATGTTCTGTGGCTTGCTAAATAAGACTTTACTTCTGTATGTAAACCATATGTCAGCATTACAATTATTTTTATTGGAATCTGATGTGTTACTGCCTTTTATTGGAAAAAAAAAAAAGAAAACTTGAGTCTAGCACGCACTCAGAGGAACTGCTCCTGTAATCAGCTTTACTAAGGCTCGTATACAGGCCTTAGTAAAGGTCTAATATAAGCTTCGTTTCAAAGTCAGTGACATGCAGCTTAGACATGTAAGGTATAGGTTGGGGTTACATTCAGTATTGTCCAAACAAGATAATTAACATGTAAAGGAGCCAGAAAAAACTCTGAAAAACCTATTTCTCATATATAGAAACAACTTTTAGCAAAAATAAATACTCTAAACTTAAACTGGGTGTGTCTTGTGCTTTCTTCCAGCAAAAGTGTTCTTGGCCAGAGCCTCCTTCACACGAGAGCACCTGGCAGGACGGTGGTTAACAGGAGTGTGCACAGACCTCCTCTCATAAATTTTCTTGCTCCCCTGTTTTTATTTCACTTCCACATGTTTATAATTTTGTTTGGCTCTCTGTTAATAAGTATGTAATTAGTGTTTGATGTGAGTTCCAGTGTAAATAATTTGCAGTAGATGTGGTAATGAATATTTTTAAAACTGGTGTATATGGCTCCAAAGATAGTAGGATAACAGATAGTGAATTCCTGTCCAGCTCGACTCCTGATGGGAAAACGGAGCTGTGACTTGGCCAGCTTGTTCAGCCTTGCCTCTGGCCTTAGACCTATTGATGTATTTAAATAAGTGTAACAAAACAGAAAAAAACTTTTTTCCTTCTTCAGTGATGCTTATTCTTAATGATTGTCTTTCAACACTATAGTGAAAAACGAGCATTTCTGAGTGTGTGTTTATATTTGTTATTATTGTTGTAACATTTTAAGGAGTAGGATGGTTGGTTTTCCTGGAGGGGTAAGGCCGTCAGAGATGGGTGTTAAGGCCTGAACTATGGAAGATAACCATAAAAAATGCAGAAAATGAGGTGGATTAGTGAAGTTACAGTGTGCTGGAGATAATAAGCTCTTTCAGAAAGCTTTTGAGTTAATAGATTATTGAATTTCATCTGCTGTTTTATCACTGCATAGATTAATGCAAAGTAATATATATGAACAGATGAAAAATGTTCTTTCTCCATTAAATGAATTTCTATATGTGGATATTGAGCTATCTATTATCACTGAGGAAAAAAAAGTTATAGCAGCTATTTCTGTTTAAAATGTCAGAGTATTAGTTATTGAAATAGCAAATAAAGTCTTAAAGGGAAGAGAGAATAAAAGGGAAATAATATTGCTACTGTAGAGATTCATGGCTCACTTGCATCTTGAATGCGATATGCTGATCTCTGGGCTGCATCTCAGATGGCTCCAGGAGAAGAGAAAAGATACATTCAAGGCAGTGAGCAAGGATTTCTCAGGCTGGGAAAGGCTCAGTGGGGGAAAGGAGGGAAACAACACAGGTCATTACGTTTGGAGTGGGATAAAATATGTGAAGAACAATTGTGCAGCCCCTCATCCAGTATCAGACCTAAGGATGTCAGATGAAACCAAGGGGGAGGCTCAGGACAAGAACAGTGGAGGTGTCTCATGCATGTGTGGCAATCAATCCTTCAGGATGTTCTGGGTGCTGCACGTTTGTGAGTCGATGGGAGGTACCTCCTGGGACAAACAGCAACCCAAAGGCTCAGCCTCAGACTGAGGGTGTCCCTGAGCTGCATGTCATTGAAAATGGAATATCTAGAGGGATTTCAACTCTTCCCTGGCCATCCTCTGTCGGCCACTGGGAAGGCACAGGGTGCAGACTGGGAGTGAGAGAGGAACAGCCTGACAGGGACGCGTATTTAAATTTATGCCTTAATTTTTCTTGATCTAGAACGCTTTTCCCAAGGCTGCTGTTGTCTAATATCAGGCATAAGTTTTAAGGCAATGAGAAAGTAAACAAGCAATTCAAATCAAAATAATCTTAAATGAAATCCCTTTACATTGGCTTGGATCCCTTTTTTGTAAAGGATAATTTAAATTGCTTGCTACTGAATTAGAAAATAATAGAAGTGTTGAGATTGCCTAGAGAAGGAAAGCAAATCAATGATATAGAATAATCAGAATTCAAGTTTTTATGGATACAAACAGTGTGACAAGAAATAAGAAAAGTGACTTGATTGTTTTCCCTACTCCCAGTTTTCTTTCCATCCAGAAAAATTCTATTGGCATGTTGATGATGTGTGTTCTGTTGTGTTGTCTCTGGTTTATTACAGCACTGTTTTTCCTCTTGTAGGTTAACAGAACCTTCTGGATATTTAACAGATGGACCTATAAATTATAAATATAAAACAAAATGTACATGGTTAATTGAAGGATAGTAAGTATTTATTTTCATAGCTTAAATTTTCTGACAGTTTAGTACTGTGTATTTTAGAGATTGAAGGAACTCCTCAAGTAGAAACTGCATCTGGATGCAATATAAACAGTTTCAGTCTTTAGTTAGTTTGTTTTGTTCTTGTTTAAATGTTATAAAGAATTTAAAAAAAAAAAAAGGATTTTCAGGATTGCTCAGGGTTGGCCAAATTCCATTCCCATTCAGATTGCTGGCAGAAGTTCGGCTGACATTGGAATTTGGCCAGTGCTGCAAGCTGTCAAACCCGATGATAAATTTGTTGCACGTTTGAGTACCTTTACATGGGCTCCAAATGTGGTTACAGAGTCCCATTATTTTAACTCATTATCTTACTAATCTTATTTAACTCATATCAGTGATATAAATCAGGAATGGCTCATTCAGTACATGTTACTCTAAAGTCAGTGCTTCTCTAAAGTATTTTCTTTTGCATTCGAGTGTCCCTCCTGTACTTAATTTCAAACAACTTTGTGCCCACAGTTTAGATGTCTCATGCCTGTTGCTAATTTTTCAGTCTGTGCAGCACAGAAACACCCAGGCATGCCCCAAGAAATCATGAGACACCTGCATCAGTGTGGCTGGCTGTTAAAAGCACAAAGTGGTTTCATTTCAGAGTGACTTCCCCCCTAGATACGGGTCAGGATTTTGCTGACTCTAGTTCTGAGTTGTTCTACCATTCTAGAAGAATATTAACCTGTTCTCTATTTTTATGTTGTTGGATATCAATTAACTTAGATGTCACTGCAGTTCAGTAATGATGTATCTGATCCAGTCTTGCTCTGCTCATATGCAGATAATAATTTAAACACATCAGTGATGAAGTTATGGGTAATTTGCAAGATGATTTAAATAGAAGCTCCAATATCCAGGTGACCAGGCTATAGCTGAATATCCCTGTGCCATAGCTAGACTTCTCTTTTTACCCGAGCTCGCTCAGGAATGTCTGCACTGCACTACACTGAGCTGAGGTGGCAATGCCTCAGGAGCAGAGGCAAACTGCTTTGAACTGGGTCTTCACTCCTCCCCTCCTCTTCCCAGGAGTGGCAGCTGGAGGTCACAACATGCTGCACAGTGTGTGGAAGAGCAAAGCAACTCAATAACACAGAAGGTCAATACACAGGGAAGTCACATTTGTATAAAATACTCTGTCTTCAAAAATGAATGGAGCTCTCTCCAAAGGATGTGTCACAACACCCCCTGTCCCTGTCCCCTGCAAATGGCACTCAAGCCTGTCAGCAGCAGGGAGAAATAAAAGCAAATTATCATTATGTTTCACAGACTGTATATTGGTAATTTTGCAATACATGAAAATTCTCCTCTCAGAAGGTTTACAGACCTGTTTGAATCTCAGCCAAAAACTGGAGAAATTTGGCTCCCAGTTGTTGGGAGAGGGCAGTCACTTGAACTAGTATTGCTTGCTATTTTAGATTTTTGTTCTAGGAGTTTTATTTTCAATAACTAATATAGTACTGGAATGAGAATGTGTAGGTGACTTATCTTGAAAGATCCTTTAAATTTCATATTCCTGGTTTTGTAAAGTAAAGCTAATATATTTAAATGGGATATCTTAATTGCTCTAAATTTGTGGTTCTGAATATTGAGAAAATCTGGTGAACTTAAGTCTCTTATTAACTTTAGGGATTATTAGACTTGGACCGAATCTGTTATTTTTTAATTTTCTAAGATAAGTGAAATATTTGCTTGCCCTGACTTTTGTTATTTAACACCTTGAAATCTTTAGTGATTACTCAAAATGTTTTTACAGAGTTATGCTGGCATGATCAATTTTCCTGTAAGTTATCTTATGAGCTCAATCATTCTGTACATTATGTTTTACACCAGTGTTCTTTTGTTTTCCAGCCCAAATGCAATACTAAGATTAAGATTTAATCACTTTGCCACAGAATGTAGTTGGGACCATATGTATGTATATGATGGAGATTCAATATATGCACCCTTAATAGCTGTATTTAGGTGAGTGTATTTATTAATCTTTCAGTTCAAGTAGTCACGTATGAATGTTTTTAGTTACTGGGGAAAAAGATAGGATTAGAGGCTCTAATATGTTAACTAGCTTGTTTTGTTAATTATGGGAACATGTATGTAAAGAATGTGTTAGAATGAATTCCAAAACTTAAATCTTTTGTTAGGTGATCAGAGCATAAATCCCTCATGTGCCTTGTACTGACATTACATGGAGTGTTAATGTTTGCACACAGGCATTTTTCTTGGAAAGCCTTACAGAGGGATAGACAAGTTTGATACACAGTTTATGATTTGTTCTTTTAAAAACAAGTTTTCAAATTGTATTTCTGAGTTATCTTGCTTGTGTAGTTAACCACCAGAACTCTCACCTTGCTTTTCCCCCTCTCCTCTCCCAAGGATTGCCTAAAAGCACTTTTCCCATTTTCTTTTCCAGTGGTCTAATAGTCCCTGAAGTGCGTGGAAATGAAACTGTTCCTGAAGTAGTTACTACATCTGGCTATGCATTGCTCCACTTTTTCAGTGATGCTGCTTATAACTTAACGGGATTTAATATTTTTTATTCGTAAGTAATTTTTTTTAAATATGCAATTACTTTTGGTTTTTTTCAATACCATAATGGTTATACTTAGTGGCATGTTTCTAAAACCAGGGAGCCAGGGTTGTAGTAAATGATTAAGGTACATGTTAGGGGGAAAAACCCCCAAAGATACAGTATATTGTTTTGAGTGAAGCCACATGGCCAGTCCAAGAGTATGTTATTCCTATGCCATATGGAACTAAAATGTATCCCTTCCAGTGTTTATCCAACACATGTAGTTGTCATATGGGACAGAAACGAGCTTATATCTGCTGTCATGTCAATTCCCTTCTCCTGAACTAGGATCATCTCTTGCGTGATTTTTCATGCTGAAGATTTTTCTTGCTTCTATGGCTTTTGAAACCTACACTGTAATTTGTTTTTTTGTGCCAGCCACAAAGTTTTTATTCCATTTCTTCTCTACTTCTTGGGTACTTTCCTGTCCTGTTTTCCATCTAAGTCTGAATTCTGTCCTCGTAGTTTCTTATCTGCACTGTCTGTCTTTCAGTTTCTCTGATGGCAAAATCTAATCTGATAGAACTGCTTTTGTCCACTCTCCTTTTCTGTGTCAGCAGCTTTAAAGACACATCCAATGGATCAGAGCCTTTTCTTTCTTTGTGCACCAGCTGTTGATCTCAGCTTCTGTTTTATTTGGGATGTACTTGTGACACAACAAAACACGTATTCATACTGGGTGCTTGATCTGAGAGAGGATTGCTCGGTCCTGTTGGACCTGTTTCTTCATGTGATAGTTGTTCCATGATGGAAGATATATCTGTTCCTTTCTCTCAATTCCTTCGTATTCTGAAATACAAGTTATTGGGATGTGGTGGCCAGCACTGCATTTCTTGTGTGGAAGTACATGTAATATTTTTGTCATGGTCTATATTAATTTAAAATCCCTACTTGTGCTTCTGACCATGGCTTTGCTCTTGGCAGAGGTGCTTGTTAAATTGTCCATGGAAAGATTGTTCCTGTAATTTGCAGTGGCTTGCCTACCTTTGAGCAAATAATAAATAGCTCTTCAGAGCTGGAGGAACCTCAGTGAATATGTTGCATTGGCAATGGCACTCTAGAAGGCTGATTGTTTTTAATTTTTGTCAGTTGACATCAGTAAAATGCAATCACCCGCCAGACTTCTCTACTGTAATTAGATACATTTTTCAGTTATCCCTGAAGCTTTTATTGCACTTTTTTTTATTTGTCTTGGGAGCAACTGGCAATATGGCATTCTTAAGGAATGAGAGTATGTGCTCTGCATTCTTTCATTACTTGATAATGTGGTGCATGCTGCATATCATTACCTAATTTTTTTAAAGATTAAAATAATTGAAAAAACCTATCAGTTTTTAATTCCATTATGTATGTAACTTATGAAATTTTATGTACTCTGGCCTTGTGTTTCTTCTATTCTTCTTTGATACTTCTAAAATATATATTTTTAATGAGCTAAAAGTAACACTTTTTCTGATTAAGTACCTGCAATTACTTTTTATGATTACATTGACTTTGTTTCTGTCACTGATCTATTGTACTCTGCTTTTGTTATCCTTTTCCTTCCTTGGTTTTCCACTTCATCTTGATGGACTGCTCGTATTCCTTTATTTTGGGGAACACAGAAGCACAAAATCTGTGACTAAAGTGCCATGCCAGTTGTAAAACAACAGTACAGAACAGCCTGAGTAAATTTTGTGTTCCTTGGAGTCAGGCAACTTGTTTCCAATTCTGCTGATCCAGTTTTTCTCATTCCATTTGAATCCTTATTGAACCTGTTGGAGTGGGAATTGGTCTGCTTTCAAAGTGCTCTCCCTGTGAAGTCAGGGGAACTGCAATGTACAGCACTCAGTGCCATCAATGGTTTTATTGCCATTTTTACCAGGAAAAGCCCCTGGGACGTTTGCAGTGTAGATGTGGAATTTTCTGTTTTGGTAATGTAACAGAATGAGTCCTTTGAGATGGGACTGTCTTGAAAACAAAAGCTCATCTTCTGACTGTCCTGCCACAACTGCATTTCTGCCAAAGGCCAGCCACAAACAATTCTTTGCAAACTTTAAACAACTCTTTCTTCATTCAGAAAGAGCAAGGAAGGCTGTGAACAGTCTCCATCTACAGGGTGTGGTCTGTGTTATCATCAGGGGTTAGTAGTAAGAGTTTATTCTGGGTTACAACCCAACCCTTTGCTTTGAGTCATCAAAAAAGGCTTCAAATCCTTTCTGGATTTCAGCTGGCGCTGCCTGGGACTCTGCTCATGGAAACTCTTGGACCCACATACTTTGATGTCCTCCATCTCCCTTCATCTCCAAGGAGTGGCCTGCATTTCTGGCAGGCTTTTTTTTTTTTTAATACTTTGCTTAATTTTGCAGCCAGTTGCCTGCGATCTCAGTGTTGGGTAGGGTGTATCACAAACACCAACTCCCATAAGTCACAGACTTCTTTCAGCCTAAGCTTTCCTGTTTTTGCATCTCAGACTGTGGAGTTAAGGAGGCAGGGTTGAGGTGGCTCTGTTATTAAGGTTTCAAAGCACGAAGTGCTAACTGTAAGTAGTTTGGGATATTAGCCTTCTATCTTGTATTTATCCTTACATGGTTTTCCCTGTTTTATCACCCCCAGTTGTTTTATAGTATGGTACCAAAGCCACTCAGGAAAAACCTTTAATTGTATGCCTGTGGTGGAGAATTTAAGCCCAGTCACTTTATGGGTTGTTCCTAGAGATGATAGGCAATTGAAGGGACTGATCAGAGTGTTGGTACTGGAATACAGGGAAAAAAATAGGCAGGGATCTTAATGCTTCAAGTCAATCCTTGTTACAGTGCAAGGTATTTGTGACCCTGTCTTTGTGTGTAAGCCTTGATGAACATCTTTTGAGCTCATTTACCTGTAAAAAATCATCATTAGATTTGTGTTTTATTAGTAAAGAGAATTTTGTTTTCTTCCCAGAATTAATTCTTGTCCTAATAACTGCTCAGAACACGGGAAGTGCACAACCAGTGTGTCTGCACCAAGCCGGGTATACTGTGAGTGTGACAAGTATTGGAAAGGAGAAGCCTGTGACATTCCATACTGTAAGGCCAACTGTGGCAGTCCAGACCATGGCTACTGTGATCTGACAGGAGAGAAGCTCTGTGTTTGCAATGACAGCTGGCAAGGTAAGGTTTTGTGGGGTGCAATCATGTTAATCTAGTAAAAAAAGCTGCTTTTAGTGCATCCTAACACTCCTCAAAGAATAAACACAGATGAAACACTAATTTCTGGAATAACTTTTCATGTGGGTATAGATATGGCAATTTAATGCCATAAAAGGCTCCCAGCTTTGATGTTTTCTGTCTGAAGCTACTGCAGAAATATGTGACCTGAACTTACTTCTGTTGGGCATTCTTCTTTCTAGACTATTAATTTGAAAAAAATAATGAGTATAATTACTGGAGAGTTGTGAGCACTTCTGAAGACTAAATTCCTCCATAACCTAATTTCCTATTCTATTTTTTAATGTCTAGATCAATTTGATTTTCTTCCCTGCTCTTTTAATGTCACATCATCTCATCATATTTTTAGTGCTTCTTGAAGTGAGTAGCTACTGCCTGATTTTTGGCTGGGTGTTATTTGTTTGGGCCTCTCAATGAAAAGGGAAGGTAAACTGCTTTGTTATAACAGGACAAGAGTTATCTGTGGACACGTACTGTGGACTAATGGATGTACTCTATGCTGTAGTTTTACTCCCAGTACCATAAATAGTTGTTTCTCATTACAGATAAATAATTTAAGATCCTAAATGTATAATTCACTGGCTATAATTATGCTAGATGTTTGTGAATTTTTTTGGTTTTATCCTTTACCTCTTCTATTAGCAGTCTCACTTGGATTATCTTGCTATGCATTGAAATTGCCATTCTTTTTTCAACAAAAGTATTAAAATACCTCCAGATGACTCAGCTGATGTGCCCCTTCCCATTTCTTCCTGCCTCTGCTTATGTTTTGTTGCTGTTTCTTTTGGCATGTCAAAGGAAATTACTTTTTTACTCCTATTAGCTGTCACACCTCTTACTCCAAAGACACAATGAGATTTAATAAATTTCTCTTAATAATTAATGAGTTGTTCATTAAAAGGCAGTAAGTGCCCCCACAGAAAGGACGTGGTTTAGCAACATGGTCATTGAATGGAAACCGTGTAGACTTAGTTACTGAGTCCTTTAGAACCTCCCAGGATTGTAGGGCACAAAAAGATCCTGAAAGCTTAATCTCCGCTAGAGAGTTGTGAATGGAGTTTGCAGTAGAATATCCCCCTTTTATCTGTGCATGGATTCTTTGCAATTTCAGATCCTTGTGTACAAAATGGGGAAGTGTCACAAGTCTTTGGAAGTTATTTTTAGGCTATGCCTTCAGTTACAGTGCTATATAAACTTCGTTAGAGGTTTTGAGCACAAAGTAAAATGAAAAGTCTCGTTTCCACTGTTGGTGCTTTCCTCTCAGCCAGCCCTTCTGTACGTGCCAGCTCCTCCCTCTTTCCTACAGTGTATTGCGTTGTGTCCTTTCCTTCAGTGTTCCTTGGATTTGCACTGAACCTACATAGATTTGTTATAATTTTTTTATTATTCTGTCACAGATGAGCTGGCTTGGATTCATAATTGTATTTCCTTACTAAATACAAAATAATACCAAATTTTCCTTAAGCTCTCTGGGAAACTACTTGCTTCTCCATTCCATGTCTTCATTTATTTTCATTTATATATCCTCTATAGTTTCTGCATTGATAGTATCTTCTGTGTAGGTTATTTGCAACGCTGAAATCATAAATTTCTCTACTTATTTTACTGTTCTTGCTCTTTGGCAAGTTTTTCCTTGTTTGGTAATTCAAACACAGTGACTGACGGGTCTTATCTCTATGATTTTGAAAAGAGCTTTATGTTTTGGGGTTTTTTGATTGAATTTAGTGCCTGTATTATTAAAAAAACCCGAAAAACCGAAACCAAACCCAAACCTTTTAAACTGTCCTGATTAGGATGGATAATAATTAAAATCTATGGTTCAGAACATAGACCCCGGTATTTCCTATTTTACAACATGTTTTTTTTTTCTTTTACAATGGTGACATCTTGTGGATATTGTGGAAAGAGCAGCTCTGAAGAACATTTCACATTTAAAACAAGTGCTCTGAGAAAAGAGAACACTATTTTTTTTTTATAGAATAATTGTTTGAGTAAAAAGTAGAGTCCTCTCATTATTAGATATGCTTTTGCAATGTAATACAAGGGTCTTGTAGACACAACTGGCTGCTAGTCACACCAATATACAATAAAGCCATGACAATAATCAGTTTTAGATTTGGAAAGCAAATAATTTTGATAATTTTTATTTTTAACAGACACTGCATTTAGCAAAAAGGTACTTGTTAAATGTAGTGGGTTTTTTAGGTAATTCTAGTAATGTTCAATGTTTCTGAGATGGTCTCATATAGGAAGAAAATTTAGTATTTACATGAAGCACAGTTAATTTAAACTATTCAGACAACATAAGGGATGCTGAAATTTTTACTAAAGAGTGATTCCTTTATGAGTATTACATCATATTGCATTGTCCCATTACTGGCTCATTTGTCTTGATACTGTATATTATATAGCAGAATGTGTTGATGCCTGCTTTTATAGGCTGTGGATGTAATTCAGGGAAGATAAAAACATGCCTTAAAACTACTGACTTGATCTCCTTTTCATTGCTAGGCACAGGTTAAAGAGAAACGGGGACTTAACTGAGGCAAAAGTTGTGTTCCTGCCCTAGCTGACCTATTTAAGAAGTTTATAGAAAGATATTTTGCTGAATGTGTGTTCACGGCCAGCAAATTCTCTTTGAGACCAGGAGCATGATGTCTTGGATGGTCTTAGGCTGTGAAGGGGCAGAGAGATTTCCAAAGAGCTGAACCTTCTGTAACACGTGTAAAACATTCAAGATGACTGAAAGGATTGTGAACATTCCTTATTTTTAAGGGGGTTAAGTGGGCTGTCTTTGAACAGGCTGAGAATATTACTAACTATTGGGTGTAAAGAGGGGAATAAAGAGAGTGTAAGGCTCTCTTGAATGTAAGAGAAAATTTACTGGCACTTTAATCACTGCACATCAGTAGTGCAAGCAAAAGGGGAGTCTGCTAAGGAGGAGTTACAAGGTGTATTTCCATCAGTTTTTAAGAGCATAAGCAGGGTACCTTCAAAGCAAATCTGATCCTTCACGTCTGTTGTGTTTTGGATTGCATTGTGAGAGTGTTTGGAAACAGAGCAGCTGCTTTCCTTTTAGAAGAGACTACACCAGAAGATGAGCTCTGGGTTGCACATAAATGGGCATTCAACCCTACTGCAAAGTTAAAACACACACAAAAAAATTCTGGAATGTGTAGAGTTAGTTGGTTCTCCCTACAGATCTGCTCCTAGGTGATAGAGATGCAGTGGAAGACCAGATTCTGAAATTAAACTAATTAACTTTGGAATAAGTCCATTAGCAATTCAGGCAGCTTGAATTTTATAACATCTCCCTAGGGAAAAATGAGCTTTTATGTAAGGAAAAGAGTAAACAATGAAAGTATAAAAGGAGCTGTGACTACTGCAGTGTCAAATCAGCATTTTGCCTTGCTTGTTATTATGGCATCTATTCTAACAACATCTGAGTATGGCCAGAATTACTATGGCAATGTGTGACTATGCACAACTTAGGTTATCCTGAAAGGACTAATTAGAGCTGAGTTTGTTCCCATAGCTGCAGGGAAAGGCTTTGAGGTCATCCTCTTGTTTGGGCTGCCTTACTCCTCAATGCTGAGCTTTAGCAAAGCTCATTTTCTGTGGTGCTGGTTTATCTGGCTTATTGAAACCAGAGGAGAAGGTCTGAGATGGGAGCTCAGGCAGCAGCAGTTGAAATGCAACACTGCAAAGAGCTTGTGCCCAAAGGTGTGAAATGTGAGATTTTGGCTGTTGTGCCCCAATGTCCTTGAAAAGAAAGAATACAAGAGTCTGTTTTCAGAGAAGAGGAGCTGTGATGTAGCATTTGCTTGACAGATGTGTTTTTGGAAGGAAAAGAAAGTAGAAGTGTCTTATAACTATTCTGTCCCATGACAATACCCTCTTTGTCTCAAATTTACTTTTGAGGCTGTCTCAGTCAAGAGAAACTACAGTTTTACAGTGTGGGAGATGTCCTCTTGTGTGTGTATATATGCATCTGTTCCAGAGATACAAATAAAAGCACAAACTCGAGGAATCCTTTCTTTCCCCAATTTTAAGTTCAAATCTAATTTCTGCTCTCCATATTTGTAGGCATTTTACATGTATCATGGAAATGAGAGTTGTCTAAGGAAATTTTGCATATATGGAATTGCTAGGAATTGCCTTATAATGAATGATTGTTTCATATATACTGGAAATGTTCTTGTATCCTCACCTGGAATTTAACAATTTGTAAAGCATCCTTGGAGGACTTTATGCAATGTGTAAACAAAATATAGCTATTGCAATTAGAAATTTATTGTCTGAAAATTATGTGTGAGAAAAATCACATATACGTATTTCAAGAGAGTGAACATCACAGGTAAACAAAGCCAACTGCACCTTTAAAGACCTTTATGGTGTCACTTGGCAGTTAGTGAATGCAAGTTTAGCAGGGTTTATCTAATTTGTTTCAATAAATGACTGCATTAAAGTGGTTGATAATACTCTGTATGTCTAATTAGGCTGAGATTTAGGAAGGGAGTCCCCTGCTATTTGTGAGTTTTAATGAAAAATATAAATATTTATTTTAAAATGCATACACTTAAATGTGCAAACACTTATTAGACTAGGGATTCCATGCAATACTCTGTCCTGAACACAAGGAGGAGACAGTGCTGATCTCCCTAATAAGGGAGCATAGTAAATTTCGTTCATTATCTGTAGCACCTTCATTTAAGACTAGGAAGCAAGTGATTCATGCAGCTCGAAACTTGTTAGCTTGATTTCAGAGGTGTGCAAAGTTTCAGACTATAACCTCAGAAAGGAAATAATTAAAGGTATGCTATGATTGAATAGTGAAACTGTTGAATTGTGAATTTACCAACATAGTTCATGCTTAAGTAGACTGTAAGAAAAGTGACAAGAAATTGCAATATATTCTATCTGAGCCTCTGCAATTGATGACAGGAAATCATTGAAACTGAAGGCAGGAGTGTGTAAGGAAATAGTAACAGGAACTCAGCTTCTCAGTCGTGCAAAGTGAGTGGGTGTGCAGAACAAGTAACTCAGGGTGGAAAGATATCAGGACTCCTCAAGGTCTGATCTTGGAATTGGTATTGCTATGTAATTTTTATAATCTGCTGACAAGACTGCTGATGAAATCTGGTCCTACAAAGGTGGAAGTTACCTGAAGTGTGAAGGAGGACTAAAATATGTTGCACAAAAGGCTTTGAGTAATGTGTAGGGTGTAATTGCTTCAGTATAAATTCTAAATGAATACATTTAGAGACTGAGAGGATTAAGAATTTGTTTTATTACCTTGGATTGAAGTATGGAAAGTGACATGGGGGAAAACTTGCCTTTTTCAATTAGAACAATATTGTTAATTTAGTATACATATTATAGACAATGTATATAGTGTCAAGTGCACTGGTAGGATGATCAGTCAGAAACTTGAGTTAAATATATGGAAGCATTAGTAGTTTACTGTGTGTTTTGTTGCTACAAGTTTATGAATACAAACAGAAACAGACTTAGAGAACCATCAGGATGGTCAGGGCTGTGGAAGGTATTAACAGAGCATGATCTGTTTCAACTGGTAAAATGAAGGATGGGAGGGAGGAGTGTTGCATTTATAAACATTTGTGGGGTTTATTACCTTGCTTTTATAAGTCAGACAGAGCAGCTCTTCAAGTTCAGTGGTATCAACACTGGTAGAAGAGAAGCTGGGATCAACTGGCTGTCAGTACATTGTTTGAAAATCGGAAGGCAGCTTTTGACTTAGAGGGAAGGTTCCTTAATACACAGCTTGGCAAAGCTTCTTACAATTTTTAATTGAAAGCATATTAATATATATTCTCTTATCTCAAAAATGTTTCTTCATAATCTCAAATTCATCATCATATGAAGATTTTAGTGAGTGCTTGAGTAAACTGGTATTGGGTTTGTATTTATGGTGGCTGAAATATTTTGTTGAAGCAGTAATTCTCAACTCAAATTATCCAACATCAACCAACAGCAAATACTTTATTTAATTGATTTAATGAGATTGTATGAAAAAGAAGACTGTGAAGTTTATATTCAACACATCAATACTTTTTTTTTTTGTGATCATAAAGGAAAACATTAGGTTTGAAGACAGTAGATGATTTTTAGTCATTAGGTGGAAATTGATCCTATGACTTAAACTACTGGAAGAGATTGTTACTTTGGCTTTTCATGAAACTCCTCAATAAATAGAAATTAGTTCTTTCTCATGTGTTCTGTGGATAAGCCACCTTTTTAAACCTATAGAATTTTTTCCTAACTTGGAGGATAACGTAATTGACTTCTAATTCAGGTTTATAAAGTTGTTTGCTGTTTTTAAAGCTTTTCTGTTTTTTCCCCTCCCCAGTGATTTGACTGACACATTAGAAAGATAAGAAAGAAATTCAATTTTAAATAAATGGAGAAAAATCATATTTGCATAGAACATAACAAAACGTATTTTTCATTATCTTTGTTCTGCAGCTGTAGTGCTCTCTGTTGCACAAAAGACACGAATTCGGTGAACGGAATGTTTCTGAAGAGAAAATGTATTCATGCTGAAATAATAGTACATGTATTCAAGTAGAAAAATCTATAAGTGATATTTAGAAGTCCTACATTTACCTTGCTTTTATAAGTCCTACATTTACTTTACTTTTATAAAGCAACAGCCATACAAAAGCTTTTACTTTTTAAATGATGTTTTGGTAAAAGCCAGTATTATTCTATTGTTTTGCATTTTTGCAACTCTGTGTTCCATTTACATAACGATTGATACACAACGTGATACATCCTTGCCCAAGGCAGGGCTTGAGACTGAAAGATCTTTAAGGTCCCTTCCCAGCCAAGCCTTTCTGTGATTCTGTGGTACGTGGTGTTTGTCCTTTCTATCTCACCTTTCCTGTCATTCAGGATGGAGCAGCACCAAAGCCCTGGGGCTGGAAGGGACTGACCTGTGACATTTGCATCGTTGATATCTGGTTAACAGTAATGTTAATTATTGTTAATGTTTTTGCGTTGTTAGCTTGGTATAAAAAGGTTTTGCCTGTCTAAATTTTATTACAGTCAGTGCTATCTCACCGTGTCTAGATTGTCGTATGGGTTTTTGCAGCTCCCTGTCTCTCCAGGAGGGAAAATTCCCATGGTTTGGCACGCCAGGAGCTGCTGTGCTTTGTTCCTTGTTGGCCACCAGGGGCCAGTGCTGGCCGCGACATCGCAGCCCAGCGCTGCTCTCACTCAGGCACCCTTCTCAGCAGTTTTTAAACCCTTCCCCGATCAAAGAATACTTAATCAATTGTTTATTTTAAAGCCCTTTTAGATTCAAATTAAGTGTTTCCTCCAGTGATTTACCAAATCACAATATCGCTGAGGCTACAACTCTATTTCAGTATCAATTATTAATGCTTAAGAAATAATATACTGAATTGTTCATACTCTCATTAGACCTCATTCAAATACCATTAATCTTTTCTGAGTAGAAGGTATAATGAACTGTGGGAATTGAGTGTCTCCATCATTTAGTGAACGGAAGGTAATTTGGGTACAAGTGGACATCGTTTTTCTACAGTGTACTAGGAAAAGTTGACAGCTGGTTAGGATCAGTTTGGATGCCTGGTTTTTGTGTATAAGAAGCAACTGTAACAAGTTGCCCCCCAAATTATAATAAACATTGGAAAATCTAATATTTCTGCACTCCCATCCCACCCAAGATAATATGTTATAAAAATATGAACTTTATGTACATTACTTATTTAACTTGCTTAGTGAACTTCAGCAGCTCTCTTTAAATGTGTGCCTGGTCTTCCCTTGACACAGTGTAAATCTTTACACCCAGAGCATCCTTTGCCAGGGGAGCATCCTTGCCAAGGAGATCTGATACTTTCTCATGAAGAACTGTCTCCTCTTGTTTGTTTTGAGCGTGGCTTCTTCAGGCTGCATTTGATGAATCCTGGCTCTTTGTATTCAGAGAGACTGTGGACTCTTGACATCTCCCCTCTTTGTCGCTTATTTTATAGATGTTTATTATTCACTTCCAAATTTTCTTTTATTTTCCAAGTGAAAAAGGCAGTGGTTCAAAGCAATTTGATGTCATCTGTAGCTGGCACATCCTTACTACTCTTCTGTAAACAGTGTCCAGCTCTAATCTGCCTTCTTTTTCAGTAGGACACACACTTTTCTAAGGGTATACACAAACCACAGATTTATGCAGTGGAGTCACAGTATTCTCTGCTCTGCCACGGCTTGTTATTGTTCCCATTGCTGAGTGGTGATGGAATATTTTCATGAGCTATCCTAAAATGATCCTGAAATGTAGCTTGCTTAGTTTTCAATTTGACTATGTTGAACTTCGTATGTTATTTTATTGTTCTAATGTTCTTCAGAGGCTGATCTGATTCTCTGTGCCCTCCAGTAGTTAATTGCCTTTAGCAGCAAGCTTTCCTCACTGTTCATCCTCTCCTGGGGTCATTCATGTTGTCTTCACCAAGGGCCAAACTTCCAATTCTATGATTGATAATGCTTGAAGTGGAGCACACCAAAGTTCTAGAACATAAATGAATGATGGAAAGATCAGAACAAATTAAAAAAAATATTTGCTGTTCATGATTTTAGAAGTCCTATAACAAGAAAACTCTGCGTTTTGCTGACTTTTCGTTATTTAACAAAAGAAGATTGGTTGAAATACATTTGAAAATAATACATAGCTATGTGTTTGGTGGCTTTGCAGAATGACCCATAAAATGCTACAAAATATAAACATTAAAATAATTCTTTTGATGAAGTGCTTCATAGTGTATTTTCCACTTGAAAAATGATGCAGAATGGCACAGGCAAAGGGCAAATTTTTACTTCTGGGATTTAATATAATACATATTGTAACTTAATTTATGTCATGTTATTTGCTTTCATATAACTTACTCTGGTGCAAATATGGTCTAGTTTTTCTCCAGAGGTAACATACAGTCCACAAATTCTGCTACAAGTTTTAGACCCAAGTTACAGGTCATCTAAAAAATGTGATGCATTGTGCCTTTCTTTCAATTTGTGACTCATACAATCTGTTTTCTGAGAAGAGTGAAGAAATGGGTTGTTATTATTTGAGCTAATCTAATGCTTTCAATCTGACTGACATCCCACGTTGTCAATTTTTTCATTGAGCATCTGGTAAATGTAAAAGTCTATCCCGTATTTTATCAGAATGAGCAATCCTGACATCTGTAATTAAGCCTCCCCTGTTTCTGCTTTATTGGCTTTAACGTTCCTGCCTAACAGATTGTACAAATTGCACATTTGTTTACAAAACAGGTCCCGACTGTTCCCTGAATGTCCCTTCCACGGAGTCGTACTGGATCCTGCCCAACGTGAAGCCCTTCAGCCCTTCGGTGGGCCGCGCGTCCCACAAGGCAGTGCTGCATGGCAAGTTCATGTGGGTCATTGGGGGATACGCCTTTAACTACAGCTCCTTCCAAATGGTATTGAAGTAAGTGGTTTCTCCTTTGGCATGTCCTTTCTGGTGTGGCTACTCTCTTGTAATTTCATAGGAAGGTTTATATGTTTATTAAAGGTCTTATTTTCTGCTTGTAATTTTCTTAGGATGACAGAAAGGGAAAATATGGGCAGAATCAAACTGTATGGGATACTAACGTGTAATTCCTTCCGTTTTGTGAAAAACTGCAAAACATGGTAAACCAGTGAGAGAAATCCATGTGCTGCTGCTTGTGAACAGTACCTCTGGAATATTATCTGCATTGTTGGAGTTAATTTATGGTTATGGGAGACTTGTATTTAGTGCATGCACTTAACCTGTTGGTGCCATGCCAGTAGGGTTAGGGAGCTCACCTGTCTTTCACTTTATATTTATGAAAGTTTGTATGTATGTCTGTCTAACCACCTGTGGGAAACCAAGCTGAAGCAGCTGTAAATATTGCCTAGCTGATTTGGATGGTAGCTTTTATATATGTAGAGGCCCTAAATACGGTAAATTGCAAGTGTTAGGATATTCTTATTAGCATGTTTATTTCTCCTGTTTTTTGTCTACCTTTTAATTTCTTCCACACATTTGCAATCATCCGGAACAAATCCCAACTTCTTTGGTGTTTTTCTTTTCTACCTCTGTCATTTATTTTTTTTGTCTCTTCCATCTTGTTGTGTGTTAGTGCATTAATGGATTAAGTGTTAATTAAAATGTAATGGAACTTCAAATCAACTATATGGCAGTAAATCTTACAAGTGGGGCAAAAATACATGGCACAAGCCGTTCAGTGTGGTGGTTCTTTTACACATCTGATAACAGTGGGCTTAGCGCCCAATTTCACAGCTTTCTTGTAAGTCTGGTGGTTTTTATTGCACTCCCAATTCCTGAGATTGTTGATGGGTCCCTTAAAGAGCTGCTCCTGTGTTGCTTGGTGAACATGACAGGTCAGTGCCCTGTTGGAATAGTTGACAGTGACCATGTCACTGCTGCTAACAAACCACCACAGCAGGTAAGCACAGAGTGATCAAGTCTGCCAAAAGAAGTTAGTTTGAATATACAACATCCTCTGTCTCTCTGCACATGAAAAATGTGTACGTTTCCATTTCTTTTCTAGCTACAATTTGGAAAGCAGTATATGGAATGTAGTACCTGTATCCAAAGGGCCACTTCAGAGATATGGACACACTCTTGCTTTGTACCAGGTACGGACTCTTCAGCATTCTATATAATCTATTTCTTTGTGTGTGCTGTCAGTGATTTTAAGATTACTCTCCATGGACACAGATTATTGAGGGTAATCTAATTTCTAGTACTTAAACATTTTATATTAGAGTCTTATTCAGTATTTGTAGATGTACTGCACAACTTTTGGAAAAGAGATTGTGCAATAGATCTAAGTCACTTAGGTGACCATGAATCCTCAGAGCTAGACCTGTTGTGTGTGTGATAAAATTGGAATTGTGGGCAATGCTCTTGCTGACCAGGCACCATCCCCAGGGGCTGAGCCAAGTGCTGGTAACACGGTCCTTTGGCAGCCCCAAGACATGGCAAATAATGACCCAAGTCCAGGAAATATTCAGGGAATGCAGTTGGGAGCACAAGGGGACAGGACTGGACAGAAGGCAGCAACATATGCCAGAGGGGTCCATCAGGGAGGCAAGCTATAGCTGATGAGAAACTTGTTAATTGTGACAGAGAAGTACAGAATCTGTACCACAAATGCTCATTTGTTTGCATAAGGCACCCCCAGCAGGGAAAGACAAAGGATTGTATGAGGTCAGTCCAGAGTGTTCATCTTGCCTGGTAACATTTCTTGAGTACTGGGTAACAGCAAATGCCTAGGGAAGAATATAAGGAAAAATGACAGGAACATATAGAAGCTTCCTCAGAATGCTGTCCTAGTTTGTAAGCTGGGATTTCCTAAAATAGGATAGTACTTCAGTGAAAAAAAAATAAGAATACATATTTTCGAATTTTTTGCAAATTTTTTGACCATTTAAAAATTTATATCATCCCATGCCCAAGAATTCCAGTGTATTTTTTTTAAGAAATACCCTCTTTTGAGTACTGGTACTAAATGGTTTAATTTTGACAATCCCCACTTTTTATTCTTCATTTACTTTCTTTGTACTACTCATGATTTTCTCGAAGTCCATCATATCCTCTCCATCATTTCTTTTTTGAAGCTGAGAATTCCTTTTGTTTTTAATAATCCTCTATAAGGAAGATATTTCATGCCTTGGATAACATTGTGTCTTGCCTCTACTTCTTCTAATTCTCTTTTATTCCCTCTGAGATAGGGGAAACCACAATCTATAGTGTATTCTTACCTCAGAGGTTGACACCATAGAATTGAGGTCTAATTTTTTCCTGTTGATTCTTTAGGGTATTTTGGCTTTTCTGAAAATCTGCCATTGGCTTTGAACTGGTATTTTCACAGAACTGTCAGTTGTAACCTCAGGTTCTCATTTGAGTCTATTCAAAACTCATCCCTGTATGTACAGACTTAAAATTGTCTTTTTCCACATATGCATCTTTTCATACTTATGCACACAAACACTTACTTACCCTTGTATTGCACACTCAGTATTAGGAGATGCTTCTGCAATTCTTTGCTTGTGACATTGTCGCAGCTGCTTTCAGTAACACAGCATTGTCAAAAAGCACCGCTGTTTTTCCTCTCATACCTCTGCTGACTTGTTTTTCAGTACATTGAACAAACAAGTCCCAGCTGCAGATCTCTGTGGGACATACTAATGACCCTTACTTATTTAAAAACTATTTCCCCCCCCAAACTTTATTGACTGACTGACCCTGGTGTTGTCTGCCTTGCTTGCCCCAGAGCATCTCAGTTTCTTTAGGGCATGAGGAATGTTGCGAAGCATCTTTTGGAAATTTAAGGTAAATGGGTCAAGTGGACCTTGACACATTTCCTTCAGGAAAAGCCACTGATTTGCAAGATACAACTTCCTTTTTCACAAGTTCATAGCATTTTCTTCAGTCTGTTTGTTTTATTCACGGAATTCTGTCTTTTCTCCCTTTTCCTTATCGGTCTTCTGGTACGGACATGTTTTTAAGCAGGAATTTACATATTACAGACAGGGGTCAGCTGTTTTGTCCTTATATTACTTCAGAACTGAGCCTAGTTACTTTTTTGTGCCAGTTTTTTGTTTTATTTTTGCCTCCCCTTACTACTTTAGCCTTCTGTTTTAGTTTTTGCTATGGAAATACCTGTAAAGTCTACCAGGAAGGACTCATGTGGACTCACAGTTAACGTCATTTCATTCTGGCTTTATCTTCTCAGAGTACTCCTTCAGGACTGTCTGTTGGCACCACAAAGTATTTAGCTGGTTCTATTGCTAATGCATTTGAAAAATTATGTATTCAGACTTAATATAGAAATTTTGAGGGCATCTCATTAAGCTGTCTCATGGCTTGCCTTGATGTGTGTTTCTGTTTTAATCTACTTGGAGGTTTTGCACATTTATTGTTAGAAGTCTTTATTTCTTCCAAGTCTCCATTATCCTTCTACTAATTTAAGCTTTATTTATTTTGTTATTTGTAATGGGAAATTTTGTTTACCTTTTGGTTTTTTTTTGTTTTAAATAGAAAGCATTCATGTCATCTGAGCAGATGTCCTTAAAATGTCTTCATATTGTCATTAAAGATTTTACCCTTTTAGTTGTACATTTTAGCTCCTTTTTATATTGGCTCTTCCTTTTATATCGTGCTTCCTGTGAAGTTAAGCAGAATGGAGGGCTAGGGTGGATATTTTGTTTGTTTTGTGTTCCTGGCATCTGTTGTTCTACCAGAGATGTGGGATCTGTACAGGGCATATACAACATTGCAGAGGTGTTTTCAGTAGTAATATGAACTAGAATCTTGGGGTGCCCCGACATCACCTCAGGAATTGCTTTCCTTCATGTCAGTTCCCTGATTCATTACTAATGTATTATCTGTTCTTTGAAAGGTCAGATCTTTCTGACCGGTATCTTTGGTTATTACAGTTCTTGTAGAATGTGGACCTTTTACAGCTGGGAAACATTTGAGGAATGTATCATTTAGCAGTTCAGAATAAAGGCTTAAAATGTCATTTAACCTTTTTGTTTGGTGGTGCTAATACTTTCTTAAGATGTTCCAGACTAAAGGGTAACCATTTGAGAAATACTTTTGCCAGCAAATATTAAATGTAATAGACCTGTGTTCATTCAGGAATGTCTTTGGATCTCAGTGAGGAAATACAACTTGCTAATAATAATAAAAGCTAAAGGAAGTGTGTAGCAAAGAAGCTGTTGCTGGTATTGAAGGCACATGTTAATTAGCCATTAGTATTCATGAACAATGCACTTCTGTGAAATAATTAACTAATATTGTACTAGTGATTGTCAAAAATTACATGGGCCAAAAGGAGCTGATCCTGCAAGGTGAAGAAATTTCAAGAGGAAAAAGTACATCCTGCTGTTATAAGTTCTGAAATTAACTTCTTAGGATGAACTTTTGATGTTTTTCCTTTCAAATCTTCAGTCTCTTGAAAAACCAGAAAAATAGAGTGAAGAGTAGTAGAGCATAATACCTGGAGATGGCAGCTTTGAGCTGTGTTTTCAGTTGTGTACTAGTAATTGTGTAACATTTCCTTTATACTTGAGAGAGAAAAAAATACCCACAGAGAAGAAATTAGATTAAGTTTTTGACTTGAGCTCCTGAGATTTCAAAGCCTGGTGCTAAACTGGAGTGCGAGCGCAGAGCCAGCACTGCCTGATTGAGGTGCGAGCTAAAAATTGAAACCCTGTGATTGACTGTGTGGAGAATGAAATAATTTACTGTGCCCATTTCCCTCCGAAAGCTTCTTTAGTTAAAACTGAAGTACCATTCTTCTTTATTCTGAAGCAAAAAGATCAGAAGACTTTCACTGATGTATAGTTATAAGTGACTCAGGCTTTTTATGCATTTGCAGAGGAGAGAGTGTGAAAGTGCTCTTGCTTTTAGACCAACTAAACTCTTAGACTGTATTACCTCCAGTGCCTCTTAGGCTGGTTATTGGAAAGGTGCTACTTATCTCTGCTAGCAATTGGTTCTGCTGTATCCCAGAAATTGTATGGAGTTCCAAGCATCTTGACACTGAAAATATCAACATACTTTGAAATAATTTATATAAGAAATAGGATTATAAAGAGACTGGAGGAAATGACTTGTGAGGGTTTTCAAGCAGGCACAAACAGCTTTGTGACTAGGTAGGGAGTTAGAGTAAATTGCAGAATATTAAATCCCTGGAATCAAACAGGGGGAGTTGCCTGCAAGGTGTGTGTGTGTGTGATCACTGCTGAGAGTTTACTCAGCAGGGAGTTTGTGGCTGTAGCACAGAATTCAGCCTCATAATTAAACTGGTCCTGGTGGTCCCAGGGCAGTGGAAGGAAGGCTGGGCATTGAGATTTGAGACTGGCAACAGAAATGAGGCAGGCAGGCTCATGTAGGCGTAATTGGAAAGATGTTTTACAGTATATAGACCATTTTATATGTAGTTGAATTGAATTAAACTCATTGGAGTTTTATGAATGTTACTGCTGCTTTTAAAACTTTATTAAGAAAGGATAATTGTTTTGATTCCTTTTTCAAATAATTGGTATTGGTGTTGAGTCTGTATGTATCTTCTGTATTTTTTTTAGTCTTATCAAAAGCTAGCATCAATAAAGCAAAAAAAAGTAAAAACTTTTCCTCCCTTAATATGAGCAAGATAAAATCTTTCACCAATTGGTTTATTGTTATTCTTTTAATGCCTACTTTCGTTGGCTATTGTAGTATAATTTGAACAGCATTAGGAATTTAAAACTATTTTCTACCTATTCTATTAGTAGGTGTTAGTATGTTGTACCACCAATTTGCATATTTTTATTGGTTTAATACTTTTAACTACATCTTATGCAGAACTTGCTTTCTAGTTCTGATTTGCAGAGCTAAAAACTAAGAGAAGTAGGTAGGATGAGCTGTGACACAGTGTTTGCATGTAGTCCAGATAACAGCCAGTTCAGAGTTCCCGTCAATTAAGTGGACCTATTTCATCAAGAGATTGGTTCTTTATGTGGAAGTGCAATATCTTTGATCTCTTGTTTCAAAATTTTAATCCAATTGGTTTGGAAGTGAAGTCCAAGTGTGGTCAGCTTAATTAATACCTTTAGCTATACCCAGCAACCACGTGGCAAACTGCAAATAATGAAGAAATCAGGTGGCATCACTCTGCATTCAGCCAAACTCCTGACACACAAATTGCTGCAGGATGTGCTGTCTTGAACCTGAATTTGGTCCTGCTGGGAACTTAAGGTACAATATGCTTCTCATGTAACTTATTCAGGTTTTTCTTCAGTGAGGGGGTAGTTTGACAATAAGCTAAGAATAATGAATCAGACTGCAGGAGGAAGAGTCAAGTAAGGGTTGTTTTCCAGTCCATCAGTTCTGACCTAATGGGAGGATTATTGGATCAAGTAAAAATGGAATTAATTTTTTTCTTTTGATTTAACACATAAATTGTTCTTGATATTGTTACCATATTAAAGGAGAGAACAGGTTGGGGAAAGGCAGAGGAGGTGTTAGGCAGTCCTAACTGGGTGGTATGTGTTGAATGCAGAAAACAGGCTTGTCATGGATGAATTATTGCCAGGTGACAGTTTTTAAGACTTACTTATATTTTGGTTAGAAGAAAAACTGCGTAATTTCTTAATGATATACAGATTTGACTGAAGTTTTCGAAATTTCAGGTGACAGTATAGAGAACAAGTTCTGATGAATTTTAGTCCTGTTAATTTACATCAAGTTAATTTATACACTAATGCATGAATAGTATATGGGAGAAAAAAGAATGATAGTCTTGTTTCAAGCAAATAGAGAATGACTGTTTGTGTGGTTTGTAAGTAGCATTTCTTTGGCCAATTCTTCTAAAACATGTTGGATTTACACAAGAATTAAGGCAGAAAACTCATTTCTGTGTAGCCATGATACAGTTAAGAAGTACAAAATGAAAATCATGTGGTTATTTTAACACTGTTAACTTGCTTCCAATTCATTAGAAATGGATTATAAATTACCCCTTTGTTGCATTTTATTTTTTTTAGTGGTAACCACCAGATAAGATTGTTTTGAATGCAGACAGGATCTGCATAAGAGCAAGTCTTTCCCAGGTATAGCCAGAGAAGAGCTGATAAGTATTGTTGTTTTAGGAAAAGCGAAAACTTGTGAAGTCTAAGGAATAAAAACATGAGACGTTTCAGAAGTCTTGAATCACTGTGTTTATATGAAATATAAAATCAATATGAACACTGAGATATGGTGTAGGGAAGACAACCTGTCCAAGGCCAAAGGAACTGATGCTTGTGGCTGTCTGTCCATTCAGGATTTGGGGTGAAGGATGGAGGAGTCACTCTGGTTTGCTGTACACTCTATTGATTGGGCCTCAGTAGGCGAGTGAGTGCTCTGCCCTGCTCCTCTGGGGATCTTCTCCTTCTCCCCGTTTCATTTTTTTCTCACCGTAAAAGCTCCTCTGTCACAGGTCTTGAAGACTTGTTTAATCTATTATGCAAATAGATACTCTCAGGGCATGATTTTTCAGGAATTACAAGTACATGGCCTTGAAAATCTGCGACATGAGACAGCTGAAACAAAGTTTGCTGGATCACTGTTCGTTTTTGCAAATTTTAATCTTTTTTACCTCTATTAAAATATATATATTAATTTACCTATTTTTTTGAAAATCTGTGGGTTACTCCTTCATGAATTTCTAATGCAAAAATCACCATATTAATTGATGGTTACTCATGGATAAATGCACATTGTAAGATTTATTCTCTCTTGGGCTTCTATAAGAGTTTTTCCCTCAAATTACAGAGTTCAGACTGCTAAGCCGATTGCCATTTGTTTACCAGAACTCTATAAATAGTTTTTCTGTCATCTCTGCCTGTTTAGTCACAACAAGAAAAAAACTTTTCAAGTTTTGTTGTTGTTTGGTTTTTTGTTTGTTTTTTTAAAGAAGAAAACAATTTTTACTTTTACAATTTGGATATTGTTCATGGTCACCCAATGGATTATTTTTGTTATTGCCTATAATAGAAAAATAAGGAAGGGGCTCTCTAGAGGGGGGCCTGTATTAGAAATCTGTTTTTCACAAACTCACAAAGATTAATTGAGGTTGAAAAGGACCTCTTGACAAACCTCTCTGCTCAAGGAAGGGTGTCCTATACATAGTCCAGTTGGGTTTTGAATATATCCAAGAATATTCAATTCCAAATATTTATTCTTGCATTTAAATTGAATTTCTTGTAATCCCAATTTTTTGTGCCCATCACCTCTGGTCTGCTTACTGGAAAACACGCTGAAGAATCTGGCTCTCTCTTTTTTACACTTTCCAACCAGGCATTTAATTTTATTTGAATTATTTGGTTATTTAACACACATACTCTCCAAAGATGATGGTATCAATAAGATGAAGAAATTAAGGGGGATTTTACTGCTGTACATTGCACATACTGTACATTGTATTGATTCCTCCAGCAGGGATTCAAATTATGGCAGTTCACTTTTACTCCTGTACTTGAATTATTCTTTTGGTCTTTTTGACTGGTCGAAATGTGCATGTCAGTCATTTCTTTGGAAGAGAAATACTGGATGAAATGAGTATTTTCTTCCTCTCTTGAGAAATGTGATTTAACTCTTTTGTTCAAATCCTGCCTTTTATCTTATCATTCCTGCCTTCAGCTGCCATCCTCTCTGTCCACAATGAACAGCCAAATATTTGCAGATCATCCACCTTTTGTCACCTTTATCATTATGGTTCATCAAAAATTTCCACTGAAGTAGTTTTCTTAGGGGGAAAAATGTGCTTTGGGAGACTGGAAACATTTATTGGCAAGTTTTGGTTGCACTGAAGGTCACAGGAGCCTGTTTGGTTGGCTTGCTCAGGACACCAGCGATGGGATTTGTGGGAATGATTTTCATTGAAAAACCACGAGGTCTTCCAAGGTTTCTGTGACTTAGATTATTTTATTAACATGATGTAGGATATCTAAACTAACCAAGGTTAATTTACTGAGTAAATGCTCAACTTTACTGCGTGCCACTGTGATTGAAGGTGTTGCTTTTGACATGTGGGATCAAATCCTTAAAATATGAATGTGTTGGAGGCCTGGTATCTCCTTGGTGCTTCTCTGCCTTTGTTTTGTTCTCTTCCTTGGCCAAGTCTGCCTCTTGGCCTTCCCTCTCCTTAGGCTGAGGAGTACAATTTTTAAGATCTTTCATCTGGGCCATATTCTTCACACTTTTTCTGCACTAATTTCACAACAAAAAATTTTTTTTTTGTAGTTTTTATTTTACTTTGCAGTAAAATAAAAAGTGTTGTGGTAATGGGATCTTAATCTAAACAAATATCTGCTACACATAATTAATTTAAAGGTCATCAGTGTTTGTATATATGAACACTCTTTAAACTCTGTGTCTTGTGTGTTGTGTCTGCCTGAAAGCCTCACCTTTAGTGTGTACCTTTATTTATACCTAGTTTTTAAGTAATTTATAGAGGTAGTAGAAGTTTATAGTGGAATTCCTTTTCTATCACAGTCTTTAGGCTTCTTAGGACCATTTGCACTTGTATCCTTCCTACCATCCCTTCCCTGATTAGGCTTTTCAAAGAAACATCTACCTTCATGTGCCAAAGATGTTGCCTTTTTGTCCTGTATAACTATGCTGGCAACATTTGAATTTTAATTCTGTATTTTTTCCCACTGTCTTGGATCTCTCAGCCCATTTCTTTTCATGTTCAGCTGATCATCACTAACTTTTAAAGTGTTTTTTCCGCAGCACTTGGAGCTTCTTAATCTCATAAATAGCCCTTAGCAAACCTTAGCTAAATGTTTTCGTGCTTGATAAAGCAGTTGTCATGACCTTCTTGCCGTTTTCTCTGTCAATATTCTTGTGTACAGGATCTGCTGTGGCACTTACAAAGATTGCTCCTCACAGAAGTGTTCTTTTATCTGAACTTTGAATCATTTAAGCAGAACTGTGAGGATGACTTTCTTATTGTCAGCAGTCTGAGTAATTGTTTCAAAGTTCACAGCTCTTCAGGTCACCTTTTTTTTCTTTTAAATGTCTTTCCTCAGTGTCAGAATTATTTTTTTTTTAAATACTGTTATACACACCAGGAACTCCTTAATTAGCTCCCTCTTTTGGCTGTAGTCAGTTATCTGCATTTAAAAATACGTAGTCTACTATTTTAGTGATGCTGCATTGACTTGTGGGATCCAAGTGGAAGTGTAATGACTGAGCTGTAGAGGATCCTTTCCAGAAGAATATTTGTTCAGGCCATTTCTTTGGATCAGTGCACAGGCTCCTTCAACTTCTGCGCCAAGCTCTTTGAAATGTTTTATCTCATAGGAAAGGAATGGCTTCAGATATATCTCTCTCTAATCCTACTACAAACTCCTACTGAAGGGTGTGTACATCTTTTGTTTGAATACCACCAGTCCAAACTAATTGGTAAGACAGAGTGTCCCTGCATAGAATGATTTAAATTCCTACCAGAGAAATGTTCACTTGCCTTAAATGAAAAAATAGTTGAAAATCTTGCAGAAATTTCAAGTGTGCTCTTGAAAGTCAGACATTCTGGTCAGTCATTTGCTGACTAATCTTTCTGAGGAATGAGGAGGCTTTTCTTAGTATTTCATGTCAAGCCAAATGTGCTAAAACTGCAGCTTCCTTTTTATTTATATATACATATATTTTAATTTAAACCTGCTAAGACTGAATTTAAGGTAAGCCCCAGAATATTACATGGCAGTATGCAGAAGACAACTGCCCACTGTACAATCACCATGCAAACAGGATTCAGTTCTGGAATGTCCTAGCAAAAACTCAGGATTACTTTTTCTGCTAGGTATAAACTGTCCTTGGGCAAGTTGTAAAGCCAACACACTGGAGTTTGTTCTCTGACTTTGGTTACCTTGGTTTGCAACTCCAGATGAAGTGACATTTAGTAGGATTTGCTTTCAGTCAATATTTAAGTAAATCATTCATTACTTACCAGAACAGATGGCATTGCTGTTTGAGGTATATGGCTCATGATGGCTGGAAAATCTGGTTTGCATCCCTTAAAAAGCACTCCAAGCTGTGGGGTTTGCTTTTAGCAAATGTGCTCAAGGGGATTGCCAGCTGCATCCTGGGCTGCAGCAAAAGCAGCGTGGTTGAGGGAGGTGATTCTGCTCCTCTACTCCACCCTTGTGAGTCCCACCTGGAGCACTGTGTCCACATCTGGGGCCCCCAACATGGCTGGAGTGACTCCAGAGGAGGCCACTGAGGTGCTCAGAGGTCTTGGAGCACTTCTGTCCAAGAGGACAGGATGAGGGAGTTGGGGCTGCCCAGCCTGGAGAAGGGAAGGCTCTGGGGAGACCTTGTCACACCTTCCTGTACCTGAAGGGGCTCCAAGAAAGCTGGAGAGGGAGCTTTTAGAAAGGCATGGAGTGGTAGGACAAGGGGGAATGGCTTCAGACTGTCTGATGGCAAGTTTTGTTTTGATATTAGTAAGCAATTCTTTGCTGTGAAGGTGGTGAGGCAGTGAAACAGGTTGCCCAGAGAAACTGTGGATGCCCCACCCCTGGAAGTGTCCAAGGCCAGGCTGGATGGGTCTTGGAGCAACCTGGGACAGTGGAAGGTGTCCCTGGCCATGGCAAGGAAGTTTGGAACAGTACGATCTTTAAGGCCCCTTCCAACCCACACCAGTCTGCAATTCCATACACACATTGTCCCTTTTCTTTGGGTTCTGATGGCTGTGAATTTTCTCAGGACTGAAGTTACTTTGCTGTTAAGAGAGAATGTGCTCTCTTGTGCATGTGCTGATGGAAACCCCCATAACTGTGTGTGGAAAATCACATTTTAATTCTGTGAACTGTTCCTTAAGAAAACAATATAATATTCTTTGTTTAGCTTTTTTAAAAGAGAATGCTACAGTATGAATTAGGAGAGGCATGTAATTAAAGGTTTTCTGGTCGAAGTAATCTGTTTGAGATTCATTTTGGTGTCATTTTCATGGCTGGGTTTATTTTTCAGAGAAATAGACTCCTTATCATTGTTGATTTAGTTTAAATATCATTGTCTGGGATTAGTGTCTGATATCGAGCTGGTTAATGTAAGATTAAAAGTGAAGCTTTAAATCAGATTGCTCAGTTATGAAATATTGCACAGCACAGGAGTGTGCAGTTCAGATGTTATCTTTCTGTAATCCATTATTTGCTTTCTCCTCTCTCCCTTCCAATTTCTACAGGAAGACATCTACATGTATGGAGGCAAAATTGAGGCAAATAATGGCAACGTTACGGACGAGCTGTGGATTTTCAACATCCCCAGCCAGACGTGGAGCAGCAGGACTCCTGCAGTGCTGGTCCATGGCCAGCAGTACGCGGTGGAAGGGCACTCAGCACACATAGTGGAGCTGGACAGCAGGGATGTGGTCATGGTTATCATCTTTGGATATTCTTCCATATATGGGTACACAAGCATCGTGCAGGAATATTACATCAGTAAGTCCAGGAATTTTTAGCATGTACTGATAAAGTAGTATTTTTAAAGTCAATATGACTCCTATTTGCAGAAAGATGTATTTTGCAAAATCTTTTTTTCCCTTCAAGTGATGTAGATCAGATGTCTTTTTGAGCAATGGCATTTCATACATTTGTGGTGCTCCAGGACTTTTTCTATGTGTTATTAGTTGTGCACTGAAGGGGATAAAAATTGAAACCAGAAATGCCATGCAGTGGCCATTTTTGTGATCAAAGTTAGTTTTTTAGCACAGACTTACTGCTTTTACCACAGAGTAGAAGAGCAAAACCAACAATAGTTTAGTTATTTTGAAGGTTCTTTAATGTTGCTATGTTTTCATTCTGATTTTTTATTTTAAAATATCACAACTTAGTTCATCATTGCAGAAAGGGTTCTCTCTGAAGTGTATACATATTGCTGTTAGAGGGAATAATTGGAAATAAACACTAATGCTCTGTAAATAACCTGCCATATCATTTCCCCTTGTGAACTGCAAGCTGTTCCTAGGGGTGATTTTAAATGTTAGAATTAAATAAACCATGAGAAATCTTTTTCTCATACACATGGTAAATCTAAGATACTATTTCCATGGAATAAACTTGAAAATCTACACCTTCTGAAAAAGTTTTAGGACTATTTATTTTCCCACTAATTCAAATTGTAATCCTCTCCTAATGGTTTTTATTTCTTTTTTCGATAGAATTGATCTGAGTCTCTCAGTTATTTATGCAATTGCAGAATACATAATACAGAATTTCAAAGTAATACTTAAAACCAATTGTGCTTTAACATATAATTGTCCCATTTAACCTTTTTCATGTATGCGTATATATATATATATAAACACTACTTAAGCAGTTTTATAGGCTGAGGAAATCCCTTCAAAACTCAGAAGGTTCTTATTCTTGAAATTATTCCTGATGGCAGTGTTGAAATTTTAAAACAATGTTAAAAGGGATAAAAGTGAATGGGAATAAGAGGAAGAGCACCATGATGTGCTTTATCCATGACAAAAAATTTCAATTTAACTACATAAAAACTACTATAAAAGTTTGATCTTAGAATAATTTTTCACAACAGCATTCTAAGATTTTAAAGACAGGTTTTTTAATATTAATAACCATTAAAAGACCACCAAAACCCATTTTTTGTAAAACCTGAATTTCAAAAAGTTGGGTCTTTTTAACCCACCAGAGATGATTTTATTCCTTGAAGACAACAATATGTTCTAGTTTTCTTCATGCTCATTCACTTTAATGCCTGTTGGAACTTTAAATTATTTGCTGCTTTACATGCTGCTTATTTAACACGGAGTCAGAGTACCAATTTTATTCTCACCTATTATTGTGGTTAGTTTACTTATGAAGAAGGGAACATGATTTGTAGTGTCAAATTTTCTGCATGACTGCTTTTATTGATGGCCTTATGATTCAAATGGACACCTTGTTCCTATCTTAATTTTTTTTTAAAATGTTACAACTCTGTGTGTGGGATTAATAAAACAGACTATAATTAAGCATATATATCAGAACCAAAGAAATTAAAACCCCCAAACCATTCCTACCAAGCTTTGAGTAAAATCTCCTCTGTCAGTTATTATGGTTCTCAATTATTCTTAAATTCTCCTGTCTCCTTTTTGAGGTTATTTTTTTTATCATATGCTAGCGAGAAATTTAGTTTGTTGGAAAAAATGTGCTTCACTTGCATCAAATATCAAGGAAACCTGTAACAATGTAAGGCATTGCTGTGGATACTCCTTGATTTCAGTGAGTTTACTGGTGATGGAGGATTGATTATTGGGGCACTCAGGGCTTTGCACAACAGTCTATGTGCTGTAACTGAACCATTTCTGTGTGGGTAATTCTCATGGTTCATTTTGCCTTATTGCATCTTCCTTCTTCCCCTCTCCTCGAAGTTAAACAAGTTTTGTGCTCAATTTTCATGAATTCTGTGTCAACTGTAGCATTTATCTACAGTTTTGCAGCTGTAGGAACACTTTTAACCATAGGATTCCATATGGAATGATTGTTTTCTGGGGGGATTTTACCAGTTCAGCCTCCAAACTGAAGACACAGGAATGACAGAAGTATTGCTGGAACTCACCTGAATAGGAAAGAAAATTTCATATAAATAAGGGCTTGTGACTATAGGAAGAAAAATAAGAACCCAATTTTCTCTGCTTGCTTTAAAAACACAATACCTTAACATTTCAAATTGTACTGCTTTATTTTTCTAAATGTTACCAGTCATGGCTTTCAGTCCTAATGAAGCCTCTTTTTTGAGCATTTACCACATGCCTGCTAAAAGAAAGAGGCAGCTTAGCCTTTAGTTGGTTTGAACTAAAACCTCTGGTGATCCAGCTCTGCTGATGAACTCCATACATGGAATTCTGGTGCTAAAGCCTTTAGTTACTGTGACCCTGAATTCCATGGAGTCTGGGTTAAGAAACATCTAAAGGTTTAAGTATTTGTGGATTCCCAGGCTTTTCATGTGAGCATTTAGTTCTTGTTAACAAAATGTGCCAGTCAAAGGTGTTCATGCTCTCAACTGTCTCTCTCTGACATTGATAGAAATGACTTTTTTCCCTAATCAGACAAAGTAAAATAACTTCTGGAATAATCAGCCATGGTTTGGAGGCAGATTATCACTGTGCAGGAGCTCGTGCATTTATTTCTGCTCCCAAGGTGTGGTGGTGGCTGCAGGAACAAAAGGGCTTCCTGTTGCCCTTTCTTGCTGTACCTGGACTTACGCCTTTCGAGGAACCCATAAATCCTGCCGTGGGAATTATGTGAATGATTTTACTAACTTGAACCATAAAGCTTCTCTGGGTTACTCCCCGGGAGAATTTATTTCCCTTTAGGTTAGCAATACCTCATAAACCTTCTAAGAGTCTCAATGTGAGTCTCAAGGTGAATGTAATAATGATGTTTTGTTTTAGCTTAGATTCATAAAGGCTCCTTATATATCAAGAAACTTCTGAGGAAGTCTTCTGTGATTTTATTTTGTTTCTTTCTAAGACAGAGATTTCTTTGGATTAGCAGAATATCACTTTGGGGTTTTTTGTTTTAGACTGAATCTTTTTATGACTTTAGAAGTAGGTTATAGATTGATTTTGATTAAAAATGTTTATTTGAAAGAATGTAAAAAGAAATGGTCCTGTGATATAATGTTGTCCTCTTCCTTGTAAGTGAGCGTGAATTTTGTGGTTGCTTGAAAAATTTTGGTTTGTCACTTCCATGAAATGAAGGTGACACTTCCCTGACCTCTTCAAAGGTTGTGTTGTGGTAAGGGCAGATCAAGCCAATGTATGGATTTATTACTGCATATTATTTTTTTTTTCAAACCTCCTTTTCTAGAAACCACTTTATCTCAAAATGTGATTTCAGTGTTTCGATTTTAAGTGATAAAATTATTATTGCTCAGATTTGGAATTTTCCTTGATTTGGCAATCCTGATCAGTTTCATACAAAGAAATGAACTGGGGAAAAAACCCCTCTAATTTAATTTTTTTGCATTCTTTGATGATAGTGGTGTTTTATTTATCCTTAAAAAATCCCCACACCCAAACCCTTTGTTCTAAACCTTTGCATATTATATTTTTACACTATTAGACTTAAAATTTAAGTCTGGAGATATTAATAAAAAGTAGTCCTAAGTAATCCTATTTCCTTATTTCTGGCATGTTCATTCATGGAGATCTTTCTGTGTTTGGCTTTTTAAGCTGTTGAGTTTGCGGAGTTTCACAGGACTGAATTGGTCAATCAAGTAGTTCTTGTGAGATAATGAAAGAGTGGGATCTCTTTGAGTATGAGAAGGGTTAGGTAAATGCTTTCAGTAGAAATTGATTTTTTGTTTAAAAAAAGGTGAAGATTCATATCAATAAGTTTCTTAAAAAAAGCAGATCACATGCATAGTAATGTCTGTCTTTAAATGCAGACAGGAGTATGTTTTTGTCTGAAGGATGCAATATTGAAGATGCTGAAGAAATGTGAAAGGTCCAAACTGTGGGTATACATTGCAGCATTCAAAATTCAGACACCTTTGCTAAAGTTAGAATGGGAAATTGAGGGAGAAACTAATACTGCTTCTGACTTTTATTTCAGAAAGGTGTTGCTGGACCTCTTTTCTCAAATTTAGCTAGTTATTCATAGCACGTGGTTTTTATTTGGGAAGAGAGAAGAGCTCTTCATACTTCTGCACAAGCCATGTAGAGTTATGAAATATAAATGTTACTGTCAGTGTTCTAAATGCTACAAAGAATCATAGGCTCATGTAGGCTGGAAAAGACCTCTAAGGTCATCAGGTCTGACCATCACTGCATAAACCATAATCCTACATGAATGTATAAAACCCAGTCAGATACAAATGCAAAATATTTTATTATGCATGTTATTGACAGCATTGTAAATTTATGTGGAGAAATAGTTCTTTTTCCCTGAAAAGCACGTATGCCAATTGTTAGGACCAATCATCATTTAAATTAATTAATTAAGATGATGTTGGTAATAGAAAGGTGTGTCTGCAGGTTGACTCCTCGCCAAACCTCTTACGTAAATTGTATCAAATGCATTTTTTTATCAGAGTAATATATATGTAAAATAGAGCATTATTGGTACAGATTTAGTATCTTTGTTCAGAGGTGCATAGATTGATAGTATTCAATACAGAGATTGGAATAAAATACTTGTTACATTACACTATACATAAATAGTGTAAATGTATGGTACCAGATATGAATAGTGCATTACACCAACGTCAGCATTCATACGCATAAAAATCAGTACAATTCTTCCATATAATCTATACTTTATAACTTACTATAAGCACTTGTTACTGAAAAAATATAAATTATAGAAGCAGTGCCTGGAAACCATTTAATGAAACAACAGCAACAATAACTGAAAACCACGAATCTCTTCACTGAACTGAAGAATGCAGAGGAAAAAGAGTTAATCTGAGCTACCTAAATGATATCAGATAAAAATGTGTATGATGTGTTAGCCTTGGGTAAATAACTATAATGACAGCCAACATAGGCTAAGAATGAGGAGACTGCTCCATTTGGGATTTCCTTGTCCATACTTTCTGTTCTTCTGCCATGACCTTCAGTAGGCTGTAAGTGCATCATTTCCATGGGACTGGCTCCTAATCATCACAGCCTTTTGGGTATAGGCTGTCCTCTACAGGAAATACCTCCTGGTTCTCTCTTTTTGTGACTTATGTCCTCATCTGGGAAGATGGAGGAGCAACTAATGGACATTTCGGGGCTAAAGTCAGCTAGAACTCACTTAACATCTCTGTTTTTCACTAGGATAAAATATTTTCCAGTTGTGTTTTATTTTTCAGTCATAATAACTCTTGTGGATGCTTTTATTTGGTGTCTCTTTGCAGTTATTAATGATGTGATGCAAAACATGGATTTAAATGCCAGTTTAATGAACTGCTATCAGATTATTATTCTGTGAGTGTTCAGCAACTGAATAGGTATATTTGCAGTTAAATAACTAAGAAACAATAGCTGGAAACTGATTTTACCTCAATAGTTATGCAGTTACTACCAAATTGTTTGCCCACCTGCACACGTACTTGGAGCTGCCTTATGTTCTGTGCTACTCATGGCTCAGCCCTGCTGAGAATTAATCACAACTTCTAATTTACTATTTTCAGAAAAGTTTGGGCTTTTTGTTTGTTTGCTTGTCGAGTGTGAATGCTGAAGTTACACACATGAGGGAATATGAGATACTGCCTGACAGCTGTAACAACAGGGTATTTGTGATTTAATTAATAGCAGATAACAGTCTAACAGCATTATCCAGTTGTAGATATTTTGATACATGAGTATAAAATTACTTCTTGAAACAAGACCCTAGTTTTTGCTGCATTTAGAATTATAGTGAAAATTACTTTGTATACTTAAAACTCATAGTACTGTGTTTTAGCAGAAGTGAGCCTTGAACCTTTGTTTTTCGTATGTCTCTTTTAGGGTCTAATTCTTGGCTTGTACCAGAAACAAAAGGAGCAATTGTGCAAGGTGGATATGGCCATACAAGTGTCTATGATGAACTGACCAAAGCTGTTTATGTCCATGGTGGATACAAAGCGTTACCTGGCAATAAATATGGATTGGTGGATGATCTTTACAGATATGAAGTTAATACTCGGACATGGTAAGCTGGACTTGGAATGTAGGAAACTAAGCTAAGTTAAGAGGGTCTCCTATCCAGACATAAGCATTAAGCAGGAATAGTACGTGTCTTGTTCTCACACAGTGTGACTCAACTCTTGGTGTACATTTAAGTGGCTGTTACATAAATAAGTAGAAAACCCTAAGTGAGAACTAAGGAAATTTATTTTTCACAAAATTATCAGAAATAGGAGAAAAAAACCTCCAGTATTGTGTAGGAATCCTTAGTTATTTATGTTCTTAGTGTTTCTGTTTCCGTCAGCTCCTTGTTCCTTAAATTTATTGTAACTTATTAAGGCTACTTTTATGTCTTGCATAGAAAGTGACCTTAAATGTTTTTTCTTACCTTAGAGGTTGTTTGAGATCAAGAACAGTTTCTCAGAACAATTTATTCCTACAATTTAATATTTGTGTTGAGCACTAATGGCTTAACTTTAAGCACACGAGGCTTGCTCTCAGATGTTGGAAACATGTGGGTTTGATTTCACTGAGGCTCTTGATTTTGAATACCATTAACTTGTGGCACTTGGAAACATTGTTACAAGATTTTTTGTTCCTTTTAATGTATTTTTATATCACTGGAATTTTAATGCTTTCTTATTATACTCTATTTTTGGAACAAAGTCATATTGTATCCTTTGATGGTCTGTTCAACAATATAATAATAATAATTGGCATGTTTTTATGCATTATTCATATAAAAACTAATAATGAATGCTTCAATCCACTCTATACTAATGTGGCATTCTCTGCAGCTCGTAGAGAGCTCAAGTATTTTATTAGTTTCATGAGTTTTACAATGCAAGTGAATTGTACAATGGGACTGAAAACTGGCTCAGGATGGGCTAATGACAGGCAGCAATCAAATCTTTACACCTTTGTTTACTGTATCTGTGACGTCTTATAATCAGTATTCACAGTGTTCACTGAGGTAACTGAGTCTGGGTGTGCCACGGGATGGGTGTGGTATGAGAAGGGGTTGGAACTTAGGCTTTCTCTTGTCCTTGTACATGGACTTTCTTAAACTTGCTTTTGCTTGCCCTCACTGTTTTTCTTTTGCACTTACTCTGTTCTCTGGCTGATCTGGCAGAGGTTCACAGGCTTCACTAAATTTTGGTATTCAGAGCTGTTTTCTTGTTTTATTCAGTGGCATGTAGGTTTTCGTTTCTTAATATCAATTAAACAAGTGTTATGTTTCTTGGAATGCGAGGTGGCAATATTTTAATTCCTAGTGTGAATTGTGTCTCTAATACATGATGAGGAATTACAGCGTTTCTAGTACCTGCCCTGCTTTGTGTTACTTGCCTACTGCTGCAGCTGGCAACTGGGGGACAATGGGGGCTGAGATAATGGCCTGAAACAGTGGAAGCACCTGCTGGCTCTTGGGTATTTCTATTGCCATTATGGAATCATGCTGCTCTGTGCAGTGCTTGGCATCAGGATGGTTAATGTGGACTGATGTTTGCAGATACACGTGGATGTGCATAAATAATGAATTCAGTGCAAAGCCTGCTGAGACTCTCACAGAATTTGCATGGGGTTGATAGGTGTTGGAGAGTTCTCGAGATTGCCTTCATTAGTGATGCTAATGAATAGTGAAAATCATGGCCAAATTAAGAAACTTTCAGTTCTGCTGATTCTTGAGGAAAAGTTACTGTTAGCAGGAGGGATGAAACTTAGCACACAATATGCAAAAATTAGGGGAAAAATCCCCCCCGCCCCTCCTGTGCAACGTGGGGACCAGGACTGGGTCACAGGGAGAAAAATGAGTGGCCCCCCAAAAATCTTGTGGAGATTGGCAATGCAGCCAGTGCAGGCAGGAGAGTCTTCAGTTTTCCCCTGAACAGGGTAGCTCTCTTTAGGCCTTCGGTGATCTATACAGCCATTTGTAGACAGCTGCAAGGCAGGATAATCAAGGCAGAGCCCAGTGTGTAGCAATTAGTGTAAATTAGGCAATAGGGGCTGTAGAGAACTGGTAAAGCAAAAGAAAGGAATCCTTAGTCTGAATGGGTAAGGATAACACGTTCTTAGTGTATTATCACTCTTTCAAGCCATAGCAGCAGCAGTTCTCCATTACCAGTTGAAAATAACTTAATATCTTGTTTTATTTCCTTGTCGTTCCAAATATTTTGTGTTGCTAACTATGAGTAGAACTCAAACATCACAGTTTTGGGTAGGTACCAGAAGAGTTCTCTATTAAGCTAATTCCTGGTTAGAAAAACTCATTTATGTGGTGCTCTATTTTCAAAGTATGTTAATCAGAAATACACAAGAAAAAAGCAAGTTGCTCAGTAGAACAAAACCAAAAGAGACTGAAACCAGAAGCACACGGGTGGGTGTGCTGGTGGCTGGAAGGAATTGTCACATTTTTTGACAATAAGAAAGCTCATTTTCATTTACGCTTTGACATTTCTTTTGATACTACTTTCTAGGGCTGGGGGGGAATTTATTTAGATAACAATATTAAAAGTTAGGTTTAATGCTTTCCTTTCAACTTGTTTAAACATAGTCTTTCATCACTTAAAAAATATCTCAAGCTTATTGATTGATTTTTGTCTTTATATCAAAACAATGAGATGTACTTTAAACACTCTCTCCCAAACACGATGATAATGTAAAAATATTGAAAAAATATTATGAATATGGTTGAAGAGAGACAGCATTATTCAATCAGAAGGAAAGAGCATTGAGTCAGTTTGTTACAGGAAACCAATGACAAAGCACTTTAATTGTAAATGTGAGCAGAGTGCAGGAGCATAAGTGAAAGTGAGAGTCTGAACTTGAAAACTTCGATTACTGAGAGAAGTGAAGGGTTATGAGGAGAATATAAAAAGTATTTTGCACTGATGATCTAATCAGCTCTTCACAAACATGTCTACAGCTGGTCTACTTAACTAATTCAGGCTGGCAAACCCCACAAATGGTTCCTCTCTTCCTTGGTAAGATTGATTTGCTGTGATTGAATCAAGTTTGTATTCTGTTCTTCCTGCTAAGCTCACATCTGCCACTTGCCAACTGAGGCACTGAGAGCTCTTGGCTACTGTTGGGGCCAGTTATTGCTGTGGCACAAAGCAGACCACACAGACACAGGCGAAAATGCAGAGGAGAGATCCAAAGCTCCAGTGTGTGGGGACTGTGCTTTTTTTTCAGTACAGAATTTCTGTATGTTGGAATTTACCACCCTGCCTAAGTTTGTGAAGCAGTGCAAGTGTTTTTATCATGCCTAGAATGACTTCCATCATTTCTTTTCCATGTCTAAGTGTTCAGTTAATTAAAAAAAAGGGAGTTTATCTTTTTTACTATACTTAGGTTGGTCTAAAAATTCTTTTAGCTTTCTAAAGAATTCTTTATTGCAGTTCTTGGGCAAATGAACAGCATGGATAAGGATATATAAGGATAGGAATTAATAATATGAATTTTACTAAAATTTACCATATCATTAATGACTGAAGAATGTAAACATGATTAAACCTGTTTTTTAATTAAAAAATAACATTTTAAATGAATGATAAATATATTGGCTGTACTATGAGAAAATTCATAATCCTAGAAAGTATAGGAATAAATTTCATCATATTTACTGAGCACTAGCTTTAGTTTAGTATTTTCCTTGTGTTTTGCATTGTTTTCATCTATAAATCTTCTTGATGTGCATGTACAGTGTTTCATGCATTAGTGTGTATTAATTTGTTCTTGTATTTTGTAGGACTATTTTGAAAGAGAGTGGATTTGCACGATATCTTCATTCAGCTGTCTTAATTAATGGAGCTATGCTCATTTTTGGTGGAAACACTCATAATGATACTTCCCTGAGCAATGGTGCAAAGTGTTTCTCTGCTGACTTTCTTGCATATGATATAGGTATGTATTGTACTGCATTTTTCTCATTTGGATTTTAAATACCACAATGTCTCTTTCAAGACATTGAATAATATGATTCTTTGAAGTTTTGATCCCAAAAATCTTCAAGTTACTTATAAACTGTACAGGTTTTTGTTCTATAGTTGTCTGAAGTTTTTGGTTTGTGGGACAGAGCACAGGAGGTGAAAAGATCAGTTTTAAAATATGTGCCTAATACTGTGTAAAAATATGAATAGTGAATGCATTGCTAAATATAAGGGTTGGTGTATTTTGGTATTGCAAAAGTGAGTTGAGCACAGATCCTAGTGCTTATTGCCTCCCAGTGCTGATAAAATGTTGCTGGAATTAAAAAACAAACAAACAAAAAAAACCAATGTGAATAGTAACCAAAGAACTTTACTGACAACAGGTGGGGAGGAGGCTGGACTGTCATTCAGGGGGAATGAGATGATTGGAAATGACAGCAGTCATGAGATAAGGGTTAATGGAACAAGGTGCAAGTCCTACACTTAGGAAATGATAGGCATTTTCTCCTACAGATTGAAGGAAATGACAGTGGTTTGTGTGTGAGTCAGGAGTGGTGTGTGGATGGAGAAGTGGCTTATACAGTCCTAATGAAAAGAAGAAAGAAGCATTGGTGCCATTCTCAAGGCCCTGGATATTTTGGCAACACACATTTAAGAAAGACAAACTCAGAGGGCTCTGAATGGCAAGTGGTATTAAGGATGACTGAAGCATGAAGTGCCTTTAGGAGATAAAAGGATGTGGTATTTTTATTTTCATGAGAGGGTGGCTGAGAGCAAAAAAGATTGTTGTTTATAAATGTATGATAAGAATACAGTTTGGAGGAAAGCTGTTTAAGACAAAGTGGGTGTCAGCTTTCGGTCTGTAGAATGGTTCCAACCATTTGAGCTGTGCATTTATGGAAAAGCCTCCCTATAGGATTGTGGAGGCTATAAATCTAAGGGAAATTAATGAGTACATAGTCTGTTTCCTGTCTTGTTTATTGCCACTGCTGTTTTTACCACAAACAGTTTTTCCCTTCCCTGATTTTCATGGCCATGTTTTATTCATAGGCTTTTAAAACAAACATACAGCTCATATTTGGGCCAAAAAGCACAGTCACTTGTCCTGGGAGCTAAAATATGGGAAATATCTCAGAGCAGTCTGGGAAATGGACTCATGCATGATCCTGGTGAGAAGAGCCTGGGGGTATTGCCTGGATCTGTTTTTGGCAAGCCTTTATCGGTTGCCTACAGTGGTAGAAGAGGCTGAGACATGATCCTTTTTACAGGACTAGTTAATGGCTCTTTATGGCATTCTCTATAGATATCAATGCAATGTGTTTGCTTTAATACAAAAATAATGGGTAAATATATGGGTTTCACCAAGTGTGTGAATAAAACCTTTGCAGAACAGTGGAATGTTTTAGTGTATCCCTGTATTACATATTCCATGGCTTCTGGTAGGCAGCTGATGGTGTGAGCTATTGATTTTGTTCTCTCTTCAGTTTACATTTGGTTTTAATTTTTAATGAAACAGAGCTCCCTCCTCATTTTGAAGGGTAATATTACTTATTGGCCTACATTTATTTGTAGAATGTGCACTTGTGAATCAATAGTATGAGTCCCAGGATCTGAGTAAGTGTAATTTTCTGACTTTCACGTACCAGTAGCTTTTTATCCTCCTTTATGGAAGTGTTTTAGGTTTGTTTTTTTTTGTTTTTTTTAAAAAAAAAAGGAACAATATTTTTGTTTGTCCAGTTGATTACATGTTTAATATGGTATTTGTATTTCCTTGCAAGTCACATTCTCCATGCATTATCAAACTGATGAAGTACAAAAGAAATGGATGTAGCAATTACTCTTTGGATGTAGTAATTACTTTTGAAAAAAATTAAATCTATGAAGATTGATTTTATTCCAACTTAATTGTCTGTATTATGCATTTCAGCAAGTTAAAACACAATCTCAATAACATACTTCTTCAGAAAACATTAAATATTTTATTAAGAATTAAATAATTATGGAATGGGTAGATTTCAGAATTTTCTTTATTTTGTATTGTGAGTTTTTGAACAATGCTTGGAAGAAGAAAATATATAGTGCTATCAGCATCACGTTTCCTAGATACCTTGCAGGTGATGGAGTGTTATGCCCTGTCTTGTAAAAAATGGGTGCTGTCTGGAAACCAGCTGAATCCTGGAGATAGAATCTATACTGTTTATGTTCAAGTTGGGCTATGGAGTACTTTTGGTTATCTCTCTTATTTTGTGTGACATAGTCTCATGGATAGATTGCTTCAACCTTTTATTATCCATGAAAACACTGTTTTTCATATTAATGTGGAATATCTGTTTGGGTGGCTTCATCTTTGTTTAGTTTTCTAGAAGGTTGGTTGCTAGTGCAGTTTGGTAATTCACACTCCTCGTCTAATCAAGGGAGGGAGATAAGTATCTCCACTGAGCAATTAATTTTACCAAGCTTAGGAAAGAGTTGCCCTTTTTTTCCCTGAAGACTCAGAGACGTGGAGATGAAAATTATGGCATCATAATAGTTTTTATAACTTCATTTCTTTGATGTATTTACTTAAGTAGCAGTGAATATATCATGAGAAGACTGCTACATAAAATGAGCTTTAGAAATCTGACTTGGCTATGCTTTTGTCCTCCTGTGATGCTTGACCACCACGTTCCCCCCAGGCTGCTCTGGCAGCTCCTGAAAGATCCACGACTGGTCATTCTCGTAGAGGCGAGGCAGTTTCTCCTGGGCTGTTATTGCTTACATTAGTCCAAAGGAGGAGCCTTGGCAATGGGGACAGGGCTGCCACTGGGCTCAGTCCCCAATGCTGTGGCTGACCTGCAGTTTTCTGGCTGATGGTGGTTATGTCTTTCCTTTACTCAGTGAATTGTTCACTGGAGAGCCTCAGTTACACATTTGGTACATTAAGAAAGCAGCTGAAGGGCCTCATCTGGTGAGATCCCGCCTATTATGGATGTGACATCAGTGCTCAATCCAGAATGTTTATTTGCTTCTTCCCTTATAGCATTTTGAAAGATACATGTAGCAGTTTCCTTAGGAAAGGAATTGGAATGGGTGTAGATAGAGAAAATACATCTGCACTGCTCGTGGCAGTCTGTGCTCTGTGACAGCTCTTTGGAACTCAGGGAATTACATATGCAAGGGACAGTTTGTGTGTAGTCATCATACATAATAATGACAGGTCAAACAAACTGAGATGTGTGTCTGGAAGTCTGGCTGCATGCATGTAATTAATAATTGGGATTTATCTTTCAAAATGTGATGGTATCTTGTTCTTTGGTCTTTGCTGTGTAATTGAGAAACTATATATTAGGAGTGGTACCCTGAGTTCTTCCAATTCCTCAGCACTGTTTGGTAATATATAAAAGAGATTGAGACATGGTAGAAAGAAAGTAGATAATCACCACTGACTTTAAATTCTGTGAAGTGCTTCTGTCCCACAGAGGTTAGTTTAGATAAACATGTAATAGGACTGGAGAGCAAGTGTGACACGTGTCAGTATTGATGTTTTGCTTATCTTTTCTGTTTGGTACAGAGTTAAGTTTGGTTTTTGTTTTTTACTTCAGTCCGTTACTGTTGGCCTCAGGTTCACCACTGTAGTGGTGGGGTGGTTGCGGAGTTTTTTCCAAATACTCGATTAATTTAATTATATTCATTGGACAAGGAGTAGAAAACACTTTAGAGAAGAATCCATGATTATATGTTTACTATACAAAGTTCTAGTTCAACTCCTGCTCCAAAGTATTATTGTTTTGCAGAAATTGGTCCAATGAGCACATACCTCAGTAACTCAGCTGAATTCTCTGAGAGATTGACTGGTGAAATAAATAACAAAATAGTTCTTAGTTTTCTCAAAACTAAAAAAATATGAAACCACTTCATGAAGATGTTTCTTTCACCATGAGAAAGGATTTTTTTTAATGCAAGTTAGGAAAATGTGAGGACATTTTATACATACATTTACATGAATTTGAGCATAAATGGAAAATAGCATACCTGGATCATCGATATTTAATGTCTTCCAGTATAATTGAACTGAGTTAAAAACTAATATGGATTCTTCTTGCTGCTGTTGGCCTTTTGTTATTGCAGCAGTCATGGCAAACCCTCCCAGCCAAAACTCTCTGGTAATGTCCTAAAAACTTTCAGAAGTTGCACTCTGATTGCTCAGTCACGCTCCATCTTCTGGGCTATGCCAACAACCAACTCTGTGGAGCCAGATTGTGTCTTGTAACGAGATCTGGAGGAAGGATCGTGTCATGCTCTGTTCCTTCCTATAGGCTTGGGAAGAAAAGAGAGGTTCAGCATTTCAGCTTTATTTCTCCACTTTTATCCTCAGACTGACAGAAACAGACTAGGCTGAGTTGGGAGGGACATGCAAGGATCAGCAAGTCCAACTCTTAATCCTGCACAGGGCTTTGTATCCGGTGGGAAGGTTTAAAAACCCCATCATGAGTCTTTCTTCCCTATCCTGCCCTATGATCAGTGCTGATAAATGTATTGTATATATCTGATTTTTCATTTTAATGACATTAGCATTAGTGGAAAACTTCTCTCTAAATGTGTAAATGGATAGTTGGAAGGCCATGTCCATGTGGGTTTTAATTTTCTGAACAACATCTCATTTTTCACCCTAGGAATTCTGTTAAAGTGATATTAAAATAATTAAAGAGAAAAAAAAGCTACCACCACACTATGTATTTATACATCACTCCTTGTGATGTTGTATTTCAGCATTGTTTGTGCCTGGGAGAAGTGCAATAACCCATATATTTACAGTAATAATATACTCCACAATGCTTCTTTTGTGAGTCTTGTTACTGTCTGGATTTTGGTTTATTATTAGGGTTAAATAGTGGATTAAATAGTATGTAAATTCAACTCCTTATGAAAGACAATATTGCATGTGAAATATTAAGTTTCTTCCAGGGTATTCAAACAAAGCTTAAAAACTTTTTCCTTTTTGGAAAATAAAAGAAATCAAAACAGTCATGACAGTGACTTTAGTTCCACTTGTAATCAAACCTATTGCTTGTATTTTGTAAAAAAATGATTTTTTTTATTCATAAATTGTTAACTTGTGAAACAAGCTGTTCCACCTCTAGTCTTCATCACCGACAAAATGGGAAAGTTTAAATGTCTGTGAATTTATTTTTTTTCCAATGCAAACCCATCTATTTTTGCAGTTCCCCCTCCTTCTGGAGTTACAAATGGATTATCAATGTGCCATCACAAAGAAAATGTAAAGCAGCCGCTGTGAAAGATTAAGTTTTATGTGTTTCTGAGCGCTTAAGTCATAAATGCAGTTCTGGTGCAGTCTGTAATAGCAATTACCTCCATATCACTGTGCTATTAGCAGAGCAAAGCCGTAATAATATAAGGCACTAATTGCTCCATTTCATTGGAAAGCTTAAGGTAGTTGGATCCTTTATATTGCTTAGGGAGTCACTGTTCTGTATGTAGATGTTAGTTCTATAGCTTGAATTCAATTCATGCTGTTCTGAACATACTTTATGTTTTCCTGGGAGGAAGAAGAGTTTTATTATCTGATTGAAGAAAAATATTTATGCAGTGTGGAAAGAATCTGAAAATCACTTTCATACCTAACTTTCAGTGTTTAATTCTTTGTGTTTAGTTGTCCAGAGTCACAAAAACTGGAACCAGACAGAAGTGTAACGGTGTTCATACTTTGTGAAACAATGTTACTTCCTTTACCAGAGAAAAACTGGGGAATTACTGGAAATATATAAAGAGAAAATAAAAGCATAAGCTGACATTGAATTCTATGTAGAACATAAGGCTGCACTGCCAGTATTGCAGTGAGCAGAAGAAATACATTAGGATTTCAAAGCTATTTAAATTGTTTGTAATTGAGAAATAGTTTCATATCCCTTCTCTTAGACTCCATCTCCAAGTGCAGTAAGAGGTTATCACTAAATCAGGCTGCCAGTGCAGAGATACCAGTGTGGAGGTAAAGTATGGAACACTGATTGTCCTTTTTTAGAGACTGTCCTAACAACATTTGCTCCCTATTTCTAATAATATTAATGTTTTCTATTCTTTTTTTATCTGTTCAGTGGAACAGCATTAACGTGGAGTAGTGAAAAGTTACCTCACTAGAAGAGTACTTTGCTCAGAGATGAAAGCTTTAGGTTTAAATCTCATTGGGTAGGAAATGAACCTTTTTCTCCTGCACCTTGGGTCATTATTCTAACTACTACTATACTATATAAAGCAAGTCTTTTTTCTTTTGTCATATTTTGGGAGCATGGACCCTTTATATTATTTATAGGGAACTGTGAGAATTCCACTCTGAGATAGTTCTACCTTCAGGTGCTGAGTGGCCACGGTGCTTCTGGTCAGGCTTGAGAGCAGAACAGGGCATTGTGGGGTGAGGGATGAAGATGAGTTGTAAATGAGCTTCTTTCCAATGCCTGCAGTTTTTCTGCTGAGTTTCTATAGTTTTTTCTGCAAAGGGAATTTTTCAGTTCCTTGATGGTCTCTTTTATTCTTGAGAGAATGTTGTAGATTTGGGAGTGAGTTGTCAAGAATTTTAGGGTTATTTTCATAGTCTCTTTAGTTGTTGAAAATAATTAAGATGTCCTTAATGCACTTAATGAATCAGGTGAAGAAATGGGAGAGCAATTACCTTTAAAACAGCTTGGAGATATGCAGTTCTCATAGATTTTCTTCTATCAAAATTGAAATTGGAGGTAGTTGGATGCTCATCTTTTGTAATTTTTGGAACTGCTTTATTAACTTAATTCAGACATGGACTGAACAGAGCTGTGTTAACTTCTGCTCCAGTACTGCCCTAGTGTTTAAGTAATACATTGCTTGAAATCAGACGTGACTGGCAAGTGCAAACTTTAGACTGCCTTCCACTGCTAAACTGGTTTTTAATACTACGTTCAACTGTGTGTCTGAAAAGCAAAAAACACTCATAAAAAGACTTGAATGACTGGCAGGGTGAGCTAGGATGCTGTATTTGCCCTGTTTTTCCTCCAGTCACATTTTGGTGAATATGATCATAGTTAAATTTTTTAAATTTTTTACTGATAGGACAATGTTGATTAGCAGTGTGGGCTGGAGGGTGGACCCTGCAGTGCATTACCCTGTGCAGAGTTCAGCTGGGGCTTTTCTCTGCCAGCATCAGCTGGACTGTTTAGAATCTGGTGCATTTCTGTGGTGTGTTTCATTGCATGTGAAGCTTTTGTGACTGGCAATTGACTCTCAGAGCCACTTCTGTATCATCTGGTAACCATTTAATCTACTCTAGGGGAGACTATGAACTTTTTCCTTATAATGATATCATGTGATACAGCTAGTTCTTGAAGTAGAAGCCTTAGTAATAAAAAGTCCCAGTATTTCTCCTTGTACTTTTCAGTGACTAAAAATTCTGCTAATCAGTTTGGAATGAATAGTTTTGTTCCTTCATCTGCTCAGTAACTGTTTCTATTAAAAGCAGTATGTGCTTCCATGTGCTCTATATTATACCTGGTTACATACAGAGACAATACAACCAATACCATAAATACAACCAATACCATACCTTACACTTACTATAATACCTTAAAAGTGCATAACATTTTATGGAGGAAAGTATTTTATTCTTTGCTCCATAGAGTTTACCATAATTATTAGACTTAATACAACACAGAATGCTGTAATATTGCTAAGTAATGTTGTAATTCATATTGCATTCACTGTTTGGCACTTTCTTCTTGAAGCCTGGAAATCTGGGTACTTAGAAATGTTCAAAACAAGTTTGAAGATGATGGGCAGGAATGAATTCTCTGTGATTCTTTACCAAAGCCCACCAAGAACGAGTTGGCTAACTAGCTGTGTTTTGTATTAAACAGAGAAGCTCAGATCAGGAATTTAAAGCTGTGATTCTTGTACAGCTCTGTCCAATATTCAGTGGTCATTGAGAAGACTTAGAGGAGATAAGAGGCAAAGCCATTTGTAATGAGCTTCCCTCCCTTTTGTTTCTTGTACTCTATTGAAAAAACCTACCAGTTTGACAAATTCCATCAGGAAGAAAGATATTATTATACTCCAGCCCTCAGGGGTTACTCATGTCAAAACCAGCTTTTACTGGGGTCTTATGGTTTTCCTTTGGTATTAAATGCCACTTTTTCTTAAATAAATTCCTAAGTACAGAAAGGAACATCGTGGAGGCATCAAATGGCAGTGTTATACTGGGATATGGAGAATACACAACTCGTACATTTAATACTGTTCCTCACTTCATCTGTAACTGATGATCATAAGGAGTTAGTTGGTACCCTAGTGCTGTGCTCACCTCTGCTGAAACTGTTTCAGGAACAGCATTTCTCTGGCATGTATATGCTTTTGGCATTCTATTTAAGTAGAGAAAACTAAAAAAGAACAATTGTGAAAGATTACATATATTAATAATTGCATAATGATATGATAATATAATGTTAACAATTATGGTGACAGAAGGTAGAAATTGAGAAAGATTTTGGGAATGTGTTAGCCCTATAAGACTGAATTAAACTTAGTATACTGTCTTTAAACTGCTAAATTCACTGAGTCCATCATCTGATGTCAAAATTATTGCTGTTTGGACCATCTGTGTTACTCTGATAATAATGTGCTTTTAGTTTCTCCTTCCAAATTTAATTTTTAAAAATTTTTAAGCATTCTTGAAATATGTGGTCTGATGGTGATATTTCTTTTTTAACCATATCCATACTTCACATAAATCATTGCAAATTTTAAAATTAAGTATACCTTTTTTAGATGTGACTGTCCTTGGAATCTTGCAGCTAAATGAATTCAGCAATACTAGGTCAAATTAACCTGCATAATAATTCGATTGTGACCCTGGAAACAGGTTTCAGATGTGTCCCCCCCAGTCTTGCTGTCTGCCAGTGACCTTTTCTAGCTGTTGATCTCTGCAGGACAGTTGTGGCTCTTTGTGTTACTGACTGTGCGGCTTCTACGGGCACAGACTCTGTCCCTGAATCCACTTCTCTGTACCAGGGAGTGTGTGCTGAGCAAACAGGCATTTTTGTCTGTCTTTGTGCCCAAGTTGATAGCTTTGCCACTGGTTTGAAATAAAGTTCTCTCTCTACAAATAAATAAAGCCATGATTTTATTTGCATTAAATTGGAGAGGTCTCTCTCCCTTTAACTCCTTTTCAACTTTGTATTTGATCCTTACCTTTGTATGTATAACAGAATTTCTTTTTCTATGAGAGGACTGTAACCTTCTGCCTGATATGAAGGTTTACCTTACCTCTCTCCAAAATCTATTATGATGACATATTCGAGAAACATTTTTGCTTTTTCATTGGAAAAGTACTTTCTTTGCTCCATTTTAAAGGGATTTCCTTGGAGTTTCCATCTGCAGATGCTCCCTATTTCTATTACTGTGGAACTTCAGTTTTTGAAGTCAGTAAGGTTCAAGCAGAAAACGAAGACAGAACTAATTGTTCCAGAAACCTAATATTCCAGTCAGGAAAGAAAAGTGAAACTACACCAGAACTATATTTGTAAATGCTCCTGTAGCAGTACTAAAAGAAATATGCTTGAATAGTTAATTTGACATGGAGATATTGATGCAACATTCATCTCAAATATGTGCTGCAAGAAAGGTAGGTAGTTAGCATTCTTAAATCAAGATACCAAAAGTAAGACAATAATGAGGTGCACAGCTGGAGGAGTGGTAGTTTATCTTAAAACACTAATGCAAAGATAGAAGTTGACTGTTGTAGTTGTTCCAAGAAATACGTGAGAGTTGAAATCCTTTGGTTGATTTGAGAGTGTGTAAATATTAGAGCCCTATTCCTGATTACTTGTTAACAATGATGGCAGTGCTTGTTGCTGTGAGTGTTGAAAGTGGCTGTGGGGGCAGAGAACTGGATGTGTAAGAAAGCAACACTTCTGTGAGTGTCCTGTGGCCTGGAGAAATGTCAGGATGGATCAGTGTTGCTGGCAGGTTCTTGGAGCCCCTACTCAACAAATACATCTAAATGGAGCACCTGCTGATTTGTTCTTGAGCAATTAAAATATAGTTTGCATACATTTTACCAAAAATTTTTAAAATTATTTGATAATATATTTTCATATTCCTTTTTGTCTTTCAGCTTGTGATGAATGGAAGGTTTTACCAAAACCTAATCTGCATCGAGATGTCAACAGATTTGGTCACACTGCTGTTGTCAGTAATGGGTAAATAAAGTGTCTTTTAAATTTTCCTCACCATTTTTCTGAATGAAAAAAACCAACAACCCTATAGCAGAAATTACACCTTTGTGAAGTGTGGTTCAATGACATAGAACTGATGTAAATTATTAAAAAGAAAAGTGGTGTTCCTTGGGGGTCTTTCCTTGTCTTCGATAATCAATGCAGCTAATCTTCATCATAATCTGCCATGCTGTGGGGTCTGTTCCATGACATTTTAAGTGAACCTTCCTTCTTGTGTACTGAGGCATTTTCTCAGTATTGTGAGCTACAGTGAATTTGATGTGTGGTACCAACTGTAATCCTCACCTAGCTGTGGTGGGAGAAATCACTTTCTCTTTGCAGCTTGCTATGTTCTTTGCTCTCCTACACTCTGAAGATAACCAGGTAACTAATGTTTGCTTGGAAAAAGGCAGGATTTTGCTGATACTGATGCAGTTATCATCTTTAACCACTTGCAGGAGGAAAAGCCTCCCTGCATCTAGACAATGTTAAGTATATTGCTTATCCTCTAGAAAATGTAGCTTTCTTTCCTGTCAGTTGTTGAGCAGGGGAGCACAGTAAAACTTCATCTACAAACAGGAGATAGAGTGGGGCTGGAGTGTTCTGGATTTGGTGGCTGAACTCTCTGCTTCTTTTACCCCAATGATAAAATTGTAGGACAAACATTTCCTTTTCAGTGGAAAAGTTGTAGGAAACAGTATGCAAGTTTAAAGACATTTCCCCTGGTTGCTTGTGTCAGTTTTACTTTTGCTGGTTGCCATCCTAATATCTGATGGTTGCAGTGCCATTGTAACTCTTCTACATTATTCAGCACACTAATAAATTCAATGTTAAGTATATGTGGGCAACTTACAGACCCTCTACAGAGAGATATTGTATAGGTCAGAAGTAACCAAGGTAATAAGTAATACCACAAATAAGAGCGTGACTGCATTTAACAAAAATAGCACTGGGTTGTAAGTCTGTACACAGAGCACTTGACATTAATCAATGAACAGATTTATTCATTAAGAGAAAATTGCTTGGAAGGAATTAATGAATTCAGCAACTGATAGTTTTTCATTCTGATTTGTGTGTTTTGCGGTATCTTGGCTATGTCTGATTCTTCAAGAACTGCCAGTTTCAATGAATTATATTCAAGGTGAAAATTCCTCTTTTTGGTGTATGTTTCAGAACTTAATGGTGTTTTTGGTAGTTTTTTATGCACAAACAAAGTGCAATGCAAGATACCCTCCAGATTTCTGCTATTGGTGACTCTAGGATTAATTCTTTTTCAAAAATATATGATGCAAGACATATACAGGTTTTCTATTACTATCTCTTACCTGAGACTGTTCTTAATTTTCAATGAGAAGGTTAAGGACTCAAGGTTTTGGTTGTGATGTCAGCAGCTACTGCACCAGAAATGTTACCAAAAAGAAACAGCCATCTTGCCAGTTGTTGCTGTCTGTCTTTGAAATCTTCTCGAAGAAAAATGTTCTTGTTTTCTGCAGGCCAGTGTTTCATGCTCTGTTCTCAGTACATGGGTTTTTAATTGTATATCAAGACAAGTAAGAAATCAAGATGATGTGTTTACACTAACAGTTATATTTACTTTTTCCTAATAGGTCCATGTATATATTTGGGGGGTTTTCAAGTGTTCTGTTGAATGACATCCTTGTGTACAAGCCTCCAAACTGTGAAGCATTCAGAGATGAAGAGCTGTGTAAAAATGCTCGTCCAGGAATAAGGTGTCTGTGGAACAAGAAACATTGTGAATCTTGGGAATCTGGGCATGCTAACAACATCCTTAGAGCAAAATGTCCTAAGAAAACAGGTAAGTGAACACTAGTCTTTTAGTGTCAGATTTGCAGTGTGATGGGGGAGGTGGGGATGGACAACCCCCAACATGACTCCTAAGAAAATAACCATGTGGAACCAGTGATTGGAATGTTAAGACTGTTCCTTTCTAAGAATACCCAGTGTAAGAGATTTATGGACTGTTTTTAAAAATAAATCACTTCTGGAATTTTTTTGTATTTTAAATACAGGGAAGCAGATGTAAAAGAGCACAAGTGTAAAGTGCTAAGGGAAAGCATAACAGTGGTCAGGGCACAAATGGTCACTGCAAGTGACATGTGGCACTCTCATACCTGTATGTGCCAATAAATGAGAAGGAAATCGTGGCTGCTTTGAATAGATTGTCTATCAAACAGGAGCATTTGTACAGAAAAATATAGAACAGTCACAGCTGGAAAAAAACTTGAGGCAAACAAGCCCTTTGCTGCAGTATATCAGAAAGGGTTCAAGCTTGTCATATGAATTTCTAGGCTGTATTGTTTAAAAGAGCAATTTAGTGTTATGAATAACTGTTGCAACCCATTCCTAAGCATTTTGGATTGTCACAAATAAATTGCTTGTGAAAGTGTTGTTCTTATGTGTCACGTGAACAGAATATTTATCCCTGCTACATGCATCTACTGTTTTTTCTGTGCATCTTTCCTTTTGTTACAGTATTAAATTACTTCCCAAACTTTGGCTGTGTGCACAAACTGCCATGCAATTAAACTGCCAGTCTATGTTTAATGCTTGTTGAAAAGTTATTAGCACTGTTATTAATCATCACTTCAGGACACTTTATTTATCTGTTAGCTTTTGCTAAGTTAGTTTCTGGACTGCCTATAATGTTTCCAAACTTAGGGGAAAAAAAAGATGCATGATAGAGCGAAAATGTTATCCAGGTAAAGTTTTCTGGAAAACTGTTTTTGTACATTTTCATAACATTTAGAGGTCTAAAGGCTAGCAAGTTTCATCTCTATATAAAAAGAAAAGTCTTGAGGCATTAATTTCAGTGCAGACAAAAGTGGATCTTCTAAAAAGCTGATCATATCAACAGGTGCTTAAAAACACACAAACAAAACAAGGCACAGACAGAAAGGCTGAAGGAAAATAAAAGTTAGAGCAATTTCTAAAGTACAGATGCTGCAGTGGGAATAAACTACAACTCAACTTGCAAGAGGTGAGGTCTGCAGAATTCCAGTGCCAAAGAAATTGTGTGAACAGCACTTCTTCAATGCTGTCAAATTCTTCCAGTTTCAAGTTGTAATTTTTTGCCAAAACCCAGTTTTTATGTTCTTTCACATCACTTGGCTCAGTTGTTACCTGATTGCGAGTATCATCTGAGAAACTGCTGATGGTCAATATTAAAGGATAAGCAGAAATTTTGGGGGTTTTTCAAAAGATCGATTCTTGGATAGCAAGGCTTCCCTGGCAAGAGAATCTCTTACACTTGCATGACCCTGAGACCAAACTGAGCAGGAGTTAAACACAGCAGGATAGTATAAACTCTCCTATTCAGGGTCATGGTGATTTTTCAGAGTTTTGCCTCCTTTAAACAGAAGTAACAATTAGTGTTCCAAACTACTTTAAATAACCTAAATTTTAGTCCAAGTTCCAGTATTGAGGATTTAACATGAACTCTTATGCTTTTTGTAGAGGATGACAGAACTCTACATAAAATGTTCATGTGTTGCTAATATGTCTTAGATTTTTTTTATTTACTACTTTTATCTCCTTGTCATCTTGCATAGCCATCTAATATTTTTATCAGAAACCTGCATCCAAAGAGAATCTTTCTTCTGTGTTAAAGGATCGAAGAAAGAATAGCTGAAAAAACTTTCTCATACTCTTAATTATACATTAAGAGAGCTTGTATGCTGTAAATCAGTGAATATTCCTTCAATTGATACAAGACTTAGGAGCCTTCAAATACCGTTGTTACTAAAGGAATTTTTAAAGGAGTAAATCTTATTAACTGCACAGAATTAATTTCCTTCAGTAACTTAAACCTTTATGAATGGTTAGAATTCAAGTGAAGGATGTAACAGAAAAAAGCTCCAGGCAAGTGTTTAAACGTGGTATTATTCCCCTTTCGTGGGCCATTTCTTTGTGAGTGCCACTTGTGTGAAAACATCTCTTGATTGAAATTTTGGAGACAGCCAAAACTTGAGGCCAAGAACTTTACTGGGAGGGTCTGAGCACAGTGTGGGTTGGGGATAACACCTTTTATGGTCTCAGACATTTGCATGGCCACCAGGCTGGGCTCCACTCCCTTTCCTTCAAAGGTGAAAATTCCTGGATAACTGGGTGTCATTGGCTCCCCTCAGGGGAGTTGCCTTTCTTTGGATGCCAACTCCTCCCTGAGACCACCCCATGCTGCTCCTTAAAATGAAGGGATGTGGGTGCTAGACCCTGGTTAGTGCCATTATGGCTTTGCTGGAACTTTCCTTTGCTAAAAGGCAGGGTGTGAATGCCCAGCTCCCATTGGCTGCCTTGAGGTGGGAAAGGCAGTTCTGCCTCCTTCAAATTTACTGTTTCGAGGCAAGATTGGTAATTTCAAGTTTTAACCAACTGTGAATCTTTATCCTAGTCACCACGGCCCTTTGGCAATGGGGCCAGGCAGGACCCTTTGCGCTTTCCATTTCGCCTCTTTTATACCCCACAAACTCCCCACACACAAAATCACCCCTTGGTAGCCCACACACAAAGTAGCCTCCAGGCAACCCAACCCAGACTGGCTCCCAGGTGTCGTGTCTGTCCCTCTTTCACCTGCTTGTACCAAACCCATGTTGTTGTGCCTCCCCCTTGTCCCAGCTGCTGCCGACGACAGATGTTACCGGTACGCGGACTGTGCCAGCTGCACCGCCAACACCAACGGGTGCCAGTGGTGCGACGACAAGAAGTGCATTTCAGCAAACAGCAACTGCAGCATGGTGAGTCTTTGCAAATCTGGGAGCAGGACTGTTCCTTTTCTAGGTGTAATATAGAGTAGAATAATACGTGCTTGGTTTGGGTACAAATGTAAACAAGTTTGCAGTAAAAGTGTTGCAGAGGGCAGAGTTGGACTGCAGCAAAAAAGTGTAGTTCAAGGTAAAAAAAATAAATGTTCTTTAGGGTTGTTACCTATTATATATTTCTAAGGCAAAATACTGTTGTCCTGTAATTAATGACATTTGAAAGGTCGCAGAGTCATTATTAACATGGATTTTGTGTATCTGTGGTGTGCAGTATGCAGGCAGAAACTGGAATCCCGTGAAGGGTTTCCTTTCTGTTTCATTTTTTCCTTTCAAACAGTACCAGGTCAATCTCATTAGTCTTGGTATTCTGATCACTGGTCATCATAGAAATCTGTTTTTAGGTCATGGAGTTAGTTGTCATCTTGTTAAAGGAGCCTCTATAACCATAAGTTGAACTGGCTTGAGATGGTTTGGTGCGATTGTTCTGATATTTTTAAGTACAGGCAATCAGATCACATAAATTCATGCAAGTTTGTAGTTTTCTCTTTTTGATACTGCTTAGTGCCATGTTTTATACTTTGTTATTGCTCACTAGCTGGTGCATCTCTTGCTTGTTCATTTGTTTTTTCACAAGCTTTTTGATAGTATTTTAGCCTTATAAATGTTGCCTTCTTAATACTTTTCAACTAGCTGCAGACATGTGGCTGTACTTGAGTACAAAATCCTTTCCATTAGTAAAAGTAGCTTGCTCTCTGGCTTGAACCTGATGCAAATCAATCTTATTGTCCAGACAGACAAATTAAGGTGTGAGTTGGATTGACTCTGGCTCAAATCTTGTCCATTCAGAGCACAGCCAGCTCTAATCACTGGCATTTGTAGCTAGTCACTACTAATAAAAGCAGTACAGACACAAATTCATCAGTAGCCACGTTATAAGTCTGTCAGAGGGATTTCACGTTCTGGGCACTAATGGTTAGTTTCCTTTGTGATCTTCAAGGGCTCTTCTTTTCCTGACACATTGTACTATATTAGTCACTAATTTTCTAACCGTGGCTTTCAACTCCTGAGCAAGGAACAGTTGCTAAGGAGCAGACCATCCTCATCCCTAATAAATGTGAAGCACTGGCTATTTTAGCACAAGCTTCTCAGTTCAGTGTCCTTCTCTGACAACCTTTCATGACTAAGACTATCAGCTTAATTACCAATGGATGCACCGATCTTCTCTATATAATTTCCTGTCTTTTATTCGGATTTGAAGTGGGTAGCAAAGGCTGTTAGTGCAGTTACTGAAGAATGGGATAGCAAAAATACATCAAAATGATTTCTTAAAAGAGATGCCATTATAAATTGAAGGTGGCTGTTGCAAAATTAATCTATCGACTGCGAGTTGATGGAGGAAGAATTTTGCATCTTCAATACAAACCCACCAAAATAGCATCAGCAGAATGGCACCATGTGGAGCAACAGAATGGATCTGGCTGATTATCCATTTTCATACACTGCTACTTCTGGACTAGGCCCACAAAATGAAAATGTTGTGACAGCACTGTGATGATAATATGGGATAACAAGCTGTAGACTCAGAAATATCACAAGGAGAAAGCCCCATTTTTGCAGCTGTACAAGGGCCTTGATTTATGACTTAGATCATAGAACTCCAGATGAGACAGACAATAATGTTTTAGAATCTGCTGCTTTCGCCTCATGGAAACTGGCCAGTGTACTAAAGATATGCTGTCATCCAGGCTTTGGTCTCATGGTCACACATATTTACAAAGCAGTGACTGCTCTGCTGATTGGAAGGCCTGTAAAATGTGAAAATTTCCCTGAAATAATTCTATTTGGACAGATGGATTTCATAATGCACGGATGATGCACATATACCTGCCTGTACTCACTGTCTGATGTGAATCAGCAGGTTAACAGGACCCTGTAGTACTCTGCTGTTCACAGTTATGGATCATCAAGGTCTATATCATACTCATAACTGTGATGTAATTGTAAGCAGAGGCTTGCAATGCCAGGTTGTTCTGGAGGTCTGACTCATTTCAACACTAGGAAGCTGATTTGTTTTTCTCACAGAAAAAGGTGGGATACTTCTGCATACTGTTTTCAGTTGGCCCTGTCATGTCTGGTGCACATGTTGAGGGATGAATGCTCTCATCCCTCACTAGAAAATAATTTACTTAAAAGAGCAGAGTGGTTTAAGATGGTATTGAAATTTGACTAGAGAGTATATTGGAGATCTAGCTGTAGTGCCTCATTGGATGGTTTTGACAACTGAATATATTAGATCTTTTTCTGTTGTAGCAAGGATTTTGAAGGTTGCCTCGAAAATTACACCAGACTGCTTACAGCAGCTTTACATAATACTGAGGTTATTCCATAATGAAATTGAGTGTTTATATATAAAACGGCAACAAAAAGTTGTTTAATTTTTATCTTTGAGATTGATGGAGCTAAAAATGGTCAGATCACTTGTTGATCACCAACTGTACCTTTTTTTTTTTTCCCAAAAATGTGAAAATACAGATAATTGTTTGCCATGGGGACAAAAGCAACTATAATACTGTCATTAATAGGGTCTTATGCCAGGTACAGATTTCATGAAATATGGCATAGTAATATCTTTATAGCTTTCTCTTTCAAGCTCTTTCACAGAGCCTCTTGCATCTAACTCAGGGCTGTTTTCAGCTTTAAAACATAGAATATTGTATAAGACCGTCACAAAAAAAGGTAATGATACTCAATGTACTTACTATTTTTCACCCACTCATTGCCACTCATTTCTGCATGAAGGACGGAAATTTAAACAGGAATATTTTGATTGACTTGTAAAACCTAATACTTCTGTATATGTGCCCCTCTAAGCCCTGCATATCACTCTGTCTTCTAAAATTGGGAGAAACAGTTTTCTGTCATGCTCATATCTGCCTTTTCCCCCTCAGATTCTTTGTCTCACACCTTGCCTTTTTTTTTTTAAATCCAAAGTTCTGTGTCCTGCTTGTGATATGTTTCTCATTTTTTTGTGGAGTAGATCATATTGACTTTTACAAGCAGTTCACTGTCCTTAAGACTGTTGCACTGATCTTGCATTTTGACACTTGCATTTTCACTCTGATATCTTAAGTGTCTTTCTGGTCCTTGCTAGCTCTGAAGCATTTTGCCAATTTCTTGATAGAGAAAAATCTCCTTCTCTGGGTCTGCTTATAATGTTTATGAATCTCTATTCACTTTGTATGTCTTCACATAAAAAACTTTATCTTGCATTTTGTGAGAATGATACTCCCTTGCTGATCACGTTGTGCGGAAAATTGACTATATTTATAATTTATAATGGAAATATTCTCAAAAGTCTTTAACAAAATAAAAAAAGGAAGTACTTTGTGGGGGAGATTAATTTCATTTTAGGTTGCTGCACCTTTACAAGGGATCATTTTTTTTGAGGTAGTAGCATGGAATTAATAAAGAACCTCTTCCTTCTCCCCTTCCATTCTCTTACTCCTCTACAGTCAAAATTGAAGTAATCACTGGAGATGGGGCTGCTGTAACAACGTGCTCCACTTGTCTCCATTGTTGGCCTATAATCCTTCAGTTTATAGGAGTGTTAACTGCCCACACTAAAAGATTGCAAATAAAGTAATTACTTTCATTACTTAAGGGAAATATTTTGAAGGCTTGAAGTGCACCACTAATATAAATACTAAACTTTACTTAGAAAACGTTGAGAGAAAATGTTTTCGTTTCAAAACCATGCAAGTGCTTGCAAATAAATTGAAAGCCCGCCCTTATAAAATTTCAGCTCTTATTCTGACTCTTCACATTACGCTTGTTAAGATATCTGCTCTCTTACTGTGACAAACAGCAAACATATGGGAGGGCAGAGTAAAAGAAGGACACAATCAATTGGGATCAAAGACACCAGGCAATAGCACATGAATGTAATTTTTTTTTGGTCAGAGTATGGTCTCTGATGTGTCTTTTCATAGTGGGGTGCATGTGATTTTTCTTGTTTGGAGAGATTGTGATGGGAAGAGGCACAGCTAAAGTATTTCTGCATCCTTCCTGTATTGTGTTTTTGAAAGCCTTACTGCTTTCAGAAGTTCCAGAGGGAATCTGTGTTTGAGACCAACCACACTGTTACCTCCGGTAGCAGTCTCTGAATTTCTTTGGTCTCCTCACATTCGATATGATAAAGCTCCAGTTACTGAAATAGAGCCCAAATTGGTATGTGATTTAAAAACATTGTATATCCGAGTGTGGCAACATAAAGTAAACATTGCTGAACCCATGAAGGGTGTGATAAAGAGCATCTTGCTGAGGGATGTGGGATACAAGGACATGCTTGAAGGAGACCCACAGTCCTCTGTTGTTAAATATTCTTGCACAGGGCCTTAAAGGCAAGAATAATTTTCTATTTGTATTGTTGCCACTGCTTCCAGCAAGTCCTCTTTCATGATGGGAGTCCTTGGATGATACACTAATACCAATAATCCTAATCATAGCAATCTGCCTACTTTCGAGGAATTCAAAGAATAGTCAAGAGGAAATGTATAAAGTAGTAGAAAGAAATATGAACAGACTCCAATTTATCTTAGAGGAAAAAAAGAAAATTTATGCCTAAGGAGTACTCAGTAGCAAGTTTTGGGAGTAGCTTCAGAGAAATAGTAGCAAATCTGCAAATTAATAATTTACAGTTAGACAAGGCAAACTAGACAAGGTTATATTGTTAACCTGGAAAATCCAGGAGGAGGAAAGAAGTAGATAATTTAACAGCAATTTCTGAAATTCTAAGATAAACTACTGTAGTATTTTCAGTCTACACTAAATATTCAGAAAATCACTGCAGTCCATAAGTCTGTCTATATACCACCATATTGGGATCAGTGCTTCCAAAATCTAAGTAAATCAGACATAAGAGGGAAGGTTTATGCATAACACCGTTTACTCATATTTTGGTGTGTAAACATTATAAATATCCTACAGCAATATAGCACTTCTGTAACAGATGGGCTGTCATCTTTCTGAATTTCATTGGGTTTGGTAGCTTAAGTTATAACCTTAATATTGTGTTAATATGAATTACCTATTGGATTCACATCTGCCTTGAACTAATGAGATTTTTCAGGCAAGCAATGTTTAAATTGGATTTAAGGGAAATAAGTGCTGGGAATAAGGGAATACAACAAAGAACATTATTATAGAATAGTCACTAGTACTTTGAATTTTATTTTAAACATTAAATAACCAGCACACAACAAACTACATGATTAGAAAGTAATAGAACAAATACCTTGGTTTAGCTGGAAATCTGTAATCTGTGTGCAATACTACTGAAGAGTATACAATTTAAAAAAAATCTGAATCCTTAAGGGTATGTCAATATGAAGTGTTAAAAGTAAGTATTGTAAATGAGCAGATGGTGGTTACTTGTGCTCTAAAATTCACTTTAAAGCATCTCTCAGGCAGTTTTGTGAGTATGCCTCATGATGGAGTGGAACTGAAGGTTGGTTTGTACCAAAGGGTTTCTGTGCTTTAGAGTTTGTATTCCTGTGTTGGCCTAGACAGACACTGTGTTACTTGATGGCATTGTCTGTGCCTCTGTTTCATACTGTGGTGTACAACCCTTCTACTAGAACTGCTTCTCTGGTTCTTTTTGCCTCACAGGAGCCATTTTTATAGAAAAGAGAAATAATGAGTACCTTTTATAATAAGCTTACTGGTGAGCATCTGATCCAGTAAAGGCAGAAAACTAAAATACAGTAAAATCCCTAAACAACAGTGTTCTTCACCAGGGACGAAGCTGGTTCTGTGTGAGATGGAGAATTTGTTGTGACAATCGCATTATTCCAGGACTTCAAAAAGTAAAAATAAGAGGAGACTCCTTGTCTTCCCCCTGCCCTATCACTGTCCATATTCCAGTACCATCAATTGTGTCACTTATTGTCACACTGTCCCTTTATATATTGTTTAACAAGACTATTAGAAAGGAAAACAACCAACATTGCCAGTAAATCATGCACTTGCTATCCAAGTGCAATTCATTTTTGCTGCTATGTGTTGATTTCATCCTTTGTTATTAGAGAGAGACAAGAGTTGTTAGGGTTTGACAAGAAGGACCTCCAGAGGTCCTTCCAATCTCAACCACTCTGTGGTTCAGTGAGTATAAAGCTGTCTTGCATTAGGACTTACTTTTAATTATTACCCTGAAATTAAGTTGGTAGAGACAACCTTATGGATGAGCTGATGCATTGACTGAGGATTTAGTGAAGTTCATTAAGTAAGATATCAATATTATGTCTTAATTAAAAGTACTATGCAGAGGGAAGAAAGATTTGTATTCAAAATGCCCAACTTGGAAAGTGAGACTTCAGTTTTCAGAAAAAAAAATCCCAAGGAACAAACACCCAACAAAACTCCCCAAGTAATAATTCCTTCAGTGTTACTGCTTTTCTTGTATGCTAAGGTAACAAAGGTATAAAGTTATGCCTGGTTTTATGTCATGTGTAGAGTGTGTTCATGAACCTTTGGCAAATGATGCGTAATGATCTTGCATCTTGTGCCGTTTTTTATGTTTTGTTTGATTATTATGCTTGCATTAACCTGCATAGGATGAAATTTAGTGTGAATTATCTAAGGCATAGAGATTTGCTATAGTTGTTTAAGCTCTCCCTGGTCTCTGTACAGGGAACTGACCTCTTCAAAGTATTGTTTGACACTCGTAGTTGTGTAGAACAGGTGGGCTGATTTGTGCTCTAGAGATGCAATTTTACTTCCTGCAGCTACTGGAGGAACCTAGAAAAATCTTAAATTCAGCCTGGCTTTTAGTTTGCCATGACTTTCTGGGAGGGATCCACCTGTTCTGTATTTAATTTTTGACTCCTGTCTTTTTTAACAGTTTGCCATATGTTTGAGATGCTGTTTTGTCCATTTTATTTTTACAGTCGGTTAAAAACTACACCAAATGCCACGTGAGGAACGAACAGATCTGCAATAAACTGACGAGCTGCAAGAGCTGCTCCCTGCACCTGAACTGCCAGTGGGACCAGCGGCAGCAGGAGTGCCAGGCACTGCCTGGTAAGGGCACCGTGGCCTCAGCCCCTGCACGGCAGGGACAAGCCCCAGCTGGGGGGACCACTGAGTGCTTGACTGCTACATATGCATTGACACCCTGCTTTTGCTGGCTGGGGGTTTGCTTTCTAAATTGTAATTCAATTATACTTCAATTTTGCTGTGCAGATAGGGCCTAAGATCTAGTTTCTTGATTGTCTAATGTTGGTGCTACTATGAAAGCAGTGAATATTAAAATGCTAATATGAAATATTCTCAGAAGGTGACTGTTAACATTCTGAAATAATATTTATTCTGTAATTTATATTCATAACTATGTATATGTAGTTGGATGTCAGAACCTTTTCCATTTGATCTTTATGTCCAGATGAAATTATTGAACATATTTTTTTCCTGCAGAGATTATGCATTCAATAACCTGAATCAGTTTCTTTTGTGCAGTTTAAAACTGAATTTGTGCAATCTTTCTAAAGATTGACTGTAACAGTTGCTCTGAATTACTTACTTATCTTTTAATAGTTACCTGAGTGTGAGTAAAGCTGTAAAATGTCGAAGAGGAAACATTTTATCAAGGTGTTGTCAGAATTTCCAAACATTCTGATTGCATTTGTATCTAGGCAAATATAAATGCAAAGATAAGATGATAAACCAAAGATAGGGTAAAGTAGTGATCTCTTAATGCTACATAACATAGAAATAAAGGGATGGGTTAAAACACTATTAATTGTGTACATGATCTAATCTTAATATTGTGCTCAATTTTGAGCAGGGAAGAAATAGGGACATGAAAACATTGTCATGCTGGAATTTAGCATATATCTTTTAAAAACATAAAAACCAATTATAAGTTGCTTTCCATAAAAATACAGTATTCTGTGTGATGGTGCTTGGTATTTAAGAAATTGTGTGACGTGAAAAGGAAAATTGGGTGTGGGGATGCATTTTGATTTATGATCTTGGGAAGTTAAAATTCAGGCTCTCTGGGGTTTTTTAGAAGTTTTTTCAGATCAGCTTTAATCATCTGGTTTTTACACTAGCTCATCTGTGTGGAGAAAGATGGAGTCACATTGGAGATGCCTGCCTCCACATAAATTCTAGTCGTGAAAGCTACGACAATGCTAAGCTCTATTGCTACAATTTAAGTGGAAATCTCGCCTCATTAACAACCTCAAAAGAAGTGGAATTTGTTCTGGATGAAATACAGAAGTACACTCTTCAGGTAACTTGAGTAACTGTAATTGATGCTTATGTGAAATTAATTTGCTTTGAGAAATTTTTTTAGGGTTTCATCCAAAGAGAGGAAAACGTGGTGCTGAAGATTGGTGTAAGTGCTATGTATGTATTAAGGAAAGGTCACATTTAAAGCATTCCCAAGTGTTTTCCCTTACCAGACTGGAATGTTAAAAGTTACTGTTTACTTGCAAAAGAATATTTGCACAAGAGTATGACTGGAACACTGATTTTTGTCTCCTGGTTTCATCTGTGATAGTTAGTTTTCTTTTTGGTAGCTGCTACAGTGCTGGGTTTTAGATTTGGTATAAAAATAATGCTGATCAGGAGAGATGCTTGAGGACTGGGAAAAAGCGAATGTCACGCTGGTCTTCAAAATGGGCAAGAAAGACCCTTTGGAAGGATGGGCAGAGAGGATCCTTCTGATCCTTCTGATCTGAAATTCAACAAAGACAAGGGCAGGGTCCAGCAACAGGGAGGAATAACCCCATGCAGCAGTAGAGGTGGTGTGAGCACTGCATTCTGTGATAACACACTGATGTTTTAGTTGTTGCCAACAAGTCAAAGCCTTTTCAGTTCCCCGTGCTCTGCCAGTGAGCAGGTGCTCAAGAAGTTGGGAGGGAGCACAGCTAGGACAGCCCAACTGGCCAAAGGGATATTCCAGACCACAGAACATCATGTGCATTTTGTGAACTGGGGCAGTCGAGCACGGAGAGAGTCACTGATCACTGCTCAGGGATGGGCTTGGGTATAGGTCAGTGGGTGGTGAGCAACTGTATTGTGGATCACTTGTTCACTTGGGTTTTCTTTCTCTCTCTTTTTCATTACTATTATTATTATATTTTATATCAACTATTAAACAGTTCTTATATCAACACATGAGATTTACCTTTTCTTTCCAATTCTCCCCACCAGAGCTGAGCGGAGGTGAATTGGAAAGTGGCTGTGGTGCTTTGTTTCCAGCTGTGGTTTTATCATGCATTCTGGGAAATACTAGCCCTTTTGGCTACCCTAGGACAGCAGGGATCAAAACAGTTTTTACTGCAATAGGGGAAAAAAAATCCTGACTTGTCCACAAAACTGCTCAAAGGATTGGTTTTGGGTGGTGAACAGCTTGGCTGCAAGTGGTCGAGGACAGGGAGGTACTAAAGATGTAAACTCCCCCAGAAAAGCTAAACTTCCTATACAGCTGGCATTTGGGATCAAGGTGTCACAGAGAAGCTGTGCAGGTATGTGAAGCATGTAGAAATTCCCTGCACAGCAGCACCAGAATTAGCAGGAGTTAATTAGCTTTCTCTGATTATGGTGGGGGAGAGAGAGGGCTCTTCCCTGCCTCTGGCAAATACAGCAAGCTACCATCAAAATATTCCTCAGAAAAGTGATCTGTATTAATTTTGTTAACTGTGGGACAAGAGAAGAGAAGATTAATTACCTGTTCCTGGGTGGTCAGGTTATGTTTTTAGCACCTTAATATTTAATTTCTTATTGCTGTTTTTAAAAACATCATTGGTACAAGTACGTGAAATGTAAGTGTGCTCAAAAATGTCAGACCCAACAGAGTACACTCAGATGGGATGTCTTAGCAGAGCAAGATTCCATTACAAGAAAATCAGTTCTTCTTAACAAAAGACTTTTTTAGAAGTGTGTATTTTGGTTTGTTGAACAACCAGTCTTTCTTTGTCTGTATAAGAACCTCAAATTTTTAAGTAGCTTAGGATTTTACAATTACGGGAAAACAAGAGATAATTGTGAATAATAATTAAAGCTTATATGAAACTAGTAAGTGATTTCCAAAGTTGTTATGCTGCAGATGAATTGAGAAGTATATGAATGAAATAACAGCTCAGGATTCTTTGTTATACTGAATCTGAAAGCAAAGTTTTAGATCCATATATTGTGAAACAAAATTATCCTTCAATTTTAAAAAGGAAATGCAAACTTAGCTTATGTACTTGATGGTTTTTGGGGTTTTCCCGAATAAATATAGGACCTGGAGAGAGCAAGTATTCTTTTTTTTTTTTGCTAGAACGACATATTTTTTATTATTTTTTAATAAGGGAGAGAGTGAGAAGTAATTCTGTCAGACATTCTTCCATGATATTGTACTTGGCACATCCTTGAAACATGTTCTGTCTGCCTACTCTTTGATATAAGTTAGTGTTGAAAATGTAACTGAAACCAAAACAACAAAATCATGTTGGCAACACAATTGCAGTAATTATTTAGTTTGCTGCCTTATTTTTTTTCCCTCTCTCCCAAAATTCCTATTAAAAATACTGCCCAGGAGGCCTTCAAATCTAATAATGCGTGATAGACTATTGATATGACTAATACTGCCTGGCTGGCTTGAGGTGTAGATGAGAAGCAGCTTTTTTTAGTGGTTGGAAGCAAGATTTTTTTTACATTTCGGATTTTAGAACTTCTACAAGGTGACATCCTGCTGAGCATATCCTTATTTAAATGAAATACATCCTGAGCCAATGTAGTGATGTAAATCTGAGATACCTCAAACGCAGTTTATGCAATTGTAGACAAATGTATACACCTTAAAAGTGTATCTTTGGTTAAACAATCATTTAGCTATCAGAATCTCTTGGGAAATGCTACCATGACTTATCCTGGTGTTTTCAGTGGCATTCAGAAAAAGAAAAAGATTCTTTCATTCGTATCTGTCAGTCCAGTTGCATTTATTCAGTGTGACAGCCTAAATGTGTTACCAGGTGTGACAGAGGCTCTCTGAAACTTCTTGATCTTCTTTTGTCTGCCTTTTCCTCTCAAATTGCAATCATAATGATTTAAGGAGTGAGATTTCATTTTAGATGGCTTCTTTCTGTAACAGGTTGTGGTGTGGAGTTCACAAATGTAGTCAGAGCAGTGTAAGGTGAACATCCTGCCTTTAATCTCTTTCATCTGGGGTGTAGTTTGACTTGTGGGGTTAATATCAAAGGCTTAAAAACCTTTAGCCTAAGAAAAGAAATGTTTCACAGGTTTTCAGGATTAATGAGTGTGTCAGAGCAGCATTTGGAAATAAGAACTGATTCTGATTTTATCTGTGTTATTTTATATTCTCATATTGAGAAAAGAAAAGAAACTTTGGTAGCTGTTGTGTATTTAATAAACAGTTAAAATATTAAATACTACAGCCTGGGAGGACTTCAGAATTCTTTATTGTTCCTAGAAACATTGTGTGACTTTATAGATGGTTTCCTAATACACAAAGCCTTTGTTCTGGGACACATTTAGGACAATTTCTTTATCATGTTTAGATTAATAGGTTGATGCTTTGGAAATACTCAGAGGGAGGAGGCTGCCATTGTCTCCACACCCTGTCCAGGCCTCACTGTGTATAAATAATTTCTCCTAATCCCATCCTAAATTGGAAATCAATAGGTTGTCTCCTTGAGAAGGCTCATTTGGTACTAAAGAAAGGGAAAAAACAAGGATCTTTGTGGTATGAAGTAAAAAAATTGTTGCTTTTGCAGATGTATTCTGAAAATACCACTGGTAGTTTCAAAGTCTAGTTGATATTTTTCATTAAAAATAAATTAAATTCTTAATGAGAATGCCAAGCTAAACATAGTGGATAGGCTGCAGATTACCATGCAAAAGAAAGATGACACTTGATGGGTTTTTTTGTTCTATGCTGTTTTGACCTAGTAAGCAAAATATTATGAAAGGGAAGATTTGAAGTTTTCTGCAAAGTAGATTAAACAGCAATATGAGGTTAATTAACTGTTCCTGCTAATATTCAAATGTTGTATATTCATTTAAAAGTGCAATTAGCTCTCTTGGGAGTTTGCTTGCAACTGTGGGATTTGACTAAAAATAATAATTTTCTTGTTAGCATGCAATAAATTCTAGAAAGATTTAGTTTTGGTGTAGTAAGCATAAACAAAGAGAACAGTTTTACACAATGCCTTTCATTATATAAACTGTTTGCAACTTCTCCTTTGACTTGCTGCTCACAAGGCTAAGCATCTTTTTATAAATTACACTTGAGTTCAGGTTGCAGTTAATTAGTGAGCTTTGCATACCAATGTTATTCCTTGTTAGTTCAAAGTATTCTCAGAGGGCTGCATGTTTCTGTGGTTTTATCATTGTGTTTGTGGTTTTATCGTATGTGTGGGTGCAGTGAAGCTGATATCTACTTTTTTCCCCTGAATTACTCTCTTTAATACAGTTTCTACCAGTCTCACTTTCCTGTTGTGCTTTTGGAAGTCTAGTAAATTATTTCAACACTTTGAATTCGTATTAGAATTGTTGTCTTGACTGTCCATTAGCTCACCTCTAGTTTAACTGTCTCCTGTGTTCAGGAGTCGAAGCTCAATTTACTTTGGATGCCTGAGAAGAGAACCCAAATTTACAAAAAAATGGCCCCTATAAAGAATAAAAACCCAAGAAGAAACCCAAGTCCCTCAGGAATACTGGATATCATCTTTGTAGATGGAAATTGGGGAAGTTCTACCTTTTCCAGTTGCACATTTTCTTTTAACCAATGGATCTACAGAATAATTTCAAAGGAATTAGGAGAATTAAGTGTTCTCATGACCCAATGCATGACTTCTACTGCTAATTGAATCTAGATGTCATCATATGTGTTTAATAGATACTGAGGCACTTAAAAGTCATAGTTTGCTCCTGTTGCTTAAAATGTGTCCTTCACCATGTAAATAACTGCAAAATATGAGTGTGCAATTCTGTGTCACAGAATTGATGCAGAGTTAAAGGATGGAAACAAGCAGTGGGGCTGTACCTGGAATGCATGGTTTCCCTTCCTACAGCTGCTGTTTTCAGGATGCAGGTTTTTGGTTCATCATGATGCAGCAAAGAGGTAAATTAACTGCAAGCCCTTCTCCAGACTGATTTTTGTGGAAATGTGAGCACTAAGAGACCACTGTATTTTCAAAGTTTAATTATATGTTTCATCCTAGAGCAACTGTTTACCTGGAAGTCAAGGAGTTTGAACAATTCTTGACAAGTTTGCTGTGTTAATAACGTGCTGTGAGGAACATCATAGAAAATGAGACTCTTCCAGGACAATTTAGGATCCAAAATAAAAGGAATTTAAGTAAAGGTAGAGATAAATTTTTGAAAGAGTTATATAATCCCCAAGTAATTTGCATAATTAAGAAACAGAAGAGATTTTTGAGCCTCACTGGTAATTGGCCATTCAGTAAAGGTAGGCTTGCTCACTTCACTCATCTGCAAATTATTCAGCCCTCATTAGATTAGTGCTGAAGCAGCAGTGGTACCTGAAATAATGTGTCAGGACTACAAATGATCCCCTTCACTGTAGATCTCCAGGCAGATTAATCTGATTTAAATTCCCTGAGTAAACAGTGGATTTAACATGAAATATCAGCTCTCTAGTTAGGATTACACATTTTTTCTTTCTAACAGTTCTATAATTGCTACTTAAAAGCAAATTACAATTATTTTTGATATAACTCATCATCAGTGTTCAATAAATTCCTGTAAGGGCTAAAAGCTGGTCTTGTGTTCAGTTAAATAGGACTGTAGATGAGAGTGCTGAGTAACTTTCCATTGGTGTGCATTGTATGATTGCAATTTTGCTCCTCTGTCAGGTGAAATTAAAACCCTGCCCAGCAGTTTTTCTCAGAATTTAATAATTTCTCACTTAGAAAAGGTTTTTTTGCCAACTTGTTATCAATGTTATAAAAGATTGTTCTATGAAAGCAGATAAACTGACTAGTTGTATTTCAAGCACAGATATATGGTTTCCAAGATGAGCTGTGAGTTATAAAAAGTAGCCTGGAAAGATTTGGATGGGAGGACAAACGTATCCTAGAGATGATTTTGAATTGTAAATAGTGTCATGGAATAAAGCTATGGAACATTTCTCAAGATGTATATTTGATTGTTCTCCGTTGCAACATTAGTGAGGCCCATTACAAGTTTTCTCAAGACGGATTTGATCATCTGCTGTGTATTGCATTGCTTTCTCTCTGTAAACTTTAAGTTTGATAATTCCTTGGTGTTTTCCCCTTCTCTTCATTTTCTTTTCCTTATTTTTTTAAAAATGATAATTTGTCCAGAATGCTACCAAGTTTGGTTGGCTTTGATGTTGCTTTAAAAAGAATTGCACACTATGTATAAAGGGAGTTTTCATAAATATACCTAGAAAGATAGAAACAAAAAGTCTTCAGACTCTCTGAGGAGCAGCTTTCTTTCCACTTACGTATTGAGTAAAGATCACCTGAACTTCCAGTAAAGCCTCTATACTTGTACAGAAATAAGGCACATTTGGAGATGATTTTCTGTCTACAAGTGTTTTTCTGAAGTGTTGAATTGTACTGTATTTTTATACAGTATTTTATTTATACTGTACACCCACCTGGTCTGTGAGCTAGAATCCTGCATTAGCAAGTTCTGGGTACAGAGAACTGGCAGTCTCATTGCCTTCCTGTCTGATCTTCTTCAGAAGCATCTTTGGCAAGATACTAAAAGCAAAGGAATTAGTTTCCTATGTTCTTTCTGCAATAAATGAAACAGCCACAGAATTCAAGTGAAGGATGTTCATCTCCCATTATTTCTTAACCCTGAAGAAACAGCTGGATTGGCATTCTCACTCAACACCTTTGAAGTCCCTCAGTTGCTTCAACAACTATGGTACTCTTGGCTATTATTGACCAAACTTCTCATCAGTTTTGAGAGATAATTTTTACCAGAATCATGCTTTCCTTTTTTGGAAGAAATTGCTTTGATAGTCACAGAGCCCTGGTGGCTGCAGGTGTCACATGTGGAACCTCCTGAATTCTCTCTTCACAGTTGCATTTTTCCCGTTGACTTTTGTGCAGTGGAGCAGCAGCCATTTCTGCTGCTAAGCTTTAGTGATACCAACACACAATCTCTGCTCTTACCAGCAGTCTTCACCTGTGGCCCACCCCATCATGGAATCAATGCCAGAGAATTGAAAATGCATGTTAATCACGCTATTGGAGTGTTTGGGAGGCCTTATTTGGGTAATCTCTCTTTGGCATCCCAAAGCCTGCGAGGTCATAGCTTTGATAGTGTCTATTTAATAGCACTCTCAGCAGTGATCAGGTCTGTATGTTGATGTCCTGTACTAGCAAAGAGCCAAAGATGGTACATATGGAATTTGAGGTGTCTGACATGATATTTATAAGCTGTCCAGATAGTACAGCCATTGAGAATGATTATGACTGTGGCATGTGTTGGTTTGATAGAAATCTTTCATTTCAGAGATGCTGGTTTTATCTGCTGTGGCTGCTTTGGCTTTCGTGATCCTCCCTGGGAGTTTGTCATCATTAAAGGGGTTCCAAGACAATCTCCTACTCAAATAGAAGAATTTATCTCCAAATGCCACTGCTGCACTGTCAGTTTAAATTATTGGCTTAACACACTTTTCACTATAGCTGGATTAGGATCTCTGTTTTTTATATACTGATGCTGAGGCCAAATTATTTGGCAGTGCAATTGGAACAGTCAGTAATATGTTGAAGGTTCTCTTGGCTGGAATGCCTTGATCCCAAAGCAGGCATGGAGGGTTGGTTTAGGTCTCTGTTTGTCAGCAATTTATCCTGCCTAAGCCCCTGACGTTTTTTTATGTCTGCACACTCAGCATTCTACAGAGAAGTCTAGAGATACATGTAGATGTCTAAGATTTTCTGAGGCATGTGGACCTTGAACAGCAATCTAGGCAACTAAGCCACAAATAAGACAACAGAGGTACCATATCTAGCATTTCCCAGGTGCCCAAGCTCCACTTTGTTTGCATCACTTTCTTTCTGGTATCCAGAACACAGGATTTCTTACAGACACCTGGAAAGTTGGTCACCTGAGGCAGCAATGAAGGAAATACAGAAGTAGGACACGAGAGTGAGCAGTGGCAAATTTGCTGGATGTTCTTGCTGCTGTTCAAGAGCAGAGTGCATCACTGCTTCTGAGATGGAAAGTTTCTTAGTAATTTTCTGGTTTATTTAAGGTCTTTTTGGTTCTTTAAGTGTTGTAGCAATTTTGTTTGATTGTGATCTCAACTAATAAAACAGTAGAGAGCATAAAGGGTACATTTAGGGAAAGTCAGGAATATAGGTTATCTATTTACTGGTTTTTTTGAAAGGTATTTATTTCCCACTGGTATTAAGCAAACTTAATAATCCTTCCTATTTCAATTTGGTCTAGCAAGGCAGAGGAGATCAAAAAGAATGCTCTGATTTGATGTAGGATTAACAGTACTGAAAGATGTTTGCTTGTTTTTTATAGCCATGGGTTAAGCCTGAGTGTCCAAAGAAAGATGAGAGATCACTCTGATAGAGAATGGCAGTAACTCCTGGTTCACTTGTGAAATAGTACATAGATCTCAAACTGTGGCAGGTTCCCTCTAAGTATATTATAGTGTTTTACTTACCTTGGCCTGTCAATTAAATCAGTGGCGAACCTAATTAACCACCAGCTCAATAGATCTGATTTGGAGCTGGCAGTGTCTGTTCTCTGCCTGGCACAGACAGCTGTTTTGGGCACTGTGGTGTTCACTTGCCTGCACATCCCTGTCACAGCCCCCTTGGCTCTCTGTATCTCTGTTCCGTGTGTTTAAACTGGGGTTAATAAAAACTCCCAGCACAGAGATTGCAGGAGGAAATGTGTTTGCTTTTGGGGTCTTGAGAATTTTACAGTAGTGGTAATTGTAGAAAGATTAAATGATAAAAATTAGTAGAATTTGTGATGTTATTTTAATTTTTTATGAATTAATGCTTTTAATGTTTTCTAGACTATTTTCTATAATATAAATCAATAATAGTGTATTTAATGGTATTGGAGTTGTAAATGCACCACTCTCTGAATTGCCTAAAGCTGATCAGTACTTGCTATACAGACGTTAGAGGATGGACTATTTATCCAATTTTTTTCCCTGTGAATTTTATTTTTATGAATTGCTGTTAGCTTATGTATTTTATGATCCACCTTGGCCTAGCAACTAGTAATCAATATAGTAGCCACTGGGAAAAAAACAAACAGTTTTATTATGACCATTTGACCTGTATGAAAAAATAGTAATCAGAATTTGAACAGAATACAGATCTTTAGTAGAAGAAAAGCATTTAGTGGGTGGAGTTTTTGTTGGGGTTTTTTGGTGGAGGGGGATGTTCAAAGAGATAGAACAATTAAGATAAAAACTTTATGGATGAGGTGATAAAGTGAGAGAAGAACATGATGAAACCTGAAATTGTGAAGTTGTTGCTGTTGAGCTGTCGTTTGCAATGTTTCAAAAAATGTTTCAAAACAACAAAACAGAAGGCATTTTGACTATTTCTCTCGTTCTTGTTCACAGAAAATTTCCCCTTGGGTTGGGTTACGCAAGATCAACATCTCCTACTGGGGCTGGGATGACATGTCCCCGTTCACAAACACAACTCTGCAGTGGCTGCCTGGAGAGCCCAATGACTCCGGGTTCTGTGCCTACCTGGAGAGAGCAGAGGTGGCAGGGCTGAAAGCAAACCCATGCACGGCAATGGCAGATGGCCTGGTGTGTGAAAAACCTGTGGGTAAGCAACCTCTCCCACCCTCTTACTGATACTGCCATGAGCAGCAAAGTGTTTGGGCTCTCTTCTGTCTAAGAGGGATTTTTGGACAATCTGAATTAAATAATGATAAAGAAAAAAATCACTTTTTTATTTTTTGAAAGCAAGTATTTATTTGAGAGTTAGTTTGCATGGCTTATTTTGCATTAGATCTGATATCTTCCCTCTAAATCAGTAATAGTGATAACAGTTAATTGTAATGTGTGCATCTTTGGAGGTGTTCAACAATGCTGGTTTTCTTGCTGAAAATTAAAAAATATTTTAATGGTCTAAAAGACTGATAAACCTCAAATTCTTGTTTTAGTCTTTTAGGTTTGCTAGTGAATAAAGTTTGCTGTGGCAAATAGTCACCTGACTGTTCAAATTAGCATTTTCAGTCACCAAGTGGCCTCTGATTCTCTTCATAGCTGTAAAGGTTGAGCAGAAAAAGTTCTTTAAATTTTGCCTTTAGATTTATTTTGTGCATTGCCTGTACAAAACTGGAAAATAGCTGCATTGTTGGTGTGTTGGGAACACTGCTTATTTATCTGATGTTTTAACTTGTTAACTTGCATAACCAAACCATGAGCTGACTAGTCCTTCATTTTCTTGTAAGCAATTCCTAAGAGGAATGCAATTGTACTCTTGTTATGACTACTACCTATATTTTCTAAAAATTTCATCTTTCACACAGCTCTTAATTTTCATTTAGTAGCTAATTATTTACCAGATGTTTCTCAGAATAGTGAAAAATACAGTCACAAAGGAAGAGACATCTTCAAATGTAAAGGTACATTAGGTGGGACACAAGCGGTGTTATTAAGATGCAATATTTTGCAATTACATCAACATTATATGCATCTGTTACTGGTGTTTTGATCTTGATCTGCTTCAAAGACTGTAGAAGTCAAAGTACTTCAACTCTATGAGACATTTGTGGTTCAGCTGGTTGTTGTTAATTTTTTTCTTCATATTTTTTTATTGCAAAGCCCATCTTGGGTATGTGCACAGTAGGTCAAATCTAGGAATGGTCTTTGTAAAGGGATTTTATGTACATGTTACTAGATGAAGAATGGCTTGAGAACGTGTCTGATCTTGAATATGAATCAATCATGTACAAAAACATGGTAATAGTAGGGTAAGAAAAGCAAACAAAACCAAAAAAAAAAGCAACCACCCCAAAACCCAAATCTTCTTTGCATAAATAAGGTTCCTTTTGTTACTTTCCCTTTGGCTGCTAGTGACTTTCATACGTACACTGTAAGGCAAAATGTTAAGGGATAAGTAAGTCATAAGTAGAATATATGTTGCTTATACATTGTTAGACTAAGGAAAACAGAACTCTGCTGTACGTGATATAGAAGTCTGAGACGTTTTATGTCATGTATGTATAAGTAACTAAGATGATATTTCCAGGCAATGAATATTAAATATTTCAATATAGAGATTAAATTGCTGTGACCTTTTAAAAATGGACTCTCAGAGCTATAGTATGACTCATGGTATTACTTCATAATTTTAAAAAAACATGATTATATTTATATAAGGCAACATAAATTTGGATGAAATTATTTATAACTAATTAAGGAAACAGCCACTTCAACAAGGATTTTTCTATTGGAACATATGATAAAAGAAAAAGGAGATGGAAACTTGTGTTTAAAATGCTAAAGGTTTGTGGTCCTTTTGCAGTCAGCCCCAACCAGAATGCCAGACCCTGCAAGAAGCCATGCTCCCTGCGAACCACGTGCTCCAACTGCACCAGCAATGGTATGGAATGTATGTGGTGCAGCAGCACCAAGCGCTGCGTTGACTCCAATGCCTATATCATCTCCTTCCCATATGGCCAGTGTCTAGAGTGGCAAACTGCCACGTGCTCCCGTGAGTATCTTCATGAATGGGCATCTTATCAAATATACCTTTCTGTTTTTGTCACCCTAAAGAGCAACTGCTTGTATAGGATTCAGCACATTCACTAGAGAGAGAAACAATTTCAAATGAATGGCCTTATACAGCCACTAATGTGAGGAGCCAATAGTGAGTATGTGTTTTCTAGGTACAGGTGAAATACTGGCAATTCTTTTATGGTAAAATATTTTTAGTCTTTTGAAACAGTAAAAGCTATTTATTGTTTTTGGATAAAGAACAGTTACCATGATTGTATGACCAGTGTTAGCATTCCAAACAATGGCCATGAGATGGAACAGGATACTGTTAAAATTATATACAACATCAAGTTTTTAAGAAAAGGAAGTGTGCTGAATTTTTAAAGATTTTAATGTTCTTTTTTTCTTTTTTTGATTCAAGGAATATCATTTTCCTAACATGCAAAGATAAAAGCAAAGTTATAATAATTATAGTAATAATCTTGAGACTATTGTAACACAAATGCAAAACCAAATGATCTTAGCCTTAGTCTTCCTTGGATTCTTCTCCCTTGCAAATCCTGGCAGATTGTCCATCCTCTCTATGGAAGCAGAAGGAGTTCTGTTAGGCCATCAGATAGGTGAAGGAGGTGCAGAAAACTTCTGCCCTGTGTGATAAGGCTGGGTCAGGCTGCATTAATGTTCAAGGTCATCCTTTGGGGATAAAAGGCATTTCTTTGTCGAAGAGCAAAGTTGCTCCCTGGATGTCCCCTTTGGAAGCACGTTTCATCAGGAGCTGATACAATGCCTCTCTAGGAGAATTAGAAACCTGCTCAATGTACCTTTTGGTGTATCTTTCAGGTGAAGTGACTTCTTCCCAACTCTGTAGTGACTGGACCTCACTAAGTTCCAGTGTGTATCAGTGCCATAGTTCCTGTAGGTGCCTTAGATTCTTGTCTTAGTTGAGGTTTATTTAGAACAATTCCTCAGTCACCATCCTTCAAAAGACTGGTTCTTAGGAATTTTGCTGTTCTTCAAGGTATGATTAAAATATTTTCTATCTGTAAAGGACTTCAGTTTAGTGTGACCCAGACTTAATATATAGGACTTACTGAAGTGTCGTATCTCTGCTCTGAGAAAGATTTTCTAGCTGCTTCTGACTACCTTTCCCTTTGCATCAGGGTCCGTGGAGAGGAGATCCTGGGGAACATTTAATGTCTGGATATCATGTGGCAGGATTGATGATCTTGACAACAAGAAGCAACTTGTGTTCAACATAATGATTAGATCATGATTGCATTCGAGAGAATATGGATACAAATAAAAAATAAAATAAAAAAATCCAAAAAACCTCAAAACACAAAAGGCAAACTTGCTTTCACCTAAGCCTCAGGAAAATATTAAGTAAAATAAGTTCTTGATGTGTCTGTAATAGGAGCCACTGATATATTCTAATCTTGGGAGAGAAAAATGGCTGTATGTCCCAGGCTGCTACTGGGTGGTTAGGAATGCAAGGCACAGGAAAGCTTTTGTTTCAGGCTAAACTGGCCAAGAGCCCATGCTCCTCTCAACTGAAATTCCATCTTAATCCTTAATAATCACAGAATGTGATGAAACAGTACCATGCTGAGCTGTTTAGGTAAACTTTTTGGCTTAGTTTGTAGATTTTAGATATTAATTCAGGTTCTAGTGTCCAGGTTCAGTGTGGAGTAGAAGTAGGGTTTTTGTGTCCCTGGGGACCATCAATCAGCCTATGTTTGGTCTAGGAATAAAGAAGTAATAGGAACACTTAATCTCTTGTCCATATATTTGGAATAATAACACTGTAATTATATGAAGGTTTCTCTCTCATGACCATTCACTGAACCTTTTTTTTTCTCTCCTGTAAGGAATCAATTTTACAACTCATAAAATATTGATAGTGAGCTGTGGCAGAACATGAGTAGATGGAAAATTTGGAGATAAAATTGACAGAACACCACATGAATGATGCTTAGGTTTTTAAAATAGAAGATATTATGTCAGCCTGAACTTGCAAGTCAGTTTTTGTCTTTGTGGAGTGTTTGCACATCATGCTGATTCGATTTGTTTGAGGAACACAAAAAATTGTTTTTAATTTGATTGCCATTTTTGTCAGATCTGTGGAAGTTTATATTAAATAAGGCAAACAGGATTTGCTATATACCAGTTCATCATTATGTAAAGGCAGTTTTGTACAAAAATGTAGTTTCTGTTCCACAAATTAGAGAAAAACAAGATTCTGTGTCTGTAAGCAGTTTTCCCAGTGTTTTATAGCATCAGATATTTTGCATTTAAACAAGAAAATGTAAGTCCAAATGAAGAATGGTTCAAACGTTTTTTTAGCCTAAATGATTTGAAAATTTTATTAGATGGATATATCATTATTGCTGCCAAAGTAATGAAGTATTAAGTGGATTCTCTTATCAAGGGTGTAGTGTTTCTACTTGAAGAGAGGACTGTAACTATACCTTTTTTTAAAAAAAAATCCTCTTTGTTTTTAAAATTCTATTTTTATTTTAAATGACTAATTTCTGAGTGTTTGGATGTTTTGCTCCGAATAAAAAAACCCTTTAGACAAGCATGTATGATTTAAAATAAAAAATATAACAACTGCGAACTTCACATTTATTTTTACAACTTAGATTTAAAACGATGTTGTTTTATTGGTGACATTTTGTCATTTTAATACCTGCTTGCCAAAAACTTGCATTTCCACTCTTCCTTACATCTTCCATCCATTATGACTTTTGACTGAATAGCTGACAGTGGAACAAATTTGGACCACCTTTAGAATTTCAAAGAAAACAAAACTTCTGCTTTAATATCCCCTTTTTCCACCAACAATAGTTTCTCAGCTAAATGCAACTGCAGGGAATATATGAGGATTTTCACTTTTGGTTCTGTTTTGTCTTCCATGAAGATAGTGCAGCTGATACTTCAGAGCTTTATAGATAGCAACATGAGTATAAATAGGAGCATGGGATTTATTTGGATTGTTTGCAGTGCATCTCTGAAAGGGCAAGTCAGCCAGTACAAAAGGATGGTCTTTATTTTACTGCTGATCTGATGTATTCCAAACCCCAAATTTGTATCATTGAGCATCAGTTCTGATGGGTTAGAACTGATTTTTCACACACTTGACAATTTTCAACAGCTGTTGAGCTTCCCTTGTCTTGCCTTTCTTTTCCATTTTTGGGAAACTTGAAACATTTCCACCTATTTGGATCCTTCCAAGCCTAATGATGCAGGAGCTCATGGCCCAGCTTTTTGCACTGTAGAAGTCCTTTTGAGGTTCACTCAGATTCTTATCTGCTTGTTTTCTTGGCATCTCCATGGATCTTTGGACTATGGAGCATTATACTTACACTTTTCGCTACTTTTAAACAATTTTAATAGTTGCTGAAACTGGAGTAGCTAGCTTTATTCTGCTCTCATTTTATTAAAATAGTAATAAATCATTCTGCTTAGTAGACCCTTTATAGCATGGCTTCAAGTATTCACTTTGTGGGGCAGAGTGGCCCAGGTAGCTGAGAACAAGAGTTGAGTGTGTTGTCCTGAGCCAAATGAAGAGGTTGCACTCATGTAGAAGCCATTTGAGTGTCCTTCAAATTTCATGAACCTTTAAACTACTGTCTTGATTTTTAAGACAAAAGTTAGTTAACTTTGGCTTCCTGGCAGGATCTTGCTTACATTCATGTATGCTTTTAAAATTTACTTTTTGAGTGCCTATAAAGTTAATGTGAGAAGAGACATGGTGATCAATGTTCAAATGATTCTGATGTTAATTTGATTCAGTGTTACAGCATTAATTAAAAAAATGAAGACGTAGCAGAAAACGCTCAAAGAAGTCTGGGAACTTTAATGGTGTTCCAGAAGATAATAAAATGTTAATTTCTTATTAATAAGAAATGACAGTAGCTTAAGAATAGGAGTTTTATTTGGCTCTAAACAGATTTAAAATATGAGGAAGACCATTTAGTTATTCTAAAGGAGTAGAGTATAAAAGATCTAGAAGGGATTTGATTTTTAGCATGCAATTTAAAAAAGGAAAGCTGATTAACTGGTGAGAATCTTAAGATAGAGTTTAATTAACTGGGATTGACTTATGTGTAGTATGCTATCTTTTTTCAAAAATTCTGTATAAGGGGATTGAGTCATATTTGTAGGTGAATGTTCAGGTGAGATTTTTAGTTTGAATTTACCTATTTTTTACTCATTGTCTGTTTGGTTTGGAATAATATCATTCTTATTTGGTTTACTGACCTTGTGTTGAATTCTACAGTTTTCCTGTAGGAAGGGCTGTTTATGTCAGTAGAACTAGTAATATATATGTTTATATATAAAATCCAAACATCTTATTTAATAATACAAACAAAAAAACCCACCCAAAGCCACAGCTAGAAACGCAACCAAACCTATCTCATTACTCTTGTATTCCATGTAATCAAGCTCAAAACTGCTCTGGGCTGAGGACGTGTGGCCAGTGTTTGGAACAGCCTGGCTGTGGATGGTGCAACGATCCCAGCAACACTGGGAAAGGACAGTGCCTGGAGGGCTCCTCCCGAGGGCCCATGAAGCCTCTTGCTGGGCATTCCACTGAAATGGTGCTCGATGCTGCTCTCTGCCCCAAGGAGAAGAGTTATGAGTGGTCTTTTATCCAGTGCCCAGGTAAGGGCTGCTTCCATTCTTCCTTAATATGAAATAAGAGACAGTGCTCTGTTGGAGCACATCAAAATAACATAATTGTTTTAAGTAATTCAAAGAACATTTGCATGAGAGATTTGTTTTTCCTAAGTATACAGCTTCCTATGTCTAGGAATTGTTCCCTATATATATAGTTTGTTTGTCTACTGAACACAAATGGCCTTCTCATGTAAGTTCACACGTAAAATGTAACCCAAGTAGTTTAACCAAAACTGCCATTTATTTGTAAATAAGTTTTCATGCACCATATCCTTCCTCTTTTTAAAATCCAGCTGTATGAATTTGCTTATGGATTTCACATCCATCAAAGGAGAGTGGGGAGGAATTATCCATAGGCAACTGCCCATGGGCAGAAGCTCCCCTGCTGCTCACAGCCCAGGCCAGTTGGTTGTGAGGATGGGGGGCTGCCAAGTTCCTGAGCTGTGCCTCCAGCCAGCCTTTTGGACACCTGGGGTAAAGGTTTGATTAGGTATTTTAGTTTCACGTTCCCTGGGAGGGGAAGGAAGGCACGAGGCTCAGGGGAAGCTGTGCTGGTGCAGCCTCCTGTTGTGGAAATGCTCCAACCCTGAAAGCAGCAGTGGAGCAGTGCAGGCAAAGGCAAAGCACACTGGGGAGTTTGACAGCCCTCCACCAGTAATTTGCAATAAATAATACAGTTGAAAAGGCAGCCTGAAAACTTTTTTTTAGAATAAATAATGTAATTCTGCTCAAGTGGTTTCTTTCCAGCAAATGTTCTGCTGCTGATAATTTTGGACGCTGGTGCTTCTCCAGGATCAAAACTTTTGTGGGTACATGCAGCTGCTTGTTTTTCTGGCTGCTTTTTCTATCCCTGTATTCTCTGTGTGTATATGCATATATATGTGCATGTTTGTAAATAGAGAGAGTAAGGGGTTTTTTTTAAAGGTGAAGAGTAATGAAATTAAATGTAAAACCAAGTAAACACTGTCAAAAGTTTTGAGTTAAAAAAAAATAAATCTAATGTTATTTCCTAAATAAAGAAGCCTCTAGTACATTTTTGGAAACAATTCCCATTCTATTGTGTAGAAACTTTATTACTTTGTATGTTAAAATACATGTGTGTTGGTAAGTGCATTGTTGGCCTTTCAGTGCAATGATTCGTTTCTGCACTGGTGAAACTGTAAGGGATGAATACATATATTCAATGGATACATTGAATTCTATGAACAATTTGTTATAGAAGATTTCCTCGCTGTATAAATGTTTATTCTTCATGGATAAAATTCTGTATTCATTGTACAGTCTGACCAAGAATTTACTGAAGTTCCACTGTGGTTTGAAACTCACTGTTTTTATGAGCTTAAGGGGCAAATGCTACAGACGTCACATAATTAAAATTTCAATTGATGTGAAATTTCATTTTTATTGGTATTTTCATAGAATATTATCTGTAATTGGCTATATTTTATTCTAAGTACAAAAATCATTTGGTGTACTTGAAACAAGGTAAAATTGGACTAAGTCTGTGTAAGCCTATTGAATAGTTTGTAGTTTGGATGACAATAAAAATTAATAGTTTGTACCCTATAAGTTTAAAGATTATTCTACCACATTGATGAGTAGTTGGCTAGGCCATTCATGTATACATTTAGTTTTCCTTGTAGTCCATAACCATTCTCTTTATAGTGTCTCTGGGAATTTGTGTTGGTGATATATATTTTAAATTCATTCTCATTTTCTGTCCAAGTCTTCAAAATTAGTATTTAGCAGGTAGTATGAAAAACACTTAGTTTTGTGACTGGTCACTTTGAAATCAGTAGTCCTCAAGGAAGCTGTCATAATATTTTGATATAAATGTGATATTACCAGAATCTTATTTTAACTAAACTATTATTATAAATAATATCACAAATATCATACATGAAAAGAAAAATGGCATTGACATTTCCTCCCATGAGAAGAGCAGTTTAGGTAGAATGCAATCCCAAATTTTTCTTTCAAGTCTCAATTTCTCCTCTGAAAGGCAGCATGAATGAATTCTAACTAGTTTGTTTAAAACTAGATGAAGCATCTTTACATTAGATCCTGATTATAATGTAGAAATCCTCTTTCTGTGTCTTCCTAGTTTTAAATATTTTCTTAAAATTATAATTATCAGCAATTGTCAGCATCCCCAACCATTGCAACATGGAGGTCAAAAGCAAATTAGACATAAATTTGGTTCTCTCCAGAGGATCCTCACTGAAGATTCAGCTAAAACACATTTTTGTGTGTGAGGAAAATTTGTTGCTGCCAGTGATGTACATTAAAAGGACCTAAAGAAAAAGGAACATTTAAAAATTGAGCTCCTAATTCTTATTTAAATGATCATTACGGTGTCTCATTATTTTAATGACTGTTTTAATTATTTAACGCTGATGTCTCCAGTTTGATTGCACTGAAACGAGTTGGAAATTTATTGAACTGTGCAATTCTTCTGACTTTTCACTTTTCGCAGTGAGATACATATTTTTAGGGAAATCAGCAATTATATAATGTTATTTTTCAATGGTGTGTCATGTCAGTTGTGGATTGCACTGATTCTTATTGTGTACATACTTTTTGAATTTGATTTAAAAATATCTTCCATTCTTTGCCTTAACAAAATGTAAAAATTCAGAGCTGTCATGTATGACCAGATAATATTATGACTTACAACAAATTAAAATTTAAAATTAAAGTTGCTTTCATCATCTTTTAAATAACAGAAAAATTTAGAAATACAAAATTAAGCATTAGGAAGAATAGAACATTTATAAATCGCTAGTTAGAAAATATCAGAGTTAACCATTTTTCCTACGCTGTGATATGGTTTTAATTAGGTAATCTTACTTTAATAGAACATTTATTTAATATACTCTCTGTTCTTACTTTTGGTTTATAGGGCTGTAATTTTTTTAACCTTTGCTTTAAGTAATATAGTGTGTAAGATGTTTGCACAAAGCCCAAAATGGAACTGCAGCTCAGGGCACTTCTGTGTAACTTTGCCTAAGAATGGCAACAAACTGCATAAGGGAAAACCACCTGGAGGAATACACCACAAAGGGGTCTGAAAATCAACTATTATTAGGAAGGGTAACATTTGTAATTTCTAAAGAGATTAAGTAAAAATAGTGATAAAATAGTACAGAAATGTTTGATACTTGTTTGCAAGATTCTCTGGGCACAGTTACAGAAGAGGGAAGAGATTGTCAACTGGGGAGGTTTAATGGTTTATGAGCCAAGCTTGGTAATGACTATAAGTATATGAAGTTACTAAATTATAAAATGGATCTAAAACTTACAAATCATGCGGAGATAATAATTTCTCCCCCCCCC
>WBMV01007818.1:96746-210193 GCA_013396655.1 Campylorhamphus procurvoides
AACCCAGCCAAGACACCAATCACTGTGACATTTAGATTTGAAATCCAAATTTTAAAAAAATACACTCTTACTGATGCCGAGCCTTACACCCCGTCCAGCAGCAAGGAATGGGCAAGTTTGACACAGTGTGACGTTTGAGAAGCTGCTGCCATTGACACATCACTAATCTACTGAGCACCATGAGCAATGAAGTCCCACTCTGTGGGGTGAGGTCATCCATCCTCCCAAACCTGGCAGCAGGATCAATGACTCTGGCAGGATGCGCGCTGTGATTTTGCTGCAACAGCCACAGTGCTTTCTGAGCTTCCCCAAAACATGAATCTCTGCAGTGGAGCTGTTGTGCAAGATCAGGGCTTTATAGTGGTGGTATTTGACAAAAAGGAGTTTTATGCTTTCAAGGTGTAAAAAAAATTGTCAGTAACAGTTCAGTTTTTTCACTTTCACCAAAATCAGCTGTAGTGAGGAGAGACTGGAGCTGTTTGTGGTCCTGATGTCCTTGAAATTGCTTTGTATGCTAAAGCTAGAGAGGGTCAGAGCTGTTAGAAATAAGATAATATTTAGTTTATTTTGGAAGTTTGCTCTCCCCAGTAGATATGTTTGGCTGTGAGTTATTTACATTCTTATTAACAGTAGCATTTCAAATATTTCTGTGGGTTGTGTGTAGGCATTGGGGTCTTCATGTAGTCTCAGTTGGTGACACTACCTCTGAAAAGATGTCTTGAGTGACTGGATGGCATTTTCAAGTTATAAGGACTGATTCAGTTACTCACTATGGCAAAAAAAAAAACCCTTCTCACACACCTAAAACTCCCATGTCACTACAAAGTCAACTTTTGTGGTCTTTTGGGTGAATTCACGTTGTGTTGCAATGCTGTTTTAAAGAGGTTCTGTGTCAAAGTACAAATATATATTCTGGTTAGTAGTCAGGACTAAACCACTCAGAATTACATTGCACTGCAATTTTGTAATCACATAGGCATGTGGTTTTTTTTTCCTGAAAGCGATTTAGTAATGTGGCTTTTAAAATGTTTTGTTCCAGCTTGCCAGTGTAATGGCCACAGCACCTGCATCAACAGCAACGTGTGTGACCAGTGTAAAAACCTAACGACAGGGAAGCAGTGCGAGACCTGCATGCCAGGCTATTATGGGGATCCCACAAACGGAGGGCAGTGCACAGGTAAGGCCTTCTGCTGGCAGGGAAGAGGGAATTATCACTTACTATTCACATTAGTCATGTGCAATGTTTGCTATTTAAGTTGCTGCACTGGAGGATTCTCCTTGAAGTGGTAGAGAGAATGAAGGCCAGTGTTCCAGATGGGTTTTGTGTATTGGCTTAGGGCTGCTTTTTTACTTGCATGGCTGGTTTTAAAGTTGCCGGGAGCTCCTTCCCTTAGAACTAAATGGTGGAAGTAGGAAAATAGTCAATATAAAAACTCGTTAAGGGAGTTGACTTTGAATCTAGGAGGGTGCTAGAAAGTTTAGTCCCCCTTACTTTTTCTTCTCCATTACTGATGTTTGTTTAACAGGACCTTTGCTTCTCAAGGCATATTTATTCATTTGCAGGGTTTGTTTGTTCCTCAGCACTCAGCAGGCAATGCATAAAGCTTCCCATCTGGTAAACTCAAGCACAGTATGTAAAAATTGTGTTCAAGGGTATGGAAAGATTAATGTCTACCCCTATTGACAATTGAACATTTTGCTGGAGCTTTATGATGCTTTAAATAATTCTTAATAGTTCTCTTTTTTCCTGAAGTTGACAAAATGTTCTTTTGCTGTCTGTATCACCTTTATGGCAAAATGATGTATTCATGCAGCTTTTATTCTTCAGGGATACATTAGCTATCAACCAAATAAGCATTCCATCACCTTTAGTGAAATATGCATGGTGCAATAACGGCAAAAATCAATTTATAAGACCAGTAAAATTATAAATTTTACAACTTGTTTTTTCAAACCCATTCTGTAAGAGTGCATATTTTTATTGGTAGACATGATTTTAACAGGAGCTATTTTGAATGAAGAATACTTAAAAAAATGAAAATGATAATTATTTTGAGGTTTTATCTGCATTAGTATATTGTATTCTGTAGTATAGAGCCCATAATAAATATGTTTGCATCTTCAGGATATTTTGAAGAATGTAGTCATTGTGAACTGTTAGATTTTCTTCAGTATCATGGTTATAGTCATAAAGGTGCCCAAATTGTGGGCCAGGGATTTCTGCAGGAAAAAATATCATTGATCCATAGGTAAGTCAGATTGATGTTACTGGGATTTAAGAAGATTTTGGAGACATAGCTGTGATCAGGCACTGTGCAAATACAAAGAAAGAAAGTGATGGTTCCAGTTTTTTTCTCCTTTAGTCTGGTAATGTTTTTGGTAACAGGAAAAAATCCACCCTGGCTGCAAATTAAAATAGACACTTATGGAAAAAAAATATGAGTGTAAGAAAGGGCAATCCAGTCGGAAGCTGAGCTTACGTTTGACTGAAATAAAGAGAAAATAAGACAGGAAATTATATGAAATTGCCAATCAAAGGATAAAAAATCATGAAGAACTAAAAAATACCCAAGCCAGTCATCCTCATTGTTCCTTCTTGCGTCACTTGGCTGCTGCCAGCTGAGCTATGGCTGGACCTTACCAACTTCTCTTTCCTACTAAGACTCAGCCTTCTGCCTGAGGGCTGCCTGAGCATGGGGGGCATTTTTATCTCAGAGTTCCTGAGTGATTTCTTTGAGGCTCCAGATTGAAAACTTTTTAAAGGAATGACAGGATAATGAAGATAACTCCTAAAGTACATTGGTAATACTGCAGTATTCTTCATATATCAAGTTGCTATAGTTACAAGGGCATAACTTGGCTATGAACTGGAGAAACTGGGAAAGGGATTATACTTGATCTCTACCGTGCAGAAGTAAAGTGGTGTACACTGGGAGAAAAACTAGGAGTCATTTTCCTAACATTCTCATGACATAAAATATTTTCTTCATGTCCTGATAGAAGTATTAATGTATTCAGTACACATACTATGTTTTCTGCTGTCATGATATATGTACATATATATAGTTAAAATCTGACCTCCAATTTAGTTGGACCATTAGACACAGATTAAATGCATTGCAAGAAAACCTTCCTTTTTATTTATAGGCTGGATTAGACTTCACTCTTCCTGAGATCCCTGATGATCTTGAAAGGAAGAAGGAGAAGCCTTGCAGTCCTCGGAAAACTTTTTCTTTTTTTTCCCTTAACTGTGCCAATTGTTTCCTAAATCTTTTCTGTTTATATTTTTAGGATGTAATTTAAAAAGCTCTGAAAGAAGCTGACTGTCCACCCCTGAGTGATCAGTTCTGTTCTGATCTTCATCCAGGGATGGAAACTTCTGTACAAATATAAATTCTTTCTTTTTTTTTTTTTCTGCCTTGGTAATAATGATGGCTTTACAACTGTCATCAGATAAGTGATACATTCATAGTGGTGTTGCATAGTGTTAGGCTATTGAATTAGTATGGAATGAGTAACAGTTGTTATAGGAGAAAGATATAATTCATGTTTCAAAAGGTTTTGAATAGTTGTGATTAAAGAATGGATAAAAAAATTGACTTTTCTGGATTTTCACTCACTATAATTGCTGACATTTCAATAGCTTTGAAACAGATTTAAGGACTTGCTTTGCATCCTGATATGATGCAGGCTTAATAAATGTGACAAAACTCAAAGAAGGAAAAAGAAAAGATGGAGGCATAATAACAGGCTTCAAATGTGAGAAGGGAAGTTGAAAAGAGAGAATGATGATAAAAAATCTTCCCTCCTGCCTGCATTTTGGTTGAGGAGGAAGCAATTTGGGTTAGGCTGCAACAAGAAAGATTAAGGTGGAATACAAGGAAAGCTTTCTTTTTACAGGTTAAACTGTAAAACAGATTGCCTAAAGATGATATGAAATCTGCATTATCACACTGTATTTTTCAAATTTCTGAACATCTCTAGCTTTGGAAATGGGCAGTGGTGGAGCTGATTCCACATGTTTTTCTCTGGTCTCAATTTTCAGCAGAGTCTTGGAGTGTGAGGTGTAGAAAGCAAGGACTTACTGAGTAAAGATCAAGTATTCTGATTAGATAAGGAAATGAATGATCTCAGTATAGCCAGATGGCTATGGATATTTACCATACTATGAGTCCTTAATGCCACCAAGATGTTCCAAAGTTGCATCCTAATTATTTTTAAACCTGTAGCATTTTTGTTATTGTGGAGTTATAAAGCTTTCCATCTAACTCAGGTTTACTCTGTAACAGGAGCCCTGGTTTGTTTTTGTGTCAGAAATGTGATACGTTGGTTGCTGATGGGCAATAATTTGAGGATAGTATTTTTTATAAATAATTATTGTTCCTTTTCTTCTTAAAATAACCATGCCTAATATCAATTACTCATTTAAATTCTGGCCCTTGAAGTCTCTTTTCAGTACAGAGAAGGAGAGTTAGAGTTTGTATTCTTGGTGTAAAAATGAACCTTATATTCAGAAGTCCTAGGATGTGGCTTGCAGTGAAGATGTATGTGCACCTTCAGTTCTTTATGATATTTCATTGTACCAATATATAGTCTGAATTATTTTGTATTTGATTCATTGCTCTATTCTATACAAAAATCAGTAATAAATTGCAGGAGTATTTTATTTTATGTTAAAGGAAGTTCTGTGACTGTAATTTATTACAGTTATCTGTTCTTATCCTAAGTAAAAATGGTTTCAGGTAGTCTGCTGTTTCAAATAGGTAGCCATAATAGAAAATGAAATTAATTTCTGACCTTAAATTGTCAAATATTTCAGTTGTACAGAAAGTATTGCATTCCTTCTTGGAAACAAATGACAGTGCCCAAATTGGACTAAGGCACACTCACACTGTTGGGGTGTAGCTTAGATGGGAGATGTACAGCTCCATCTGCTACTGCAGGACACCTGGGGAACCTTTTGGTTTGAGGTGGGGAAAGCTTTGAAGGCAGATAATCCAAATCACTTGGATTATTTATTTATTTAAAAATTTTGTTCAAGTCCCATTTGAGGTACAATTTTGAAGGCATGAATTTCAAAATCCAGTAATAGAAAATTTGTCATTAAATATTAGTGAATTTTGGTGGTGGGGGGGGGGGAAACTGATTTGACTGTAGGTGGGAACAAGTCCTGGCTTGCTCTCCTGGTGGCTTCTCTCAGTGGTTTGTTTCCTTCAAGGTCATGCTCTATTATGTACTGCATGTAATTTTTAAATAGAAATTCTATAGAGTTTCTAATGGAAAAACGAGTTATATGTGGTATACACATATACAGTTACATAGACTATATTTATTTACATCCATGTATACAGTTATACATACATATACGCATGCAGCATAAAGTACCATGATAAAATAGTTATGGGAAGATTGCTTGGAACGATTTTGTATCATCTCAGCAACATTTCTTAGCATTATTTTCAAACTTCTTAGTCATCTCCTTAGCTGTCAATGTGAAAAAAAAATTCCTATAGCTGCTTATCATCTTGTCATTTTCTTTGAGTGGTATTTTAAAAAAAATTATTCTTAAAATTTATGAGATACCAGGAAAAAATTCTTAACAGTAACTTATGACACACACTATGAATGCATAAGACATTTAATAATAATATAAGCATTTTGCTGTATTGCCATTTTTTCCATAAAGTGATAACATCCCAAACAGTGTTCAGTTTTCCCATAATTGCATTTTTGCTTTTGCAGGAGGAGGAAACTGTGAGTAGCAGCACAGCAGGAACACTGTGTTTTAGTTTGCACTGCTTGCTCTCTGAGCAACCTTAAAAGGCCCAGGGTCTTAGGCACTGGTGACCACCTGTAAAAGGCTGTGGGCTGGGGTTTTTTGAGCAAGGCTGCAGCATTTCTATAGCCTTTACTGAGCTGTCACCTTCTCTGCTGTCACACATTGGACATTTCTAAAACTTCCCCCCACGTTTGTGGACATTTGGTTTGAAAATGTGAAGCTAATTTTTCGCTGGAAACATTAAATTTTTTAAAGCAGATCTTCAAATTACTATTAAAAGTTAACATGTTTGTGGCGAGTATAAACCATGTGTGCCATCAGCCAGTAGCATCCATGGAAGCCAGGTGAGAGGTCTGGGTAACTTCTTTGATCCTCCAGTTCATAGAGAGTGACAGACAGAATAAATCTGAGCTTTTTTTTATTTTAAAACATCTGGCTCTGGAAGACTGTGCTCTTTTGCAGTGTCATGGTGTAACTTGGCACTTTTCACATATATTTATATACCTGTGTGTACATACATCTACACATGCTGCTTTCTGAATGCATTCTACACAAACTTTGGCATCTGTGTATTAGTCATCCAACCTACATATATCTATGGTGCCTCAAGAGATTTTAAAAAAAATCAGATTGGTATATATATTTGTGATTTTTGTGTTGCTTAAAAGGATAAAAAGCAACCCTTAAGTAACAGGTGGTTATTTCATGGTGTTCAAACCTTGCTGCTCTGAAAACGTGATTAATTCTGCTGAGTAACTGACAGCTGAGATGTGGGGCTTTGAGAGAAGAGGCTGAGGATGGCACAAGTCATTACTTCTAGTGTCTACAAAAGAGAGACACGAGAAAGATGTTAAACTCATCATGGCAGCAAATTGAAAATGGTCTCCTTGGATTTTAGGCACTGTCTAACTTTGAAGGATACCTAATGGGTAGTGTTACAGTTGGTTTTCACTGACAGTATTTCTGTCATTTGTACCTATTCAGCAGTAGCAACCTTTATAACATGTTTTTGTCATGACCCCCATGATTTCCTTCCATTCTCCAAAAGACATACTGTTAAAAGCTACCATGGGCCCCATCAGGAGCAGAGCTCTGTTCCTGTAGAGCATAAAGGGCAATCAGTGTGTCAGATACTTGAAAAGAGAATTCAGTTACGAGGAGTACATGTGCATTGGAGGGGGTTTGGTGTAGGCAGCACATCGAAGGAACCCCACAATTACTTTGAAGTAATCTGATTTACTAGAACACAAAACTCAATTTGTATAAGATTATTTATGGAAAAATAGGAAAAGCATTCTAAAGAAAACCAGTTGGAAATAGATCTTCCTTTTGATACCAAATAATTTCAGTCTGGGTGTCCTTTCCCAGTTTTCTTTCCAACACAACTTGTTCCTGTGTCCAAGCTGAATCAGGTACGACACAATCCACATTAGTTCTTAGGAAAGACTTTTATTTTTTCCCCTCTTCTCCGGTTTGCTTTGGTTCTGCTCTTTGATACAGGTAGGCCTTTTCTAAAACATCTAGTTTTACTCCTGCTTCAGGTTTTCACCTTCTTGTCATCTTCTTTCTCAACTCCCCCACAAGTGTTTGCAAAGCTTGTAATTTTCATTTCTTCCAAGGAAGAAGCAGCTTCCTTTTCCTTCTAGAGGAGAAGGTGACCCATAGTGCCCATGACAATGTAAACAGGCAGTCTTTGCTCCCCAGCCATATTCCTAGGATACAGAGGCACACATCATGGGAGCATCATCATCCCTCTAACTGTCCAAAAACCATGTGGACAGGGCCCTTGAGGATATGGTTTAATGGTGAACATGGGGATGGTTGATTGGTGAACTTGATGATCTTAAAGGTCTTTTCCAACCTTGGTGATTCTACTGTTCTATGAAAAATTTAAAAAATAGAGCTAGTTCACCCAGTGTACTCACTTCTTTATTTTATTTGCTGTAACGTTTTCTGCTGCTGTGGTCAGGAAGTGGTGCCACATGAAACATGTTTTATTAGCCTGTAGTAATAATTGGTTTTAATAGCACAAGAGCTGCTGTTCCTAGCTATTAATCTTCAGTGAGCAGTGACCTGATGCTTTGCTCACATCTCATGTTGTTTAGAAACAAAAGACAGATGTTTACAGTCCAAATTAATATAACATAATGCATTTCTATATAAAATGATTATATGAAGAAGGCAGGAAAAATAGAATATCTAAATTTTGGTTCTCAAGCAATTAATCTTTCCTCCCATTGAGTCTGGCAGCCATATAAAATTGCTCACTGGTCAGGGAAATTAAAAACAAGTTGGACTACCGCATTTAGTATTGAAATAAATGGTATATAGAGAATAAAAAGCCACTAAGAGGACTCAAAACCCCCCACAATTTTCTGCGTTTTTAAAAAATTCCTCTGAGTCCACCTGAGCCAAAATGCTTTGCTCCTCACATCAGTGAGGGTGTTGACCATAGAGTTCAGCACCCTCACTGATGTGAAACCAGACAAAAAATAAGCTCTATCACCGTGTAGAACCTGGCTGATTAGTTTTTCATAGAAAATATTAGAGTGGTGTTCAGTGCTTAACGTGATATCAGAAAAGAGGGAAGCGGATAAATTCTGCCAAGGTTTGTAGACAGCTGCAAATTTGGTATTTTATCTTCCATAATATGTTTCTCTTTCAAAATGGTTTCTGGTCCAGAATCTTATATTCTTGGGCCATGAGTCCTCTGTTCCTTTGCATAAATGTAACTTCACTCTCCAGCAAAGTTAGTTCTCATTTACTCAAGTGGAGTCAGAGCAATGTAGCTTTTTTCAATAGAAAAGTAAAAAGGCAAGGCTCTTTCTGGGGCTTTACAATCATACAGTCAATTCTGCATATTCAATAAACTTAATTTAAACCCCTTTGTTTTTAGATCTACTATGCAACAAAAATATCTGAAATATTAAAAAGAACAGGAACAACTTGTGCTATCTTAATCTATTTAAGTAGCAGGCATTTTGTGCTTATTCAGCATCTTATCTCAAGAACTTAGAATGCCGACATCATTTAATTGATCACCACTTATTGCTTTTACAGATATTGAAGAGATGCAGCAGTGTGATTTATATTATATTCCTTTATCTCTGTGCTTATTTTATCTATTTGCAAGGATTAATGACAATTCTGTTGCTTTTTCTGCTGCTGGTGACCAAGTCCTGCTGCATGCTGTTGTGGAACAGAGTTTTTGACAATGATGAACGAGTTGTGCTGCATTCTTATTGTTGTGGAGTTTGGGGTTTTTTTTTCAGGTTTACATGTAATAAATTTATTTTACGGGGTAAGGAATATTTGTGAAATGTGTTTCTGATGTGCTGTCTGAGCTTTATGTCGGTGCATTCACCTTCCTCATGAAACGTGTAAATCCGCTGGTTCTTGGAGGAGACAGGCAGGGCATGATTTAGACACCCTCAGCTGCCCAGAAATACACGGATTTTGTCAGCCTCCTCTAAACAAACATATTTCGCCTTGGCTTGAAAGAGATGCCAAGAGTTCACGTAACTGTTGTTTCTGTCTCAGAAGACACAAAACTGCAACTGAGGGTGGGCAGGGGGAACCTGGAGATGCCATTTTCCTAAATCACCTTTGCTTGTTCCTCCAATGAGCATTTGGTCCAGCCAGTGCTCTCACCCCCTGTGCAGTGCAAAAAGCAGGCATTTGGTTTGTTTGCAGTGTCAGCACCTCCCTCTTTAGGTGTGGTTTGCACTGAAATGGTCATCCCTTCTCCTAAGGGCTCTTGGAACCCCCTTCCAGCTGCTGAGAAAATAGATTTTAAGGCACCATGCGACTTGTTTCCCAACTGGTCGAATGAAGATTCTCAAAAAACAAGCTTGAAATGGAGTTTCTTTTTGATTGCAGTTGATTCTGTCTTCGTTTTCTGAGTTCTAAATGCAATACATTACAATGCCAGACCACGTTAGTATGTAAGGGGAAAAAAAAGCTTTGCTCGCGATTGAATACAGTAAAAATCAGTCCCATTTTGTACCTCCTAATGGCTAAGAGAGGGAAATGATTTGATGACTTCTTTATGTTTTGTGGCGTTTTTGTCTGATAAATTGTGGAAGTCATTTCTTTTCTTCGGGCTTTTACTCTGAATGACCAAATACACACAAATAGTTGCAATCACCAGTTGTTGACTTCAGATGTTTTTTACCTTAGATTGGATTTTTTTTTTACATTTAAAGCTGCTATGAAAAACTTCTGAATGGTTTTAAATTATTTTACTTTTCATACTGCCTTATTTTTTTATTATAATTTAGAAAGTAATATATTCCCTTTAGAGAAAGGGGGAAAAAATAGCAGCCTTTTGATGAAAGGAGGCTTTAGGCCAAAATTTCCAAAACAGACAATAGAGAAGCTGCTGTCTTTCTCAAGAAAAATTTTAAAAGACACAATTTAATAATTTTAAAAAATTAATTAAAAAATCAACAAAACTAAGCCTTTTTAGTGTCTGAAAAAGTCTTCTTAAACACTTCTCAGTTTGGACATGCAAAGATGAAGGCATTCCAAATTCATCGCTTTGTATTTTTGCTTTAAAATTAACTAAACATCAAAAGCCACTGTTTTAGTTTTTGCTCAGCCTAGTAAGAGCTTTCGTCTGTCATCTGAAATTACTTCTAAGTAATTCTAATTTTATCTTATGTTTTCATGTGAGAAATCTCTTCACAACAGAGAAAACAGTAATTTGGAGAATAATATTTTTTATCTTGTAGGCTTGTGAAAGAAAAATCTCTTTAAATTCTTGGATGCTGAAGAACTGTCCTATACATCTGATATTGACATCAGTTTTTGAGTTAGACTCAAACTCTGCAGCTCAACCCACTGTGAAATTTGTAGGCTATGTATTTCTTAGTAACACATTGTATTCTGTTGAGACATGAAAAGAATAAGTGGAAAGAATAAAAAAGGAAACTGATAAGTATGACATGTTAATCTTATCTCCAAATAAATGCTCTTAATAATGTTTTCAATGGAATTTTTTTAATGTTCTATATTCAAAGTTGGTGTAGAAGTGTCAGTTTTTCAGAGATTAACATGGCAAAAGTGAAATTGGTGCTGCTGTATTTCATGAGTTTACATGGAAATGCTTTGGTTCAGCACGTTTTTTGGCAGGATGCACAGTATTCCTGAATCATTCCAAGAGCAAGCTATAAAAATTCTGTAGAGTGGTTGAGGATCGGCATGAAAGATTCAGGCACAGCGAGACTCTTGTTAATTGTTCTAGATTCTGCTCACTTCCTAATGAGTTCCTGTCTTTCAGTGTTGCAGTTTCATTATTTACTTGTATAAAACAGAATGATGGTTTTCCAAGTTGTCTTTATGCTGTTAGTTTCTGATGATTAAAGGCAGCTTGAGTATGATTGTTTGAGAGGCATTTATTACAAATAAACAACAAAAATCAGTTCACTTCTCAGGATGAATGCTTTAAACATAAGGAATAATGAGATACAAACACTGCAGAGCTGTTTTACCAGGGTAAAAATGGCTAAAGAACAAACTTTTAAATTGTGAAAGTTGCCATAGGATTGTGTTGGTGTAACCAAACTAAATTTTGGTTTCTGTAACAGAAAATCATCCTGTCTGTTGTTTCCCAGGTTTGGTTTTGGGTTTATTAGGAAAAATATCTGAGCTGCCTTTAAATGATACATATGTAAATATGTATGTGGTTAATGGTTGATTCCTGCATATTTTGCCTATGCAAATTCCATATCTTAGTGACATAAACCCTAAAATATGTCTTTTTTGTTTACCTTTTCTCTCTGTCTCACAGCTCTTAGTACTGATACATGGTTTTTTCTTTTCTATGCTATTATGGTACTATAAAAAAATAAATTTGTTTGGATACCAAAGTAAGATAAACCACAAGATAAACCAAAAGGGATTAAAATAAAATTAGTGATGTATATGTGCAAATTGGTCTAATGAGACTGATTTATTATGAAGGTTAGTCATGTTACTATAAAATGATAGCTCCATTTCTGCATGTCCTTTCAAATAGCATTTCTCCTTTTTTTTCCCCCCTACTTTTATTTTTATTGCTTATTGCTTCACAGAAGATCTTTAGCTTAATTTTAATGCTACTCAATTAGTGATATTGTAAAAGTGTTATTGGGCACATCTGTTTGCTTTTACATTGCCTGTCTCAAAGGTTGAGTGTATGTATTTCCTATAAAAGTAATTGTTGAATGCTAAAAGTGTATCAGGGGCTTCTAGCTAAATACACAGTTCTAGAAAATTAAGTGACTAGAGAGTCTGGCAATATTACTAATGTAGAAAATAGTCTCTGTAGGGCAGTTCTCACATGAGTAGACTAATGGATAATATAGGTGAACATTTACAGTGAAATTGAGCATTAAAATGTTGGATCTAATATAAGTTTATACTTGGCATTTCTTACTTAGCTTAGTTGCATGAGAAAGAGTATATATCTCCTTTTTTTTGATGCAGCGTGCTTTGCATGTTACCAAAGTTAATACAGTAGCACACCTCAGTATTTAATACCACTGTCTTAGCTTCCTTTTGGAAAACATCAGCAAGATGTCTTAAAGTAATTATCCATGTGCAGTGGCTGGTTTAGCAATTTCTCATGTAAGCAAACCTATGAAAGTACCATTCGTAGCGAGTTCCTTTTGAAAGAAAAACTGCTCTTGCAGCTTCATGATGGAGATAGGGAATAAGCAATAAGGACTTTTAAATTCAATTGTTTAAAATGCACACTCCATGGGAGTAGTGGTGGGTATTCTTTTGGTGTCAGCAGCAGCAAGAACATTCATATGCTGAGCTAGCAACTCCAAATCAATCATACTGTGGATTTACTATTAAATAAATTCTGTAGGGTTGTGGGTTTGCAGCATGGATTTACTCTACTGGATTATATTGGTTTTGTATATTTCTGTTCTGCTTAGACTTTGCATGTTGTAGAAAAAAGTATTGTGAACTGCCTTTCCCCTAAAATTACAGTAGATATTGCCAAGGTGGGCTTTTTTTTGGTTTCCTTTTTCAAGGTCTAATGACATCATTTCAGTTAATAGGTAAAAAAAAACAAACCCAAAAACTAACCTATCTAAAATAGGTTTAAATTCTCTATTTAAGCAGTTTTTTTAATTGTTACGCCTAGGTTATTTATTTAAAATATTTAATTATTGATAAAAAGTTTACATGGTGATTATTTTAAGTAACTCTTTAAACAAAAACATGAGCCCAAGTCGGAGATGAATGCACACAGTAGTGTGGGAAGACTCTTGAAGTTGGGCTGGACTCACCATTGCTACACAAGAGTGCAGCACAGAGTACACAGAATCATGGAATAGTTTAGGTTGGAAAAGACCTCTGAGATGATGGAGTCCATCCATTACCCAGCACTGCCAAGCCCATCATTAAACCACGTCCCCAAACACCATATCTCCCCATCTTTTCAATCCCTCCAAGGATGGTGACTCCACCACTCCCCTGGGCAGCTCTCATTGCTGTGAAAACAATATTTGTCCAGATGAGATTTTAAAAATGTAAATGCAAAAGTGTTGTCCTTTTTCAAGGTATCATCTGAGGAACAGTGAAATCATTAGGAAATTTCACAATAAGAGTAATTTCTCTTCATCCTTTAATAGAATAAAATTAGCTGCTGAGCTTGTCAGAGCTAGCTGTTTTATTGACAAAGAATCCAGAAAACAAAGATCTGAGACTTCTGAACTCTTCCTTTCTTCTCCTCTTCCAAGCATTCCGACCTCAGTACTAGAGAAGCTTTGTAGGTGTCATGACAATGCAGGGGAGGTAGAGCAGCTTTGTGGTGTCTTTGGTGACATGAATGTATCCTGTTGGTGAGAGACACCAATTTATGTATGAATCTTTTATTTGTGTGAGCTGTCAATACATACAGGTCATAATTTAGACAGGAATCAATGGGAAAATGATTTTTTTCAGATTTTTGTTAGCTAATGACACCCCAGAATCCTGAAAACTCCAGAGACCAAGTCTAAAACCTGATGCAGTTTAAATGACAGGAGTCTCCTGGCTGGTTGGAGAGGAGTTCACCTGTGCATTGCTGTGTGAGTGAGCACACAGAACCCTTCAGTGCTCGTTTGATTTAGATGTCCCTGGGGAAAAATGCTGCTGAAAAGTTTGATTTATCCATCATTTCATGGACTGGGTATACAAGTCATGTTGGAACTGACATAGGAAATTGTTTACCACAAAGTCTCACGTAGCTGTTCCTGTCTGTTCCGTCTGTTACTTTTACTGTATAATCCATTTCTACTTCTTTCCCCCAGTAAGGTGATAAAAATGCTTGGTGTCCAAAGGCTTTTATAACTTTGGGCTCAAATAATTTTACTGAAAAAAACCTGCTCAAGTAAAGGAAGTTCCACTTTCACATTTGTGGTCTGCCTCCTGTTAAGTGAGCAATAATTGTGGGAGTAATCAATTAAGGTTAGTTGGTGGTAGCTTCTATATTTGTCAATATACTGACAGTTGTTGGCATATGATTTGGAATTCACCCTTTTAGTTTTTTATAACTTGTGTTGTCCAATAAGGATGCATCACTGTTAAGAGCAATTAACCACAAACAGAAACAGCTCCTACTATGTACTTTTATTTTTCACTGAAAGTGTAGCAAAGATTTACACAATTAAAATTAACTTTTGTGAAGAGGCTTTTCCAGTTTAAAGTACCTAAATAACCATTCCATAAATGTAGAGTGGAAAACATGAATGGATTCAGGAAAACACAGCTGATTGTACAGTAGCAGCACTGCAGTGAACCCTTACTGTAGACTGTCGAGGTGACAGTGGAATTACAAAATGTAGGACTCTGTGGTAACTGTAGGTATTTTTCAGAAGTGTTGTGTTATGAAAGAGAGAAAAACATCACATATAACTGTGTGCTGCATAGAAATTTCTGGTATGTGTTTCTGGCAGACGCTTTGAATACCGAACACCTTCATAGGAAGAACTGCGCCTTCAGCTTCAGCTGGCTATTTAATAAGCTCTGAGGGCTGAACAAAGCACTGAAGTCCTAAAACTGACATATTCTGTCAATATCATCTTGCATTTAATTGTGGTTCTACTCTGTCTTATTACCTTTTCCTCTATTTGTCTTAGGCTGTGGCAGAGAGGTGAGAGTGTGTATGGGATGGGACACTCACAGAAGGATCCATTGTGTGTTATTCCTTATCAGTAGAATGGGAACATTCAATAGTAGGTTATAAAGTGGAGAATAAACTTTTATCTTATACAGGTCACCACTTAGTATCATATCTCTTTCCAAGCAGGATCTCATATATTAAATCTTTTATTTTAATCATAATTAAAACTTCATTGAAAGCATACTATGATGATCAAGGCAGGTTCAGAGTTATTTTGTGTTAGAGAAAGACTTTGAGTGTAGTGTGAATATTAGCAGCCAGTTTTTCCAGTGTGATGTGAGCATGTATTGACGTTTCCCAGAGAGACTTAATATTAAGTTTTGTACACGTGGTTAGGAATAAAAGATGGCTTCCTAAACAAGACAGTAATTCAAATAAACCTGTGGAGAGAAAGCAAAAAGAAAGCTCAAAGAGTATGAAGGTTTGTTTTGAGGTGAGTCCACCAGGCAGCAAGAGTGACACGGAGCAAACCAAAGTGGAGAGAATTGCTGTGGCCACTGAGATAAACATGATGGTGTTCCTGTGACTCTCCTTGGGTCCCCATTTCAGGAGCTTGTAAAGGTGTCTCTTTTTGCTTCTATGGAGTTTTTGCTGTAGACTAAGCAGTATTAACTCTGCCTCTGTTCAGAGATTTCAAAGTTTTCTCTTTGTTCACTTTTGTCTAAAGGAAGCATTCCAATTATATTAGATGTTTCACCAAACATCTGCAGTAATTCTTTACTTAGACATTTGAAACTAAATGAATTTTGTTGTTGGTCAGGAACAGAAAAGATGCATTATTAACAGTATCCTGTATTGCACATTGAACTGGTAGATTTTAATGTCTATTCTCCAAATGCTGTTAATTAAGGTGTGGAGGAGAGCCCTTAATGACATATGAATAATTTTTAACTCTGCAAAAAAAATAAACTAAATTATGTGTAGTGAAATTGTGGCAAAAAATTGAAGTAGGAATAAATATGAGTTTCAAGGCAGCTTATAGGAAGTGTGTTTAGGATCAAGTATTAAAATCTGTGAAATTCCTTTGGTTCTAAAGGATAATATGGGTACAGAAATCTCATTTCTCCTTTTTGATTTCACAGCTTGCACATGCAGTGGACATGCAAATACATGTCACATGCAAACAGGAAAATGCTTCTGCACAACTAAGGGGATCAAAGGAGACCAGTGTCAACTGTGAGTACAATCAAATGTAGCACAAAGTTGTTGCGGTTCATGACTGGTGTATAATCACTTTTTCCCCTGTGTTTGGTTGTATTTATTTTATTTTTCAGTTTTGTCATTGACCTGACAATGTTTTAGTGGTGAATCTAGTGTGCCCTACATTTCTTAGGAAATTTTGGTATTATATAGACTTCTGTTAAAGAATTACATCACAAATATTAGTAATGTTTTGCAGACACCATATACTTAACACTCCCCCTGCCCCCCCAACTATTGAAAGAAGAAACTGGAGAATTACCTGTAGCTGTCTTCCTTTTTCTTAAGGTTTTAAAAAGTCATTGTAAGTAAAAAATGAATGTGAAATTGGTAATTATATTCATTAGATTTGTCCCATATCATGATCAGAATCTACAGTGATAAGATTTTGAGAGTTTTGGAACCTTCCTGAGGTGCACAGTGTTTCAGACATTTCCCCACATCATGAAATCTAGACCAGAGGAATGTGTAGACCTGTCATGGAAAGTACAATCAGTGTATCTTGTTTTGTACTGGAATAGCTTATTGTGTTTAGAGGAAGAGTTTGACCTTCACACAGAGCACAGCAAATGGAGTCCTGAGAACAATAAAGTGCTGAAGTGGAGTAACTTGTCATGTAGGAGAAATAACACATTCCAGTTAATTATGAACAGGCTTATATTTAAAGATGTTTCTTTCAGTCCTTTCTATCCTGTGCATTGTGTGTTATTCAATAGGAACATTATTCCTTTCGCAATTATAGTTATTTTAATAGGATCTAGCAACAAAAGTATCTTAGCAATGTTGGTCGGAACCGGGGGAAAGACATACAAATACAGCATATTCCTTTCCAGCAGGAGATGTGCCAGAAGGTTGTGTTCTGCCTGCCACAGGGCACCTACTTTCACCAGATTTGTGACTCAGTGAGCTGACTTGAATCCCGCCCTTAACACTTTGCTTGATAAATAGGCAAGACACAGGAATTTCTGGGGCCGGGGCTGTGTGTATATCCGTGGGAAGGCTGTGCTGGCAGCTCTACTCTTTCTGGGCCACCTCAGGGAGTTTTTGGCCAGACAATTTTAGAGTGGGAGGATGAGACGGGACATCGAGATTAGGACTAAATGGGGAATTTTTATCATGACAAAAGGTGGAGTGATAATATCTTTAAACTCTGAATTAAGTCTTCACAGTGAAGCTTTTTGTTCCTGCTCTTTGTGTTCAAGCAATCAGTTTTAAATGTTAATGACTGATTTAATTACCAGCATGCTCTGGGCTTGTATCGATGCCATTCTACCTGTTTGCAGTGAATGGAAAGATAAACCCCAGCAATTACTTCTCTGTTTTGTAACACTTGAACCACAAAAGGCAGTTTCTTTGTTCATAACTCCAATTCTCTACCAGCTACCCTCCACAAAAGGTGCTTTTTATAGGCCTTTTCCCCAGCCTGTATTTCATGTACCTATGTTGATATTGTTTTGCTTTGTCTTGTGTTCATTTACCCATTGGGTTTTGCGCTCAGATATGGAATTTTGACTCACATAGTGCTGCTCAGCTGTCTGTCTGCTGTCCTAAAAGTTTGTCTGTCATAAAAGTTTCATTCATTGAACTAGAAGAGAAAATGTTTTCCTGTCTGTGGATTTTCCTGGTCAGCAATTACAGCAGTTCCATAAGACAGAGGAAATGGACATTTGAATTTTGACTTTTCAAGGGTAAACTTAAAATTGCACTTTCAGACTGAATCCCTGGTTATTTTTAGGCTGAAAATTTCTCATTTTGTCACATGTAGATTCTAGATTCATACATAGACCAAAGTCTTATCTAGGGCAAGCTTTGGTGTTAAAGCATTTGATATTCCAAATGTAGGGGTGTGTTTTTTTATGAAATAAAATCTGTAGAGCAGATATTTTCAATTCTTTATTTGACTATGATGACATTTCAGATTGTGAGACTCACATCTGTTGGGTTCATAAACACAAATAAAAATTGAATTTCTCCTCTTAAGTCCTTTCCTGCCTCTGATCTTTAAAAAGATAACTTAAAAAAAATAAAAATAGAAGGCTGTGTAGACTATCTAGTTTATGACAGCACATGCAGAAAGAGACCAGTTCCAGTCCTTGACACTTTGAAGGTATTAGGGGACTATCTAAGATAAAATTTCAGTACAAGACACTTGTTCAGATCAGTGGATATTCTGAGGAAAGCAAATAATCACAGATTTAGAGTTGAAGTTCCTGTCATCAGGAGACACAGTTAGGATTTGCCAGTTTACTCTGATGCTTGGTTTGGATGAGAGATCTGTGTCTGTATGGATGTTTCAGTCAAAGGTTGTTTTCAAGTATCAGGAGATGAACATTAAAAAACCAGGCCACTCTTGAATCACTGAAGGCAGTCCTGCACTGCCATCTAATTGTAAACTTCGTATGAAGAAAACAAACTTGAGCAGATTTGTATGAGAGTTAAAAAAGAGAAAACAATTTCCTCTGTAAAAATCATCTGTATGCTCAAAATCTCTTTTGAAAATAACATATTATATTATGAAGATATATATGTAATTCTTATCTAGAAGATAAGGATCAATTTAAATCAGCTAAATGCTTTACCTGTGTTTATTACTTTGTTATTTTTGATATAAGTCATCTGGAACTTGATTCAAAGTGTGAATTTTGTTCTCCATTGCTTTGGAGAATTTTTTTATGTTTATTTTTTGTGCTGCTGGTTAGTTAGGCTGTTGTGCAATCTCAGCAGCAAACCTATAACCCTGTGATTTCTAAAACGAGGATTTGTGTGAAAATTCCAAACTCCAGCTGTTCTGTGTGAAAGTTAGATTTATATTGCTGTCAGGAATCCTATTGATTAACCAGTCATAGCTGCAGGGCCCTGTGTTATCTCTCTGTCCCCTCCCTCCATCTCTTCCTCCTTCCCCCTCATGTGAAGCACACCCCATGCCTTGGGGACAGAGTTTTTAGGAAATCAAGGAAAACTACAACAATTCTTTTTTTCCTTTCTTTTTTTTTAATCTTCTTTTTCACTCCATACCTTAACGGCTTTGTGCTTTTATGGAGGATCTTCCATATTTTACAATTTTAAAACATTTATATTTATTTTTCAATATACCCACCTCTCAGTTGCATTAATTTCTGAATTATGTTGTTGGATAACATGAAGAACAGTGCTATTTTAAATCAAAATTAGTGTTGTAAAGCTGCTTTGAGCTTATGTTTGCATTCACAATAATTCTTTAATGACACATGGTCACATTTGGTCCAAAAATTGTTTCTCTTTCCTTTAAGTAGGTAGTTTCAGTTGGTAAAAACCTCTCCTACTCAGGGAGAAATGATTAGAATGGTTTGAATATTCAAAGTAAGTGGACTGTGAAATCTTAAAACCAGATAGAAATAAAAATACTTTGATTCCCCCCCAACCCCATATATTTTGATAATGAAATATGCCATTGATAGTGACATCATACTGATTTAAACCATATTTTTAGGTGAAAAACTATTACTCCAAGGTAGTTTTATTTACTTTTCTCTAGCCCTGGGCTTACTTGCTGCTTGTTTTATTTCCTCATAGAATTCTGTCTACAGAGGTTTTAAACTGTCCATATGTTTCAGTGTATCCATATACAGGATTATACACAGAGAAGTCTTCAGGGAATAGTCCTGTGGAAATGTAAAGAATATGCCAAGGGGATATTTCAAAGTTCACTGTGAAATTTTGCTAGATGCAAGGAAGAAAAATATGAAAATGATAGAATGAAGTGAGTAGTTATTGGGAAGTTTGAGTATGTCTGGGCTCTTCCAAGCAAAAGTCTTCACCTGGCCATGCATCCTGTAGCTTTTGTCATCCCTTGTAAATCTGCAGAGATTAGGAGTCTGGTAAAGATACAGGATTACAAATCCATGGGGAAAACAAGGTTTCATAGTGAATTTTTCAAGTTGGTCAGGTTTTAGAGGATGTGCTGTAACATTTATTGCACTGTACTTCCCACGTAGAGCCATTGCTGTAGGTTTGAGAGAAGGAAATCAGTCTCTCTTGTTAAGTGCTTTCCACTGTGGCAGATTTCAGACTATTGGATGTGTCCAAAACTGTGTGTTTGGATGGTGGGCACGTTAGATATCCTGATATCATGCTAGATATCATGTTAGTGTATCTGAGTTCACAGAGATAAATAATAATAATTTACTTAACTGGAAAATGTTAAAATGTTGAGAACATCTGTGCTGGTGTGCAAAAAACGGTCTACCAGAAAGCTGTGTAAGAACTGGACTAAAATCCGTCTTCAAAACTTCTGCTAGGAAGAAATACTAGTTGGAAATAAATATTGGAGGAAAAAAATTTAATCTCATATTTCATAATATATTTTATTAGTTGTAAGAATAAATTTAAGAATATAAAATATATAGATCTAGGGTATTCAAGGATGATAAAGTAGAGTTTCCCACAGTTTTGTTCTAATAAATGTACAAACTATTAATTTTTAGCCATACTGTTACTATTTCTGAAGAAGTGGAAAAAAATACTATTTTATTTATAAAAATATACCCTATTTATTTGGTAAAATCTTCCCTGTATGGAAGCTTTAAGTAGCTATTTAATAATGTAAGGATCTGTGCATAAATAATAAGCACTTATTGATAGCCTGATTTACATGAGAATAAGATTTTAAAATATCCAGCTCTGCTCTTCTGTATAATTTCCCTCCACAGAATAGTACAATTCCTCTTACCAGATGGAAAGGCAGGTGAAAAATATACTGGGTTATGAGTCAATCATGCTATTGATATCACTGCAGCTTTACTTGCTGAGAGTGCAGTTAATCTGTTCCCCCTTGTTTCCTCTGAGCTTCTCTTGCTGCTTTCCAGGAGGGGAACAATTGACAGCAATTATACAATAAATTTACTTTACTAGAACTTCCCTTACCATAAGACATACATACACAAACCCCTAAAAATAAACAAACAGAAAGAGATTCTGGTTGCTGGAAATGTATTAAAAACCTGCCCTTATTGTATTGAAGAATTGCCTTTTCCTGATCACGGCTAAAATCCATTTAATACTGGATACTACCGTGGTTTGTAGTTTTCTAAAGTGAAATTAAAAAGATGTAATATTTAGTGGCTCAAAATACTAGAGGAACATAATTTTTTCCCTGTTTTCAGTACTTTCCCTCCTCCCCCCCCCCCCCCCCCCATTTCTATTATTTGGTCATATTCCACGATAGTAAGTTGTATTTGATAATAAGGTGTTATTACTTACTCTTGCTGAGTCCAGTCTGTGATTTTTCAGTTTAGCAGAGAACTCTGACATGCCTGTGCATGTTAGTCCATTACCTGGGATGTTTCACGGAGAAATCCAGCCAAGTCTGTCATGTGGCTCTTGGTGGGTTTAGCAACTGCCTGAAAATGTCAGCTTGCTTCTGTAAGGACAGGTTAAAGCCCTCAGCTACTTCTCACAGACCTGGATCATCAGGTTTCTAAAGAGCAATAAAATAAAACTCCCACTTCAACATTAAATGTATGTTGTAAATGTACTAATTTTCTGCTCTACATGTAGTGGTTACTGCCAGATCTATCAAGGTTTTGAGATACTTTTTTCTTTAAGTCGTGTTTCTGACATCAATCATCATCAGCTTTCATTTAAACAATATGTCTAATATCAAAGCTTCAGAACATGACCCAAATGCACTCTAATGGCTTAAATCCTCAGAAGGCACTTGAAACATTAGAGATCTAAAATTTGAAGAAAAGCAAAATATGGGGTTTGGCAGTATTGTATGTCACTGTCAGCCTTTTTGACAATTTATTTTTTCTTCTTTTTTTTTTTCTTTCCTTTGGTACATTCAGTTCATAACATGTAACGTTCATGAGGCTCTCTGGGATCTTTCAGATTTGCAGCCTATCTGTAAATGAAACTCCATTTTTTGTAAGCATTGTTACTTCCAAACATTACATTTTATTCAGAAAATTGCCCATCTTGGTGAAAACAGAGGAAAAACTAGAATCTGTGTCCCATCTCATTCCTAGAAGGCAGTGCTCTCCCTGAGGAAAGAACGAGGGGGGGTGGCTGAGGGAGCAGCTGCAGGCACCTTGCACAGAGCTTTGGTACTTCAGGGTGGGTCAGCTGGGACTGTGAAACCTGGAGAGCACTGCAATAATATTGGCATTGCAGTGTAAACTGGAGGTGTTAGCAAGAGCCTCTTACCAAGAGCTGTGTTAGAAATGATACCTGTGATTTGCTTAGGGTGTTCTGTTCCTGTGAAATATGCCTTTTCTCTTTTGGAGTTCAGTACTAATTGTCTGGAAAAGAGGGAGCAGTTTGGGCATGAGGGTTTCTCTTTCTTGCTTTTGGTTTCTAAGTTAGGATCATCCATAACTGACTGTAGGCACATAGAAATGTGTCCTTTGATTTGGCCAAGCTCAACAGACCAGAATCCTCTCACTCTTGGGTTGTTTTCTAAGGTATTTTTATAATCATTATTTCCTCTTCGGGCTACCTCCATAAATGCAAAATGCAGAGCAAAACAGGCATTTTTTACAATTTTTCAGACACACTTGGCTGTAAAATAGAAATATAAGCAGTGTTCCTGTCTCTTGTGCCCCACTGGTTTATGTTAGTATGCATGCTGGATGTGTATTTAATTAAGTTATATCTGCTTGGCTTCCTACTTGGAAAATATATTGTGCTGGATTTTCTTTCAAAATAAGTGAATCAAAATACCTTGTTTTTAAAAACTTGTTCCTCCAGTGCCATGGCCAAGCCATTCAGTGATTGGCATTTGAATAATCTGTTTTTCTTAGTGCATGTTATATCAGTGACTCAGTGGAACAGGGCAGGCTGCCCAAGTCTTTCACAGAGGACATGCCAGTGAGACCTGTTTTGAATTCCACTGCTCAGGATGCATTTGTTATAAAATGCCAGTCATTTTTGGTGCTAAATGTTGGTATAGTTCCAATTGTCCAGGGATGTACAGGTGAGATAGTGATTCTAAGTGCTACTTTTATTACACCAAAGTAGCATAGCTGAAAAGAATAGGTAAGTTTGCAAAATTTTTAGGTCTGAAATAGGCATATAAAGCTTTAAAGCAAAATATAGACTTATTGACTGACTTATTGACTGGACTGAGATGAATTTAAGAGTGGGAGTGATGCTAATGAGGAAAAACAGAAACAGGCATAGACTGTGCCCCATGGAAGGGTTACTGGGAAGAAGAGAGGGAGATAGGTCGTGACTGCCAAAAAAACGGCTTTATTATTAAGTCTGACTGTTTGTAACCTTCGTTTCTGTGTTTGTTTTTAGAAAGGAGAAGGGGGCAAAGGGCCTTGTGGATCAAGCTGGCTTTACATCAGGCCTGGGGCTAGCTTTGAAGCACAGTTGGGCATACCTGCAGAGACAATGCTTTGCCTTAGTCTGAGACAGGAGCACCATGGGTTGCACAGGCTTACAATTTGGGAATTTCTCCCCCTCTCCAGTTCAAGCTGTTGAAAATGATGGGGCTGTGATGGGTTGCATCCTTCAGGTGCAGTGAAGGCACCTGGAAATGCTCCTCTGTGTCCAGCACTAGAACTGCAGGTAGGAGTTAAGGGGGCTGAGTAACATCAGTCACATAAGCCAGAAATGAGAGTGATCAACTCTCATCATAAAGCAGCAGCCCAGGGGGAGAGGTGCTTGTAGTTACACCATCCCTTGGCATTGCTTCTTTGAGAGGATGTAAAAGCAGTCTGGGGAATTTCTTGTAAGACATTGTTCAGATTCCAGAAAAATCCTGTAGGATGTTGCTGACAGTAAAGACAAGCTGCTTTTCAGTGTGTGGTTCTACCAACCATTTGTCTCTCCTAATCTGCATGAACCAATACCCCCATAGTCCATTCTTTCTGTCCAGATAAAATGCTGGGGTCTCCAAAAGTCATAAATACATCCAGTTTGATTATCATTGTCACTAACTGTTAAACATTAATATAATTATTCTGTTCTTGCCATGCTGCTGGTGTTAGATTATAAACTGTTGTTCTACATGGGAGCCATAATTAACCTCACAAATCACAAATTGCCATGTATAGGATAGCATTTGTGAATTACTGTGGCAGAGTGCTTTTTACTCTTCCTTATTAATGAATTGCCTTGCACAGCCAGGCCCTGAGTGCTGCCCATTTTACATCTTCAATATTCACTCTACCTGCTGTTGGATTCCAGGTGTTTTTCAGGCAATAGCAGCTTGTCCAACTGATGTCCTGTGTCACATCAAACCTGCCCAGTGATTATCTATTCTGATCCAGCCAATTCTGGCCAGAGAAACTGTTCACACACTTCAGTCCAGTAAATGGCTTCAATCTGTAACTCTCAGTCATATAAAACACATCTTGGTGAACATAAGAACATCTCCAAACGTGCTGTCCTATGGTACACAACCTGTGTGCTCTACGGGCAGCTGTGGTGGTCGTTCTGGATTTCGGAATTCTGCTTGAGCAACTGGCATCAAACAGTGTGGAGGTGAGATAAGCACTGCAGCTCGTGTGTCTCATTGTGGCTTTGGTTTCTGAGCCACTCAGTTTTGATCTCTTCGCGTTCCATTGCATCCCCCTCTTTAGGACACAGTGAAGTTGGAGGTTTCTCCCTAGGCAGTTGTCCCTCTTTGAAGTCTTTGAACTCTTGCTTTATAGCCTTTACACCATAAAATTAGCTCTGGAAGGTTTTTGGTGTTTTTTGGTTGTTGTTTTTTTTTNGAAAGATGGCTTACTTTTTTCCTAAATCTCAAAGGCAACAATGCTTAATCCTCCACCTCCTCCAAACCCAAAGCCGCACTTCGATTTTTGAAAGTCAGGATATTTGCTGCAGGCAGGTGGGCAAAATAACACAGATTTGCAGTGGAGTATGAAGTTGGATGGCCCTACTGCTTTGGTTAAAGATAAGTGGTTCTCTGTATAGAATGAAAATAAAGTAATCAATGGCTTTTCTGCCTGCTCATCCTGCTGTCATCAGAAAAAAACCTTCAGCTTAGTTGTGACTGACAAACCCAGATATTTCAGGGAGTTATTTTTAACAATTCTACTATCTATTGCTCTACTGTAACTGATTAAATTCAATGCATGCTGTGTTACAGTAACAGCCGTATATGTAACTTATTATTATTGTCTATTGCTACTGGAATCAGCTTTGGACAATTAACTATGGAGCATAAGGGAGGAGAGTCCTGTTTCCTTTGTGGAAGAATATTTAAGGCAATTCTTTTTAAAAAGCATATCAGTAAATTTTATAGAGGGCAAAACATTTCCAAGGTGAGCATCTTCCATAAAACAAATGTTGCTAGTAGAGCCTTTCATGGATTCTGTATTAAACCAAAGAATTTGACATGTATTATTATTTTTGCCTTCATTAAACACAAACACTTGTCAGCTTTAGTATATGTACACATTTGAGAAATCACTGGTATCAGACTGATTTTATTGTTTTGGTCTTCCTAAGAAGATCTTGGCTACTCTGTGAAATACAGATCAACCTTAAAAATGGTTTGTCAGAGTATTGTATATCATTATTGGTCCTTTGTGCTGGAAAAGAGCTGAGGAGGAAAGCCAGAGTTCCTGACATGCCCCCATCCTTGCTTGCCTGATCAGGCCATATCAGCACCTTAGACAGAGGCAGTTTTGCAGTGGTAGGGACAGGGGAGAAGGCAAAGAAAAGAAAGGCTTATAGCAGTGTTGCTGCCCCTTTAATCAAAATGAATTAATTTTTTTAATAGCTGTGTAAAGCCATCAGTTTTCAGTTGTTTCATGAACCAGCAGGTTCTTTTTATTAGTTTTCAATTTAGGTAAGATAAATCAATCAAAATTTCCAAAGCTGTGGCTGAGGGCACCAAGAAGTCAGTGAGGAGACAAGGCTGAATGTCCAGGAGCCACACACCCATATAGCCACCGGGCAAAGAGTTGTAAGCACATGATGCTCACCTAATGGGAAGTGAGAGCTTTGTGAAGGTATCAAAGAAACTTCCTTCTCCCTTGACTTCCCAGGACACCCTCCCAGGACTCTCCACTGTGAAATGAGCTGGTCTGCTGGGGGTGCAGCTCCACCCCAAGGTGCCCTCCTGTTGATGCCTTGTTGCCTTGCTGCCCCCTGCAAGCCCTCTGGACTACCCAGCGGCTTGTTGCCCTGGTGCAATCTGCTCTTTGCTTGGAAAGGGGCACCAAAGTGAGATGTTAAGTAACAGATGCTGATAGATGATTTTGTTGGCTACATCTGGAGAGGTGTTAATTGTTTGTGAGCTTCTTTGTACAGCTTCACCTTTCTCCTGTGGTTTCTACCAAGGATAAAATAGCATTTTCTGGTAGAAGCACTTAAATATGTTGCAGTAAAAAACCTTAATGAAATTCTTTCCCTGAATCGTTTATGGTGTCACTGTATTGAGGAGCTAGGAAGATTTTTTTTTTACAGTGTTTTATTAGAGAGGAGAATTGGTTCATTTTCCTGAAATGATGATCAGCAGAAATGAGGTTTGGCTGGCTGAAGTTTAAAGAGAGTAGAGTTATATTGTAAAGAGCATTATGAGTTAGTTACAGACATTGATTTCAATACATGGAATGGGTGGTTCATTGTGTTGCTAGAATTAAATACGCTTTAATGGAAGGTCCATTTTTGAGCAGAACAAATAAGAATTGTTGTGGACCATGGGTATATTGAGTTTTGATACAGAGCATGTGGTTTCTTATTTGAAAGTCTTCTGTAAAAATGAGATAATTTCAAAGGAACCCCAGCTGTCTCTGCACATAGTAAGTTTTGCATGTTCATGTAAATTCTGACCTTTTTTTGAGGTTTGACAGTGAAAACTCTATGGTGAGCTTATTAAATAGTATTGGATGACCCCCAGAACCCACCTTCTCTGTTTTTGTTGGTTTCGCTTTTTTGCTTTATTTTTATATAAGGCTATATTTTCCTGAAATGACAGCATTCACTGAGGCACACAGCACTGATTCTCAGTAAATGATGAATACCACTTATTAGCACTTTTGCTTCTTAAATGACTGAAAATAGGTTTCTTCCATTTTAATATAAAGAAAATCCATTTAAATTGAAATGAGTAAGGAATGATTCAACCTGTTCTATATTTAGTATGTTTTATATAATTAATATACATAATTTTATATCTGAGATAATTGATTAAATATAGTCTGAACTCTATTGAAATGTTTTGTTTGTTTTTAAACTGTAAAATAACTTTGTAATTAAATGCAGTAGGAAGTATGTGTAAGAATGACTAGAGTGAAATTGTCTCTTGAACTATCAGGATATTATAAAAGTGAAATAAAGCATTAGGATATTGCCTGTCAAAGTAACCATTTTCATTACTATTTCAGTATGTGGAAAATTCAAAATATATATTTAATGGGAGGTGAGTTGTAATTTAACCATCACAACATGTATTTCCTTACTAAGTGTAGCTGATGTAACACACTCCTTTTACACACTCCAGGTTTTTCTTTTTAAGCTGCACAGAGAAAGCGTTCAAGGAGAATTTACAATAAAAATAACGTTTTTCAATAGAATCTGTATTAATGTTGCCATTTGAAAGTGATCCTGGTTTTATAATTGACAGTTCACTGAAAATATGAGCTATTATAGAGTTGTTTTCTGCTGAAAACCACTGTGGGACTGTGTTTGTGTGGCTGCTGTCAGGGCTTGTGCTATCCACTATATTGCAGTGGATATACTTTTTCACGGGAAAATGGCTTTCTAAGGTAGATCCATCCTGAACATCCACATTTTCTGTATTATCAGAGCACAAATTCAATATATGTAGTGACCCAAACATTTTATTCTTCTCAATGAAACAAATTGTGGCTTTAACAAAACAGATTTTGTGAATCTCAGGTTCTCAGTAGATCTACAGTACTTGTAACTTTTTGAACCTCTTGAAAATTTCTTCACTATTTTCAGATTTCAACCCCCAAATAAAATAATACCCATTGTGCAGTGTAGACCTGAGCTGCCAATTTACATCTGATAGGCCATTAGTATGGTAATTAGTAACTGGTGCAAGAGTTAGAGCTGAAATAAACATCTGGTTTAATCAATTTGTCATTAAGCTGGTGCATGTCTATTAGGTAGCAATGGGAAAAGAAAATGCCAGTGTGAGCGCTCCCAGCTCTCTACAAACCATCAACACAGAGCTAAGTTTGAAATTGAAACAGTGCCATTTTATCTTGCTTCATATGGATTGCTCAGTACAATACTGTGCCCTGGTTTTATTTGAAAATCTATTTTCAAAACCCTACAAATAAGTGAAAGCAATGAAGCTACAGTGTGATGAAAACCCTGTTGATATATCCATCAGCTTCAGCTTGTGATATTTATTCATTTTAATAACTAAGAAAGGGAAGAAGAGCAGTTTTCATACAGCAATAAGGAAAGGCTAGGTTAGGTGAGTACTGAAGACACTTGTTAGAAATCTCCTGGTGATGGAAAGATTGATTTTCTTCTCCTCTTATGGTCTCTAATAGAAGTAATATGCATCTTCCTACTGCTGCTTTCATTTTCTGTTTTCTCTTTCACTCAATTGTATACCCTTACATATAGATGAAAATTTAGCTGCAATGGTTCTATTTCTGGTTTTAAAGTTACAACATTTTGTTTCACATTGTTGCCAGTCATTAGTTTGAAATTGCTTCAGTAGTTGCTGAGAGTGTTAGAAGAATGCACATAAAAGATTAAAGCTGTGCATAGACAGAACTAAGAAATGTGTTTTGGTATTAAGGCATGGGAGTGAGAAACGCATTACTTCTCATTTCTTTTTCCATGAAACTTCTGATAATTATATAGACTAAGCACATCAATTACACAGTCCTAAATTGTGCTTAAAGAGCCCTCAGTCTGAGGAGCCTGCCTGTCACAACAGACTTGCATTCTGCTGCAGTTGTAAGTGCAGACATCTGGACGTCATGCAGGTTTTCTTCTATTCTTCTCTCCATTTCTTCTTTCCCCCTCAACTCTGTGCCTGTAGTTGTTGCAGAAGAGCCCCTGCTCTCATGCTTCCCCTTGTCCCAAGTACAGTAAGTGCCAGAGGGGCTCTCTGTGCCACTTCTGTGTTAATGATGGCATTACTGAAACGACATACTCTTCTCATTCAGCTGTGTAGATAAGGGTACTGCATGCAACAGTTTGAAGGGTTGCTTAGAAAACTGTGGATACTTGAATTGTGCTTTAAAATTGTGCTATAAAAACTGTGATGCTTGAAGTCCTCAACAACTAAGTCAACAACTGTGTTGTGGTTGAAGTCTTATTCTCTAGTTGGTTGCTGAAATCCAGAGTGATTACCTTTACTGTTACTCTTTCGTGCTGCAGTTTTGTCTATTTAAGAGGGATATTTGTTTCACTCCTGTTTAAAAATCTGGAGATAGGCTACCTGGGATAATGAGTTCTGCATGCTGAACACGTGTAAGCACATGTGCTTACAGAAACAACCCTTTTTCTTGCTTTGCCTTCATTCTGAGCCTGCATTATCATGTGAATAACATAAAATAATCAAAATTTGAAAATACAGTAGGTTAAAATAAACATTATTGAAATCATAAAATAAACATTATGAAAACTATCTGTAGTATTTTACCTTCTATGTTATAAACTCAAAGCATTTGACACCAAAAGTAAATTCTCTTCAATATGCAAGGTATTTTCAGGGAATGATAACTGATAAGGCAACAACAAGTAGCATAGGACCAATTCTCTTTTTACCCACCAGATGAAAGATTATAATGTCTTAAACATTAGAAATGCTCCCTTATTCTTTTTTTCTTTTGTACTGAATAATCACCATTAGAAAGTACAAAATACAAATTAAGCTGTATAACCTTTGCATGCTTTGAGCGCTCTATTTTTTCCTTATGGGGGTATTGAAAAGTAAGTGGTATTCTTATCTAGCTCACTGGATAATGGGGCTGGGGAGCTTGATTACAAGGACATAAATCAATCCAAGAACCCTGATGATATCCTAAACTTCTGCAGTGAAGCTTGAGTGGTTTATTAGATTATCACCTCAGAAGGATTGACTCACAGATTTAGTTCTCCATCTATTTTTTTTATATTACAAGAAAAGGATTTTTTTCAGCATTTTAAGAAAAGAAATAAGTAGAAGTCAGAATAAATACCTAGCTAGGAAAGCTGTTTTAAATAGTGTCAGGAGTCTGATTTAGAATCAAAGCAAACTTATAATCACATCTGAAAATGTGATCTGCCACAACACTTCTCTTCCAGTGTTGCAAGAGTAATGATAAATTTAGGAATGCTGAGTTACAGCAGGAGGCCAAAGGGACAGCAGTGAGATTGGCAAAGCAACATAACAAATGTGTCCAAAAGGACTCACTGTCCTGGAAGAAAAGATTTTGGGCTGCTCACAGAAAAGTGATAAGAATTAAAGGGTAGAGAAACAGTCAGATATGCTGAAAGGGATTTAATAAATCAGATTTCATAAAGAAGGTTTAACTTTAAAAAAAAGAAAAAAGAAAAATATTTGTCCTGGAAATGAGTTCTTACCAGATCCGTAAGGAGATAAGGGCAGCAATTACTGTCTAACAGATGCTGCAAAATGACTTTCTAATCCTGTTCCCCTTTAGGTCATTTTATCCTCTCTTACGTGTAGTGCTGATTGAATCACAGATTTGGGCCCTGGTTCAGATAAATATTTCAATACATAACAACACCTTGTTCCTTAAGTTTGAGGGACCATTTCCCTGATTTGGTGACAATTGGGAACATATGGTTTGCTTGTCCTTTCCTGCTCTTGGGAGGCTGGTTGTAAATTGCCATGTATGGAACAGCAGCAAGGGTTTCACAAAATAAGTTCACAACATCCCTTCCACTTGTGATACTTTCCTTCTCTTCATTTATTCATTTTTCTTCTCTGTATTACTTTTTGTTGTTTTCTGTACTTGGTAAATGTAAGGGTTGGGGTTTTTTTGAGGAAAGGTAGTGTTGAAGGTGACAAATGATGATTGTAAGAAGAAAAAAAATATCTAAATCAATCCATGTTGAACGAAAAGATTGCCTCCTCTGTATTTATGAATAAAAGAAGAGGTAATAGCCTGTATAAACAGACGAACAACTTCACTGCAGTTCAGTGCCCACCACGTGCAAGTTAAATAACTCTAAGATTCCGAAGTGGGAATTATGTAAATCCGTTATTTGTGAAAGATATGCATTATTTTTTTAAAAAGGAACTGCATTTATTGTTCAATTTTACTTTAGGGGTTTTTCACCTTTTCTCTGTTGTATTTATGCCACCCTCATTTATAAAATCAAATGCATTTTCTAACCTTGCTTTTAGTGTAGAAAAAGGCTAAAACTTCAAGATGTTTTTGTTTCCTTAATGCTTCCGTGTCTTTGTCATTGACTTTCATGAAACCTCTCCTGTACCATTTCTTTATTGCTTCTGCTCTTGCGTTTTTAGGAGAATAGTTAACTGTGTGATTTAATAAATGGTTTGCCATTTGCCCTTTGGGAGCTTTGGTTAGAGCTTTCCCTGTGCTCAGTTTTACAGGATTGCACTGGCCTGTTTTTCATTGTCCAGTCAATATTCTTAAGTATTTCTATGTGGTTAAAGCTATGATAACATTACAGGTTATTTTTAGACGTATTTGTTATGGTGCAGAATGTCGATTGTTTTAGTTGAAGTATTCAAACCTGTGCATGCTCTCTGCCTGTCCTCAGCCTTTGATACTTAATTTCTTCAAAATAAGAATCTCTTCTTTTTTTTTTTGTTATGTTTGCATCAAATGAAATTTTCTGCAACAGATGTCATTTAAGTAGTGGCCTTAAATAGATTAAGAATATTCAGCAAACAGTAGTTCTTTCATTGGGAAAAAAAGAATGAAAGAAATGGTGACTGATGTAGTTTTGTTATAAACATGGTAGAAATTCAAGTTGAGTTATTTCAGTTAAATGCAGGCCTAGAAGCAGAAAAGGAGCATTTACTAGTACAACTTCTATATTCTGATACATCTTTCTCCATAGTGGCTGTGTTGAGCTCTACTCTGGACGTATCCAGCTTTGTGTTTCTAAATGGTATATTGTCCCTTGTTGTCATACATTCTATTAGCACACCGTAAAGGAGACTGCCAGGTAACATTCTGTGGGAATGTTGCCTTCTGCAAATTGCACAGGCACAAATATTCCTTACAGCAAACTATACTTCTTGATTCCAGAGCCCAAGCCTGATTGTCAGAATGTTCTTCGGTCGTGGCAGTAGGTTGTATGGTGCACATTTTGCTTTTGAAACAGAATATTTCACTCGAGTTCTTGTACATTTCTCATGAGGTGTTTCTGTCAATTGAATATTTTGTCTTTTGAATATGTGTCATTTTTACAAATAATATGAATATTACAGATAAGCAAATCCAAGATTGCTTATAAAACGTTCTGCCATTTCAAAATTGATGTAGTGCTTAAGACATTTCTCCAAAGTCACTCTTGAAGTTGAACTTTGAAATTAGAGGGTCATTCCAGTTATATTTTCTTTAAAAATAAAAATTTAGAAGGGAAGCAATATAATTATAGAGTGAATTATTTGGATTTCTTTCCACTCTGATATTCCCAAAAGAGCATTTGCCTCAGAGTGCATCTCTTCACTGTGCTCTCAGCTGATTTCTCTCTCTTATTTATGGAAAATGTAACAAGTACTTTGTTTTTCTGACATGATGGACCAATTCAGTCACCAGAAATGTTTCAATTGACATTAAAATATTTTGCATTTCCAAATTATGGATAATGTTACAAATTAAAGCGTTAATTATGCATAAATTAGAAACACCAATCAGAAAACAAGTCAGGAAAAAAAGACCTTAGGAATGCAAGAACAACTAAGGATAGGACTTTATTTGAAATATTTTCAAAATCTCATCTATTACAGGCAGATATTCTGACTGAATTTTTCGTCTTAATTTTGATATTATCTCTCAGTCAAAAAGTATTTCACAGTATTAAGACCATTGGCTAAATTATTGGACTGAGGGAGTTTATTATTCTTTGACTTAAGCAAAATGACTTGGGACAGATTTCCATGCTGGCTCGTAGAACAAATTTAATTCCAGCTGAGATGAAAGGCGGTTAATGTAATTGTAGCCTATTATCCTATGCAGGCTTGAGTTAAGAAGCAAACCAACAGACAGTCAGAAAATGATGGAGAGAAAATAGAAACGCTCAAGGCTGGTGAAATAGAGACTTGGGAAGGGATTATGCCCTAACTGTTCCCACACAATCTCTGCATCAGTAATATCCCACCTCTACTGTATGTTTGGATTACTAAACAGGATTTTTCTATGCCTCCTGGGTTCTCTTTATTTCTCTCTGACGTCAAAAAAGGTTCAAGTTTAGTAAATTTCAGTACTTTATAGTCATGATGGGGTTTGTTTTTTTTTTTGGCCTTAATCTACCCCCTTCATCAGGCCTAGGGATGCCATAAAGCATTCTGTTTGCTTTTCTTTCTAAGCACTTCTTTGTTATCACACAGAGTCATAGCAAAGTGGTTGGCCACATAAATAGTCTTTGATCCTAAATACTTCTTTGGGGCTCATTGCTAGCAAAAAGACGTTATTTTATTAGAGTATTTAGTTAAAAATAGTAAATAAGAAGCAGCTCTCAGGTTTTGCAGCTGTAAGAGTGGCTGGTGTTTAGCCACATCCTTTGGATGTAGCACATTTCAGGTGATCAGGTGGATTTTTTAGGACTGTTCTGACAGTTTGCCTATTTTTTATTATTCCACTTCATTTTTCACTAGGAGAAATATTTTTGTGAATATATACCAAATCTTGCACTGTAAGTTTTTAAAAATCAAGAGATGTCTTGGTTTCCTCAGAGACCAAGGAAAGGTGCTAAGTTTTACAGAATTCTTTCAATACTTTGTCCCCTTTGGCATAGCCCAGGAAGCAGAGAAAGCACATTGTCTCCTGTGAAATAACTGCTCATAGCTAGTACAATACACACAGCTCAGGTAATTCTAGCAATATCCAGTGTGATGCTTACAAAATACGGGAGATCAATTGCTGAGCAGAAGTCCAGCTAAAGCTTAGGTCTTACAGCCTCTTTGCAGAGGGATTGAGGCTTTGAGATACATGGGCTGGAATGATAAAACAGCTTTATGAGCAGGTTAGGAGTTATTTTTTCCAGTCACTCGGTGCTGGAATGCAAGAATTTTGTCATCTATTGCTAGTTCTATCACTAGAGCTCTTACAGTCCCTGAATAATGCATTTTCTTTTTTTCCTTCTGACATTGTTTAGGGTGAGATTGTGCATTTGAAAAATGCTTTATTCTGTGAACTGCCCTTTGAGAAGTCATTGGGATTCCTTCAAGGCTCTGTTCTGTGCAGTACTCACATAGAAGCGAGCACTGCTTTCCAAGGCACTACTCTGCAGTCTGTCTTTCAAACCAATATAAACAGAGTTTGGACAGATCAAGACTGACAGAGCAAAACTCCTGTTAGGAAATGCTTTACAGTACCCTGCCGTGAGGCTGTAGTGTCATTTTAATCACCTTTTGCCCAGCCATTCCTTCTGCATTTTCTTCTTAAAGGGTAAATAACTTTTCAAGGAGGGTCGGCCAAGACTGGAAGTGTTGACAGATACAGTATTGTTCTTGCAACATAGACAGTAATATTTATTTCCACTTATCTGTCACTTCATAAAGAAGTATCAGTATCATCTCTGCTCCAGGAAATGCATGAGATTGTGTGCTATAATGGACTAGTGGAGATTTGGACTCCTCATAGGAAAGGGGCTGGGGAAAAGTGAATGTTTGTGTTTGCTTTGGTACTTTCTCCAGCTACCCAAACACCTTTCTGTGTTCTATTCTTAATAGATATTCCTGTATCTCTAGGATTGATATCTTTTTTAATAAAGTCAAATAAAAGGTTGTGCAGGTTAGATGGGGTTGATATCCTAGATATTAAAAAAGACTTAAAAAGAGGCCAGATGTGCTTGTAATGGAACAATGGTTGGCAATAAGGCATGAATTTTCTAGAGTTTTCCATGCAGGAGTGGGGTAATGAACATTCTTTTAGGACAATAACTATCAGAACAATGTATTGGCTAGATTTAATAGATATTGAAATGGCCTGATGGACAGAAGTGTGGTATTAAAACCCAGCAGGACAAGAAGGAAGCTCAAGGTCTGCAAACTGCTGTGCCTCCATGCTGGGTTTCCTAATGATGCTCTCTCATGGTTCCCTTGTGGGAATTCTTGGGAGACTCACCACGAATTGTAGTTCAAGAGGGAAGTGTGAGTCTCTGATAATTTCTGTCAATGCCATAGGAAGCCAGTATGGTTAGTAAAGATCCTGGTATTTATGATTTGTTCTCATAAGGCATTAGCACTTTCGAAGTTGTTGAAGGTAAAGCAATAATTCAGATAGCATGACTGTTTTCTAAAATTCCTTAAATTCCTTAGTAGTGTATAGCTGACTGCCTAGAGAAAGCCATGGCATTCTGATTTATTCATATTTTTGTCATCATTTTGCATCTTGAACATCTGTGTGTAAGTATCCTTTGACCATTGTTAAGCTGCAATCTCCACTCCGAAATGCGTGATGTGCTTTCTTCTGAATCGTCACTTTTGTCTTGGCTTAGTCAGAATTTCTCATATATTTCTCATATTTTTGGAAATATTAATTACCATATTGTGATAAATTGTAGCCTTAAATGACAAGAAAATGATCCAAGTTACCATACATAATTTGAAGTAGAAAGAGAAGAAGTAACTTGCCTGTCTTTGTACCATCTTCTGAAAATTACAGTGTCTGTTTGGCATCCTCAAATACATATTTCTGAAATTGCTTTTTCCTTAAATTGCCTCAAAATTATAGTCTTATATAAATAGTGATTTTTTTAAAAAATCCAACACAACAAAATCAAAACCCACCCCAGAATCTTGAAAACAAAGTAAAATGAATGCAAGGAACATCAAATGTAAACAGACGAGAACTCTAGAGCACTGACCTTTCTCCATCAAGGTTGTAGTTGAGTAGATCTTTGCAATCATTTCCCTCACTGACTGACCATAGGTTAAATTCAACAATAATATAGTCATATTATAATGCACATTTTTTAAAAAAACTCCAAGATATAAACTGTTTAATAGTTAAATATGCTTTCTACAAATACACTTAGTAGTGGTAAAATTTTACAATTCAGTAATGACTAAGGAAAGCACAGTTAACCACTTGGGACTTAGTGTGTGTATGTGTATATATATATATATCTTTTTTTCTTGTCTACTTGATGAAGCCATTTACAGTACATTTACTCTGACTGTCAAGGCCTGTTAAAATATTTAATGTTGCTGAAGTGCTACCTCTCCTGCTCTTTTTGAGAAATGGTTTCTAAATAACAACAATGTACAAACATCCTTGGAAACTGCCAGAACTTCACGAGCAGTGAACAGCTGATCACAGAGTGGGTCAGGTTGGAAGGGACCACAATGGGTTATTTGGTCCAACCTCCTTAAGCAGGGTCACCCCAGAGCTCCTGGCACAGGATTGTGTCCAGACAGTTCTGCAATATCTCCACTGTGGAGGGAGACTCCACAAGCTCTTTGGGCAACCTGTTCCAGTGGACACACTGACTTGTATATATTTATTTTATATGGTCTTTAAGGTCTCTTTCAACCTGAACCATTCTATGAATCTATGACTACTCTGTTGTTGATATTAACATTTAACACATGTCAATCATTTTTTTTTTGAAAGGAATGAAAAATATGTATTTTTGTGAACTGACTGCTGCAAAGTGAAAACACAGAAGAAACTAACTGCATTTCAGTTTAAACAGTAATACGTATCCATAAACTGTGGATGGTTATTTTGCTATTGCTTCTATCTGATTCTTCTGTCTAAAGGGAAAGAAATAGTTGAGCAACCTATGCTAATATTTCTTGGAGATGTGGTTTAGTTCAGTGTAAACACAGCTTCTTATTCTGAGCTGTGGGATATTCTAACATTTACTTTTTAAGGGCTGGAGCAATGTCTGAAATGTCTGATATAGGTCAAAATGTGAGAGAAGAAATGTGTGTATTTCTCCTCCTTGACTTTGAAAGAGCAGTGACTGATAAGAGGGAAATCTGCTTTTTGAAGTTCACTTTTTTACATATATAAAAGTTTGTGTATCACTGCCAAAAACATGGTCATTTGCAGAGAAAGGAGAGTGTCAGACCTAAAGGGTAAGGCCGAGGACATGACTTTTTTCTTGTTCGTAGCAAGTAGCATCAAATCATTTGCATATGAAATCCATTGGTTCGTGTGTCTGATTCAGGAAGATTAACAAAAATAACTTTTTGCCCAACTAGTTTCAAATTATGGCTGTAGGTTGCTTAATTCTTGTGTAGAAGAGATGAAAATAGAATATAGATTTTATTGGAAAACTTATTTCTTAACTTTTTCTCTTGATTATATAATTGTGTTATGTAATACCTGTTTGAAAGCTTATTTTCTTCTGTAGTGCAATGGATTTTGTGATTTGAAATATTACTTCAAAGACTATGCAAGAACTCTATAATAATTATTCTGGATCTTGCAAGGAAGAAGGATTTGCATACTATGAGGGGCCTGGAAATTGAAAACTGGCTTATGAAGTCGGATGTTTTACTTTGCTTTTGGTGAGATCAGCCTAGATTTAAAAAAAAAAAAAATATTGCTGGCCTAGGCCTTTTTTGTGAATTATACGAAGAGGAGACAAATTAATCTGCAGAAAAAACATTGTCTCAAGACATCGTTATATGCACTTACAAGAAAAAACAAATAAATCATTTCCCCACATTATTAAAAAGTTCTAACTGGAAACATAAATCCTGGTACCTTTTACCCTTTAAGGTTATCATTATCTTAAAAGGTAGGCTGATAATTCTTTATATCTGAAGTTGCTCATGACTGGAAGGATCTTGGCAGTGTGAGAAGTGAAAGTGTCCAATTTTTACATTAGAACCAAAGATATGTTACTGTAGCTCAAAAACCCTGAGAGATGTATTCACATGCTGCAGTATTAATGGATGGCACTGGGGCAATAGAATGCAATGTCAGTACAGTCAGGGAGTGGAGCCTTAACTATACGAGGGATATATTTGCATTTCTAGATTATTAGGTTGTGTATTTCACCTATTTAACTTCTACAAAATAAAGACTATATCACAGGCTGAAAATACAGTAATAATTAACAACTAAACCTATTCTCTGAGAATCACAAATCAGTCATTAACTTTGCTGCCATTAAGTAAGATATCAGAGCTCAACCATTGCATCTGAATTTTAGCACTTCTGTGGAAGACTGATGCTGCTTCTGCATCTTCGAAACATGCTTGAACCCCCCGTGGATGACAGAGGCTCTGCTGGTTGTGAGGTCACTCACTCACTGCTGGTGGCCATGTCTGTGCTTGTTTTTTGATTGTTTTGGCAGTTCTGTGTGAAAGGCACTGAACCAAGCAGGACTAAGTCAAGACCTAAGCCTTGACCACATATAAGTGTGAATCAGGTGTCAGTCACTCCTTCTTCTGGACTAGTTACCAACCTCAACTGTCCTGGGGTTATTGCTTTCATCCATGAATCACCACTCCTGAGCTGAAAATCTGCAGTTTCTGCGGCAGCCCTTCCAAAATGTTATGAATTACAGCCAGGTATTGACTGTAGTTAAGCATATACATCAGCTTATTTTGTCATTGCTGGAAAGGTACTTTGAGAACAGGAAGTCTTGCAGGACTTTCAGGAAGGGGTGATCAATAATCAGTGGAAATACCCATGTGTGAATCTGTGCTGAGCTCAGTGTTACTGCATTATCATTGCTAAAGGTTAAGCAGCTATGCCATAAGTATCTGCAAAAGCTGCACTCACAACACCATGGACATGCTTTTAATGCTCAGGATTCAGTAATATATAGTAGCATGTCATAATTCTTCACAGCCCACATAGGATGCCACAGGCCTTACCATGTGACTAGAGAAGTCTTAGGTTCAGCCTTGCCAGCACCACTTGAACTGCAGTTGGAAGGTGCCCCACATAACCCAATTTTATATTGTTAAATAGCTATTCAACCTCCCCTCCCCCAGAGCATCGCACTGTGCTACTAGGAAAGTAGAGTAAAACCAGAAGCCTGTTGTGCAAGCTCAGGAATTGGGGCAAGGAGATCAGAAGCAGAAGTCAGTGATGGAGAAGAGCAGCAGCCAGACCCCTGGTTAGACAGGGAACAGCATGAGAAGTAAAGGGTAGGACAGAGTTGAGCAGTAGTCCTAGAAGATATTGCTCGTCTAAAAGCTGGGACAAGTCACGAGTCAGGGCCCAGGGACACTCTGCTAAAGCAGCCTGTTAGTCTGAATTTGTCAGGAACCTCTTGAAGAAACAATGCTGAGAACCTGGGCAAAATCCCAAGCCTGTTTATGGCCAGCTGTAGATCAGAAAGATGACAGCTCTTCCCCAGACACAATGAAGTGGTCTGTTAATTTGCAAGGACAAAATATGAGGTATGGGTTATAAATAGCTATATTATCTAATATACTGTAACTCTATATAGTTGACAGGCCTTGGCCTGGGCCAGAGAAGAGAAAACTCTCTTATCAGGGAACCAGTTGAATAAAATAGTATTGCCTGTTAGAGTGGTCTGACATACATTTGTGCCTTCCCTGAGAGAGTGGCATTAAAAACAAACTCAGCTAGAGGAAAGTCCATCTGCATTGATGTTACTTTTCCCCTTGTTCCTCTCTTTTTGCTTCACTTTTAATTGAAAGGAAAGATTTACCAATTAGTGGTGGCAGCAGAACTGCAGAAAATTCTTTCTTCACCATGGAAGGTTGTATGAATTGTTATAAGAAGGTTTTCACATGATCAAATCACTCATCTAGAAAGCTGTAGATCCAGGCTGGTGTTATATTCACAGTTTTCTTTAGGTGAGAAGCTTGAAGGTATATGCTTTCCTAAGGGACATAGTAGTAAGCACAATGAAATTAGACACATATATATATATATATATATTCCTCTGCTGCCAGCTCCTTAGCTTTCTTAAGTTTGCAAGATACAGATGCAGTGCATAAGACCATATACATTGCTAAGCTTCAACAGAAGGTTATTTATAAGCTCTGTCTTACAAAGAAGCCTTTCATTCATTAAAAAAACCCAAATCTGGAAATCTCACTGTAAATGTGTACTCATTGACATACATGTATTGTATTTAAAGAGAAAGCAAGAAATTATCACTCACTTGGTCATAAACATGAGAAAAAATAGTTTTAATGCCTTTGCCAATAACTTTTTATTTTGAACTTCCAGAAAATCAGAGAAAAAAGGAAAGTGGAAGAAAATGGTTCAGTTTTGAAAGGATAATTGAGGGAGAGGTTGGGGAATACGTGCTAATAGCAGGCCATCCAAAGGTCAGTGAGCTTGATGAATTGAATCCTTTTGTATTGGAACAAACCAGAGAACTCATACGTAACCTAGTAGGAGCCTTCCTCCATTTGTCCTTGTAAATGGGAGCTATGTCTTTGGAGTCATGCCAGAGTGGAACTGTTCCTTCATTATTACCACTTAAAGCAAATGATCATAGCCCTATGGCACAGAAAATAATGAGTGGAGCTCCCATTTCTCAGATATGCTGCATATATTATGCTTCACATATGGTCAAATGTGTGCTGGCTTTTGGAAAAGGTACAAAAATTAGTAATATGAGTAAAGCTCATAAGGAAACAATTGAGCAAATAGGAAATTTTGTCATTGGAACCATCATCAGTGACTAATGCAGAGCAATAGGAATGCTAATAAAATACGATAGGATTAAAAGACAAAACTGAATATAATCGGAACCAGCATACAAGCTCATGTGAATAATTTTAGGTATATTCTAATCCTATTAGTTTCATCTTTTCCCTCCTCTGAAAATGAAGTGTTTAAATAGTATCTTCCATTTGAATTAAAACAGGCTGCATAAGAACTTCACCTCTTGTTACTCCTGATATACATTATGAAAGTGTTCTGCATGAAAGGCCTGGCACCAAATGGCATAAACCAGCTGGTTTAATGAGCTGGCACAGAAAGAACACAGACAGCAGGTGAATCTTCTGACCCTTCAGTTACTGGGAATGCTGTGGGTGTGCAGGACCCAGCACGGATTTTCCCCAGGGTACTGTAGGGGTTCTGTCCAGACAGAGGTGCCTCCTCCCTCCCATGCCGTGGTGCCTTTTATTCTGGGCACAAACAGAGTTCTGGAAGGTTCTCTTGGATAATACCAGCACACAGCCCAGGCTGGCATGGAGCCTTCCAGGGCCAGTAGTCAGACATGCCTTACCCAAGATCACTACCTCCTTGAGTATTGTTACTTCCATGTACAGAGGATAATATATTTGATAATATATCAAAATACTTTGCTGTGGTTTAATTCACTGTTCTCTTTTTTATGCATATTTTATCATTTCATCATGCATTATGCTGAAACAACTGAAATGCCTGGCTCTGAAATTACATTGCCATTTTCTTTTCAAGATATTTGAAGGTCACTTCTGTAATTGTCGAGGAATTAGTCATTATTGGATTTGAATGAATACTTATGAATACTGTATGTTGCAAAATATTTCATACCTAGTAATTTTTGCATTAACTATTCCTTTGTGTGTTCTTGTAAGTTGTGAAACCTGTGATGCATTAGGTGGAGTTTACAGATTTTTTTTTTTTAATATATTCATGCTTGGGGTTTTTTTTCTGTGAGAGAAATAGAAATAAAAGTACTTGAAAGGTATATATATGATGCTGGAAGTCCCTGGGTTCTGGTAGTTATTGATCCCCAGGAGATGGTTTCATCTGATTAGAAGAATGGAGAAAGGAAACTGTATGGAAACAGTGTCCTTTTTCAGAAAGATTTAAAAGAAGAAAAAAAAAATCATTTAGTCCTTGGGTGAAATCACCACAGGTGAGTGGTGTAGCTGGCCAGGAGTTCTCAGTGGCATTTGTTTAGTTTCTGCCCATGGAAAGTTGTGCAGCTTATTGTTACTGGGGGCTGGATATTGCTCTTTCATGTCACACACAGGTCAGTGCCATTAGTAGTGAGCAGCAGGGTAAGTTTCTTGCTTTCATCCCCAGACTCAAAGTACAGAGTTATTTTTGATACATTGTTTTTGTTTCCAGGTATAAACCCCAAGCATTTAATATTCTACCTTGCCTTTGGAACAATTCAGAAGAAAAAATATTCTTCTTACAGTAATCTCTATCATGTTGTTGTAATTTGCTATGTGTTATGCTATCTCGTTTATGTGACAATCTTACATACAAGAAAAGGAAATTCTTTTAAGCTCTTCATTCGAAAATGATCCTTCTCCTTTAGCTCTCTTTCAAAATTCCAAACCTGAGACACTTTCAGACATGAATCTATTTTTAGAAGCCTAATCTGTTTGAGTAGCAGGCTGTTCTTTGAAGAATTTTGTTAGTGTTTTGTGATGCTTAGAAAAAACCTGTGTCAGGCAGACCAATATTATTACTTGAGATGATTTTCTCCTTTCCGAGTACCTGCAAGAGAGTTACTTCAAGATCAGACCCTCTTCTAAATTCTGTGGCAAGGACTGTAGGGCTGGATTGTCTTTGTGAACAAGACCATAAATTCTGTGCTAAAGTTGAAGCATAGGGGCCTTTCTTTCTTGGAGATTTATTATTAAACTGATTATATTAAAAAAAGTGTTGAATTTCTGTTTAGTCGACCCTAAGAATTCTCCTGCTCATATCAGATCAGGAGTGGACAAGGGCAGAGTCTAGAACTTTTGTTTTTCCATTTTAGTGCTACAGTTGATTATTTTCTTTATGGTATTGTTATAAAGTGTCAAGGAGATTGTCTGCTTATTAATAGAATAACAATGAGCTTGTTAAGAATCACCAGTTGGAAACTATTGAGGAAACCAGCAGAAATGCAAACATTATAATACAGTCTGCAACTTGTTAAATGATATGACATCCAAGTTGGAAGGTATTTTTAATATTGCTCACAAATATAATAATGCAAAAGAAAAAAAATCTTGCAAATTAAGTTTCTTAGAATAAAGTAATGAAAAGGTAGTCCAAGATATTAAGTGATTCAGATTTCCTCTGGGAAAATATTTATATGAAATTTAATAGGCAGCGATTAGCTTTCTCTTTGTTTAATGAATCAATCTGTATATTTAATAGAAAACTATAATCTTGCTGAAGACTTCTGTGAAATAGCCAAGAAAATCAAAAGCAAGTTAATCATTTCCTATTAAGATACTTGGTGTCAGGTGTAATGATATATAACTGAGTTTGATCACTGTGAATTTCTGTAGGACATTTCCCTTCCCTGAAAATAGTTGTCTATCTTATCAATAAGAAAGGTGTTTCTGCTGCTCTTACCATGTGCACGTCTTGTCAGCAGCATCAGTGTGTTGAGTTGGAATTCCATCTGGTGCCCAAGGTGGCTGCTTTGGGGATACTGTGGGCGTTTGTGTTTGCTTTCTTTTTTGTTTTGTTTTTTTGTTTGTTTGGGTTTTTTTTGGTTGTGGTTTCTTTCTGTTGTTGTTATTGTGTTACTTTTGTTTTCATTTGAAGGGTTCATAGTGCTCCAGGACTGTTTATGTTAGAAGGGAACACACTTGGGAACACTTTCTGCACTCAGTGATCCTTCTCATGTGCGCTCAGAGGTTGTCTTAGGGAGGGCCAGATCCAAAGCAGCCGAGGGGACAGGGATAAAGGGCTCCAGCTGCCTGGCTCCCCTTTGTTCCTCAGCCTATGCTGAGTCCTGCACAGGGCACTGGCTTTAGGCAGATGACTGAAGTGCCTTATTCAAGAGCCTGGTCACTCTGGGTTTCTTATATAAAGGAAGAAAGGTGTCTCCAGGAAGTAGCATGCCCTAATTAACAACTGTATCAAATGCTTTTTCTTTGCATGTATTTGTGCTACTAGTAATGAAACCCATGCTGTTTGAATAAATATTCTAGCTGCATTTTTATTAAAGTTATACTGTGTTTAATGGGAATGTTTGGTTTTGTCTTTTTTTTTCCCCGCTGCAGCTGTGACTCTGAAAATAGGTATCTTGGAAATCCACTCAGGGGAACATGCTACTGTGAGTACTTGTATTTTTAATGTTATGTACTGAGTTGGTTACATATTATGTGATAATTTCATTTCCTCCGAACACCAAAATATTTTTCTTGAGATTTTCTGAAGTTGGGCACACTGATATTTTGACTGAAAAGTAAAACAGCCTACTGGATTTCTCTTACTTTGTCCACAAGAATACAAATTAAAGTCTTCTAAAAGCTGATTCCTTACACCTGGCTTAGAGGGACTGACCAAGCCATGGGGTTATTCTCTGTATCTCCTCATATGTGAATGAAAGGAATAGAAATCATGTCCTTGCTTAAAAGAGAATTTGTGGGAGGGAAATGCAGATAGGCTGAACAGCCCTATTCCCTGGGGACGTTCTGGATGGTTTAGCCAGCCTGCCTCCCAGGGACAGGGTGCACAGCTGCTCTCCACACTGGCATGAAATGATACCCTGTGTTGTCTCCATGTTCTTAATGCTGTAGAAGAGGTGCCTCTGGCAGATTTACCTTAAAGCATTCCAGTTTTGATAGTCATAGTGAAAGACCTGAAGGGATGGGAACGGTTATTATCCATGTGCAGAAATCCCTCGGTGGGCTGTGCCAATTTTGCTGTGCCAATATCAATGTTAAATAGTAATTTTAATCATCATAAAAACAGATGGGATGGTGGAAGACACTCTTACCTTTTGTGACTTCTGCACATACCTGCTCAGTGTCAGGCAATGGGATGCATTTGTCTATTGTTTCTAACACTGTTCCTACTTCAAACTTGAATTTATGCATAAAGACATATCTCTGAGCATATTTATAACATCTATTCTGATTTGTGGCCTTGTTTGTTAACACTTCATTTTAGAACATTCACAAAAGCTTTATTTTAGAATATCTTTAAGGCATCATTTACCTAATAAAGGAATGTTTCTTGTCTTTACTAATCTGTCTTTCTCACCTTAAATGGTTTGCATCTGCAAGGTGTGTTTTACAGAATAAAATAGACACTGGATGCTGACATATCTCTAGGCCTAAAACATTTATTCTTCTTGCCAGCTATTAAAGACATTTGGTGTGTGTTGTTTTGATTTTTTTTTCAGACAAGTTCAAATATAATTCTTTAAACTGGAACATAAATTTTAAATGTTTTAGACCAGGTTGACAATGTTCCCTGAAACTCTGTCCTAAAGATACTGTGGATCATTAAATTCAATTCCATTTGTTGTCGATGTTTTTTTTTTTTTGATAAGAAATACTTCTTATTAAAATAAAAATTTATTTAGAAGAATTAATTTTTGTACCTATATAATAATTGTTTTTGTTTAAAGCAATATAGTGGGTACATACTTTGAAGACAGTGCTATATAGGCTATTTTGGATATGTGTGTCAATGTTTATTTGTCCTTTAAAAAGAAATGTTATTAAATTTAAGAGATGGAAAAGAAATGACAGTAATGAGATTTGTAGACCTCAGGCACCTCCATGAAAAACCTTATTTTTTGCTATCATGTTTCAGGCTGGGTCTATAAATCATTTTGGAGACAAATTGTACTATATTCAAGATGCCCTTTCACCTTTAACTCACTACTATTATTTGTCTTCTGTCAGATTTCAAAATATTTTAAAGATCTTGTGGGTTTGAAATGATAAATTTTTGTTTAATACTTTCAATCATTTAAGTACCAGATATAAACAATTTTCAGAGTTATTTTATCTTCAGGTAATAGGGAGCCTGTGCTAATTAAAACCAGCAAAATTCTACTTTTCTTGTATTTAGTGGATGATGCATTGTAATGGGAAATAATCTTTTAATTTGTGGATAACTGGCTGACCTAAGATCTCAATGACAATTGCTTATCAGCACAGTTCATTACCTGCTAAATCATGTATTAAAATATATATACATCATAAAGATATGCTCCAATTTCTTATCTATAGAAGTATTTTAAAATATGGCCTTACCACATTTCAGTTTGGTACAAGACAGGCATTTGGATGGTAATTTTTCTGTGCTTATTTCACTACTCATTAAGAAACTTTTTCTTTAGACACATTTTCTCTTTACTTCTTCTTGTAGTGAGGAATATTCTTATTTTTTGTAATACAGAAATAGTTATCACTCAAGAGGAAGGAAAATATTGGGGAGAAATAAAGTGTATATACTTATGAGCACAAGTGAAAACACAGTTAAAGTACAGATGGGTCTAGCATGATGGGAAGGAATGAGGTTTGTATAGGACTAACACACTCAAACATTGCAGGGACTTAACCTAAGTACAGACCCTGTGCCAAAAGGATCAACAGAGGGAGCAGCAAAGCCATCAGATCCTAGAGATAAGAGGAACAGTTCATTAAACGTCAGATTTTGTTCTCATGTGGCATTTCAAAACATGGGAGCACTCACATGAGTAGTTTTTCTACTTTAAATTAGCAAAACTTAATAGAAATAGGGTAGGAAATGCATCTCAGATAGGGCATGCAAGTGTATTATCCAGATTGTGTGAAAATCATCACATGTGGCTTCTATAAAATTATTTTCATTTCATTCTTCATGACTTCACTGTACTACTGAAAATGCACAACAGAGAGAACAAACTTCTCTGAGAGTAGAAGAATGAGAACAGGCCTCATAGATATAAAAATCCGAAAAATATGGATTCCAGTACCCTGTTGTCAGAAGTGGCTGAAGGTGAACACCAGGGGCAGAGTACAGCAAATGGCCAAACATACAGTGGTGGTTCTCTCTTCACATCCCACAGTTTGCAGCTCAGGAACTTTGTGAGAGGAAGGATTTCTTGAGCTAAGCATTTGATGTGCCATTGTTTTGAAATATCGGAGGAAACCTTATGAAAGGTTTATTATAAGTAATAAAAAGAATATGAATGCAAAAGGAAGCTTTGTGATGATTTTAGAAGCTACAGTTTTGTTTGTCCATGTAAATATCCCTGTAGGTTGAGTACAAGTCTGCTTCTGGATGGTGTCTCTGTTTCTGGTAGGGAGGCTCTGTATCCTCAGGCCTTTCTGTTGGAAGCCAATCTTGCCGTGAATGATTGGATGCTGATTCAATCCATAGAAATGAATTCTGAGTGGAGGCCAGAGATGGTTGTGCAGCTGACTTATGCATGCACAGACCCCATAAATATACCATTTTGTGGTGATGCATTCATATTTATTGTTGTTATTTTTCTTTGGTATCCCAGCGAGGGTGATGTATGACAGTGACACCAAGACAGCAAAGTGTGCATCCAAATGGCAGGATTAGTTCCTCTCATGTCAGCGTTAGGAATACATTGCTGTCAGAATCAGAGCTCCTGGGTGCAAGGGAACAGGCAGCAAAACCAGATGGTTTCAGACAGATTGGGAGGAATCACCAGGACAAATGCCACTTCTGTGATTCTGACTTGGGTAACGTACAGACACAAAGCCTTAAATCATAAATGGAGACATAGTTAAACCAGTGTTCCAGAGAAAATGAGAGTTTAAATTTACAATTCATGATTTCTTACTATACAGAGGTTGAAATATAGGCTTGCTAACAACCACTTATTTTGGAAGAATATGATACTTTGCACACTAAACCTCTCTCAGCCATATTTCTAGGTCCAAAAACTTCAAAATGTCTGGTTTGTGTACATCATTTTGAGTGTCACCATTCCAGTGCTACATATCCAACAAGAAGTACAGCTGCTTCTAATACTGTTACGTGCAGAAGCATAAAAGCTTACAACCAATCAGTACTATGAGTGTTAATTCTACTGTTTGCCTGCATAGTTTGAATTTCCATATAAGCTGAGTACTGAAGATTTGCCTATTCCACTAGGAAAATTCCTAGCTAACATAATGAAGTTGAAAAAATGCACATGGATTTACATAATTTAGTTTCTTATTCCCTTTTATCCTTAAAAAACGTGTTTAGAAGCATTTTTTATTATTTCTGGGTCCCACCATATACAGTGAAGAGTTAATGAAGAGAGGGAAAAAGGGCTTGTCCATTTAATCCTGCAGACTGGCTGTTGTAGGGGTTTCCAGGGCAGCACACTTTGCTTCACTAGACTGTGAAGTTTCCAGGCATCCAAGAAGGTTTTCTCAGCAATGCACAACCAGAATGTAGTCCCAATGCAATAAAATTGCAATACATTAATAATTTTAATTAATCTAATGCTCATCTTTGGGTTGGATGGGCAGTTTCATGGGATTGTAACTATGAACTCAAAGGAAAATCAGGTGGAGCTTGTCTTTCACATTCAGAAGTGCATTATATACCCAGAGTGATGCTGTAAAGTTTCCCAGGCTGCAGTGCAAGCCCAGCTCACTTTTAGGGATTAGAACCTGACCTTTCAGAGGGATTAGAGAACCCAGAAATTAATAGAGGTCAGGAAGGATGGGTCATCTGTGAAGAGAATTAAAACAAGGAGGGACTGACTGATTTGTAGCTTTTTATAGAATTTAAACCTATTTATTGATCATATGCCTCTGATGCAGATATTTGTTGGATTTACTGCCTTTAAAAAGAGGAGGCCTGGATATTTGTACATAAAAAGGCTGGAAGAATGTACAGATTTTAACTGTTTTCTAAGTTCAAGGTGTTTCCTTCCACAGCTCTTTCTAATATTTCTTTTAACTCAAAGTTTCATGGAATGTCGTTTGTGGGTGGCTTCACACAGTGGCTCATCAGCCACTCTTTACATGTTTTTTGCAAAGAAGGAGGATGGAAGGTCCATCTACAGGGAGCCTTAAGGGTTGGGTATTCTACAGCACACTGGCACTGCTGAGCTTTTCTAGTCCAGCCCATGGACGTGCAGGGAGGAAAGAGAAAGCCAGAGAACACATTGCTAAGTGTAGTTTGTATGTAAAAGATTCCATTGTAATTAATAGTAGGAAAAAATATTCGTAGCTTTTCTTTTTCCAAATATCTATTGGATAAATTTTATTTGCTGCTCTTTTTCTACTTCAAGTAAACCACAGAAAAAATATGTGATCTACTAAACATTTTGCAACAACTTTTTTGGGAATTGACCTGAATAATTGGTTTATGGCTTTACCATGCCATTCTAAACTCTGAGCCATAAAATCATATTGCTATCCTGTCTGTATTTATACCAAGGAAAAAAGCAATAGTGTTATGAGTTATAAAGAGATTCCCTCAGTATGTCAGCAACTCACGAAGATGAAGAATGATACTTTCATGTGCAAAATTGGTGAGGGAGTATGAAATGTGCATTCAGTAGAAACTCTCAAGATAATATCTGCTATCTGTGCAGGGAGCTGGGGACAAAGAAGGAAATTTTGCTTCTGGCTGAAGAGCCTCATAAGGATTCTAGTCCGGTCCTGAAGCTGTATTGGCCCCATTACTGCTGACACACCAGGATTTCAAAGAGGGAAAAGCAGAGGAAAGTGCTAGTCTGTCCTTACAGTCCTTACTATTTCTTAAATTTGTATTTGAATTTTAAACTTTTAATTTATATTGTTAAGCAATGTATGTGGTGCCTGAAAAAAACCTTGTTTCTTTTATCTGCTTTATTTAAAATTTGTCTTCCTTGCCAAAAATTAAGAAAAGTTGTCTACCTTTTGATATCTGGGCTTTGGACTGAAGGCTTTTTTACTGCTTTAGAGGTGTTATTTTATATTTCTTCTTTGCCTTTTTTTTATTTCCAGCAGAAGTAACTAGAAAAATGGTTTGGTAAGAGGACAGATTATTAAATATAGATAATTTATGACAACTTCTAATGACTTTTTAGAAATATAAGCTCAATACTGTCTCAGAGCAAAATACAGTTTAGGCTTAATCTGATTTATTATATTACAAATGTTATACTTTAATAAGAAGGAGAATTAAAACTATTAGAAGAAATCTCTCTAAATATTACACTAAATTTTATCTTATGGTCTGCCTTGCAATAATCTGGCAAAATGAAGCAGGAGAAATCCTGGTGACCCTCCTCCCAGAAGAGTGGACATTAGCAGACATCAACAACCCCTGGGAGAGGAGTTGTTCTTGGGGCAGGTGGGTGCTGGGTCTGGAAGGAGTCTCTGCTCTGCTTCCCCTAAAAAAAGCTGCAATGGCTCCCCTAAATATTTCTCTTACTAAACTGGCAGGATATGGTTCCTTTTCTGGTTTTTATTCTCCCCCTCTTAAAATAATATGCAGGTTTTCCCTTTTACAGCCTCAGTGTGGCTTTCAGATCTCACAGTTACAGGATGGTTGTGTGCTGGTCAAGAAGTACAAATATGACCTAAACAGAGACAGTGTGAGTGTGTGTAGGCAAACGTGCCTGAATGTGCATTCAGGGACGTGATATCTTTTATCCAAAAACTGTAAAAAAAATAATTATCCAGTAAAATTGTGTACTAGAGGTACCACAAAGCACTAGGTGGCAGACTTGTTATACTTACAGGAAGACGAAACTCAAGAACATTCCAAGGAGAGTGTTTTAGAAGATAAATAGCAAGTAGCACTATAAGTGAAACTGTTAGCAGGGATTTTCCAGATATTTAAAAATTATGTTGAAACTTAAGGGGCATAAACAATAAATCTTAGCTATTGAAAGGGTGTTTGTTTTAGCAGAGTTGTGAGATGTGTACCAGCAGTTAAATGCTTTGCTACTGATTTGAAGAATTCATGTTTCCTTTTGGGACAATGCTAATTTAAACTAAATACATATTATAATTGTAAGACTGTCATGCTTGATTTAAAATAATGAGTTCCACCAATTATATCTAACACTGATTGACTTTGATACAGACTGAAACAGTCTTTATTATTTATAAATACAGTAGCAATAATGACTTACATTTTCATTTGAATATATGGGCTTATATAAAAAAATTATTTACAAAAAAATCTTCTTAGTGTTTATAAAGATTCTGGCGGAACAGATTATAGTTTAAATCAGGAAATTCTGGGATGGTTTGAGAAAAGATTAGCCTGAGCAAACGTACCATCTCAGAACTTATAAAGAGCAACAGACAAACAGAGTCTTTGCCCCGAGCTAAAATAACTGCACACACCAACTGTCGCCTTCCAGAGAATTAAAACAAAAACAGCACCAAGAATCTGAAGCTCCTAATAAAGTATTATGATCTCACCCCAGGCTCTGCATACTCATTTGCCAAATGCTGGGTTGGCTTGCAGCTTTGTTGGGCAGGCTAAGGAAACAGATTTGCTGCCAATCATTTTCAGATTTTACTGTGAATTGGAGAATCTTTCCATGTATGTGTTTACCCCACTCTTTTTCTTTTTTTTAATATAGATATATGTATTTATGGGGGTTTTTTTCCTTTAAACCCCCATACTTTATTTTTAAAAATGAAGATTATTTGCTTTCTGGGATAGATTTTTCTCATGTATCAGTGAATTTACCAACTGGTATCCCGTTACAGATCCTACTTGATACCTTTTGTCAAAGTAGGCAAAGTCAATTTAGTGACTATTCATTTAGAAATGCTACCCTATCTCTAAAGAAGATGGGCACTACCTTGGACAAATTATCCTTATAACTGCTAAGAAAAGGAAAAACATATGTTATAACGTATGCAGAAAAAAGTCTGAATTAGAGACGTGTTTTATAGGACCCATAATAAATTTTTATGCTATTATTTATCTTGCAATGCAATATGTAGTCTTACAGTAAAATACCTATTAGTATAAGATATGACTATTTATATAACTGTTAATTTTTAATGAGGCAAGAGTGAGAGAGACTCGATGGCTTGGAGACCTCCTTCAGAAGACATGCTTTGCTTTGTCCGTATATTGAGCTGGGATTGAATACTTTGAGTCCTTGTTCTGTGTATTGATTGTGCTCTGTGTGATTCCCAAACATGTCGAAAAAACCAGGACCTGCCACTCCTCGAACACGTGGGAGGCCTTAGAGCTCTCCAAGACTGGAGCTGTGAGAAACAGCACAGGGAAGGATCCACCAGTGTTCCTTTGCTTCACCTTGTGCCGGTGAAACAAAAATGTTTGTGGTGATTTTGTACTTGCATTGCTTCCCATGCTGACTTCCCAGGGAAAAGAGAATCCTTAATCAGTGGGAAAGATCTGTAGTGAAATCTGAACCAATCAAACCAGGGGAAACCATCCCCTGACTTCAATAAGTGTGTTATGGTATGTGGGGGAATTCGTGTTGGTTCCTTGGACTGGGAACTTGTACAAGAGTCCTTGGGCTCCTGTAGGATCATTTAGATAGATTGAGGGTCATTTCCATCTCAAGATGATGACAAAGCCTTGGATTATATAAACTTTAAGAAAACATATACTAGCTTAAATGTGGACATTGTCAAATTCAGCTCTCTGAGTAGCTCAGCTCCATTTCAGCATATTGTAAAGTAGCCTATGAGTCTGTGATATTAATTTATTGCCACTTTTTCTTAGCTTGAATTGTGAATATTGTTTTAAAATACGTTCCAGAAATATAACCCATTGACACCAAAGTGTAATTTGATAGTCACTTGATATTAAGGGTAATGCTGACAGCAAACTATGTGAGGTCAAAAAGCAGCAGTGTACACTAGCAGAATAGACACAATAGCAAACTAGACATTAAGGGAAAGTTGAAAAATGTATCTGTCAAAGAGTATGAAGATACACTGGTAAAGAAGTAATATATATGTATTTGATTTGTCTCTTTATGTTATGGGGAAATAAATATGCTTTACTCTGTTAGCCCCTTAAGGAAGTGCCACGGCCATCAGAATAATTTTGAAAAAATGACAAGCTATGCAAGATATGGGAAGAAAAGTCATAAAAGGGCAACAGTATCACATTTTTTTTCATCAATGAAATGAGAATTTTAGAATTTTACTTTTTGAGTAGAAATGGGTACTGCTTCTGTGTTTTTTGAGAATATGGCTAGACGGATTTTGAAGTGTTAGAGCCTTTCAAGGTGGTAAGGAGCAAACAATGAAAGAGAAGATGGACAGGTCATTATTAGAATGAACAACAGCCTAAATGGAGGAAAGAGAAAAAAGAGAATATTCTAAAGAAGAAAATATATGACTGCATCACGCAAACATGTCACTTCATGTTTCCTGGCAGGGTTTGCCCAGCACAGGCTGTGGCTGTGAAGGGCAGTGGGAGCTGATAGGAGCAATCACTGCTTTTCAAACACCAGGAGCAAACAGACTGTCAGCACTCGCTACAGTTTGCTCTTCCTTTTTACATGCTAATCCAGTTCCCAGAAAAGCTCTGTCAAAAAGTGCCTGATACCTGTCAAAAAGTAGTGGCAAGTCTCAATTGGTCTGTATCAAGCTAATCATCTGGAAAAAAAACAAACCAAAAAACAAAACAAGCAAAACAATAAAAGAGGAAGAGATTTGCATGTTTCAGTTAGCAGTACTTCCCTTCCATGGCCAAAAAAAGGTTATGAATTAATGAAAGCACAGCTGTATCTAGTTCCTGGTTTATAGAAAAAGTAGTGCTAGGAAAATATAATATTTTTATTATTGTCTGGCAGCTGTTTGAGGTGGAAATTGAGTTTTCCCAGTCCCTTTCAGAAAGGAGTCAGTGAGCCCTGCTGCAGTGGCCAATGTTGCCTCTCTGAGGCAAAGAATAAATCTCTGAAGGATGGGTGACTGCATTGGGGTTGAGGAAACAGCCTTTGGGGCTCCATTTTTCCTTCCTCTGTTAGTTCAATTTGACTATTTTAAGCAAACTGTTTATTATTATATGTGCCTGACTGTCAAATTCGTTGGAAGTGGGGGAAGGTTCATTTTTTCTCCAGTTTGTCACTCTATATTTTATTCCAGACTAAGGGTTGAGGTATTTCCTGCTGTCTGTTTTAAAGGCTATGTAAACTGAATTAGGATATAGTGCAGATATGTAATCTCATTTGTGAAAATTTGGAATTTTAATATTCCATCGGTGTTTTTTTTTCTGAATAGCACTCACTTCTTAGCCTGAGCAATGTCATTACTGGGTGAGAATGGTTTTATTGAAATAACAGATTTTGCGTTCAACACTCCTGATGGCATTTGAACTGAAAAAGTGCTTGTGTTACATCCTCTTTTCAAAGCTGTAATACAAATGTGTTCCTACTGTACAGAGATTTACCATATTGTGTTTTTTACAGTACAAGTACCTGTTGCAATTTGTGACTATAAAGCAGAGGATGCTGCTCAGTGAGGTTTATGACATAATTTCTGTCCAGCATGAGGTGCATGTTTCCTGAAAGGGTTCTGGATTTATTTGCTATAAGACATTTTAGTTCTCAGAACTAACATATTAACGTGGTTTGAGAGACAGCAAAGAATAACAGCAAAGTTGAAACATCTCAAGTTGTATTATGTGGTTTGGGCAGGTCATGTAAAGTCAAGTAACATGGGGTACGTTCTGACATTTGGGCTGTAAGTTTAAGGTTTCTTAAGCAAAGTTCAGCTAAATAATGAGAAAAAGGAAGGAAGAGAGTTTTGAAAATGTTGAGATATTACAGGAGCACCTTATCTGTATATGTTTATAGCCAGTTTACAAAGTGAATGTTCTGTCTTCTAGTAAGGCCTGACTAACCAGGAGTTGCTTATTTAATTGTTGAGATCTGTGTTCAGTTATTTGAGAACCTGGATAAAAGCTCTGCTAGTAATCCACACAGAAGTTATTATGGGGCGAAATTCTGCCTATTCTGAATTTATAGCAGAACTTGAGCATATACATGGTATTTATACTTTTGCCATGCCCATGTTATGGGCATTGATCCATGTATAAATGATTTTAAAAAAAAAATGTATTTCTAAAAGAGAATGAAGTACGTTTCTTTAGGGATTATACAATAAACTGAACATTATAAGAGCAAGGTTTAAAATAACATGAAAACCTGAGTGCTTTCATATACTATATGACAAGAAACATCCCTCTTTGATAATAATACATGAACTCAAACAATAATTTAACTTTGCTGTTTCTTAGATGTGCCACTTCTGTTGTCAGAACAAGCAGATCAGAGATCTCTTCAGTGTGTATAGGCTGTATAACTAAAGGGAAAATTACAATCAGGTTAGTGAGCATTGATGCTGGGCTATTGAAAAATGATGTTGCATGTCACTGTTCTAATATTAAAGAGAGTGGTGATGTATTTAGATCACTATGAAGAAAATGTCATGGAGAGAGAAGTTTGAATTTTTTCCATAACAATTTCAATGAGTCTTTTCTTTGTTTGTTTGGGGTTTTTTTAATTTTATTTTTTAAATTTTTCTCCTACTTTTCTAGCACTTCAAGAACATTACAAGAGTTAAGATATTGCAAAGACTCTCCATTGGGGCAAAAGTACATTTCCTGAGCATTCCCTACTATCAAGTCATAAGACTTATACTTTTGACAAATAATAGTGACTGTGCCATGAGTTTTGAAATGCTCCATCATTGGAGACATCATGACTTTTTTCTAAAATTGATGTTTAAATACCAACCAATTGGTGCACTCACTTTTCTTTTGCTCATATTTTGCTCATAATTCCCTAGTCACTGGTTTCCAGACTTTGTTTATAGACCATGGTCTTGAGCAGGGCTTGAAAAGGGGCTGTAGCTGCTCACAGAAACCCCATCAGTTGTTCCAGTGTTTTCAGTTCAGAGTTTGATGAAATATCTAGGGGGGAAAAAAAAAGTTTGTGTTGTGGTCTGTGGTTTAAAAACTTCAGGGACATCATTATGAGACTGTGCCTAAAAGACCTCAGGTAATTACATACGTACCTCTGTTTTCTGGTCTGGGGAACAAGTCTGCCCTTGTTTACTATAGCATTTTCATACCTACATATTTGCTTCTATGTCAGTTCTGGTGAGATGACTCTTGCCTGAGTAGCTTTCTAACACTTATATGTCCAAACTGAATTCACCTTCTAGGTCTCTCTGTATTCAGTAAAGAGAATCAAGAATTACTCTTCTGAACACAGCACATACCTCTCTTAGAGATCACCCATCTTCTCAGAGTTTTAGTCAATATAGAGGAAACTTAGACAATAAGCAAAATTTAGCTGAATTGCATTCTAATACAGGTCATATTTTTCTGTACCTGGCCCTCCCTTAGTATCAAAATGGATTATTAACCTTTCCAAATAGCCGCTGAAAATTTCATAAGTCAAAAGATTTCTGCTTAAAATAAAATTTAGTTACCAAATTTGCTGATTATGACAATAATTCCTTTGTCCTTTTTTGGGCTTTTTAGCCTAGTGCATTTTTCTAAAGTCCAGTAAAAGAAGCAGTGAATTGCTATCATTGTATGTTTTTAAAGACTTTGAACTTAAGTGAAATTCATTGTCACATGCTCTTTCTTCAAATGGAAAAAAGGCATATAAATAGTAAGGACTGGGGTATTTTGAAGCTCGTTGCGCTCTGATTACTTTTAACAAAATGGCAGTTTTTTAGTCAAGACTTCACAGAAAATGACTTTTTGTTTTATCACAATGAACAAGTAATGTCAGACACCAACACATTCAGTATCACAATGGAAATGAGGCAGTGGATGACTGCTGGATACAGAAGACAGGAATGAATCAGGCAGCTGCTCTGAAAGTTCAGAATAATTATCCTGACTCAAAATAGGTCTGGTGGTAACTCCCCAACTTTGGTGTAATACAGGCAGAATTTCTTCTGGTCACAAATGAGTATGACTTGTAGCATTTGAGAATGGAATCTGGTTTCAAAAGCAGCATTTGTGCTGATAGAGGGGAGTATGAATAGCTATGTTCTCAGCAAACTCATGCTGGAAACAGAGAACAATCGCTAGAAAGAGCAGGAGAGAGACAAACCACCCGTGCAACGAAGAGGTGAGAGTATGAGCTTTAGAATCAGCATGAATAGACACATCCTTAAATAGAAAGCTGGGGGAAGGCTGACTGAGATGAGTCTGAACTTGCAATCATGAGGGAGGTTCTTACAACTTTAAGTGATTTAAAAAATTAATAATAGAACAGCACTAGATTTTGGAGGTTCTATTCACAAAATAGAACTTATTATTAGTTATTAGGAAAAAAAAGTGAAACACCCCTCACCTAACATTTATAAAATGAGATGATTAGGTTGTAGCTGGGCTTGAGACTATGTTGTGAGGGGGTCTGGTTTCATGCTGTTTGTGTCTCTGGCTGGCATATATTGCAGTACTTTTGGCTTAGAACTTTTGTTGAACTTTGAATTTGGACCTAAAATGAATAGATTTAATTCTCATAAATTTTGTATATGTATGAAAGCCTTTTCCTATTTTGTTCAGTTTTAGAAATGTGTTTTCAGAAACTGTGTGACAAGAGCCATGGTAGAATCGCCAGTGACCAGAATCAGAAAAGCCATGAAGGGGAGCAGTTCTGTATGTTCTTGCTCCCCTTCTGGGATTCCAGGATCATTCTTTCCTCTTGCTGAGAGGTGGAAATGAACTGGGATGCTCTCTTGGAATGGTTTGGTCAAAGGGAAAGTTAGCTCAGAATGGTTCTCTACAATTTCCTCCAGCCTGATTCTTAAATTACTTAATAACCCCCCATTGTTGAAATATATTGTATAGGCAGTGGGTGCAGGGAAGTGGAAGATTTAAGGTTGCTGTCACAATAATGTTGTATTTGCTTCATTATTAAGGCACGATTGTACAGCTTTTAATAACATGGCTGCAAACTAGTTCCCAAGGAACTTTCCCTCCACAATGCACTGAATGAATTTGTAGGGAATGAATCAGTGATAATGTAATGGAAAGATGAATGTGTGTTCCTTTCCTGTTTTGTTCTAAAAGAGGAAAGAATTACAATGAATGATGGAAGGAACTGCAAAATAAAAATGCTTAAATGTAGTGTTACATATCAAAATATTACAAAAAAATCAGACTCTAGGTATTTCAAATGGGCTGCTCTTGTTTAATGGATGGTTTTGTCCTTGGTCTCTTTGTTTCATTTCCTGTCCTATAAAATGGGACTAATAATGCCTTCTCATCTACAGTAATGTTGTAACAAATTCATTAACTTTTCTGAAGAACTTCAAAAATGATGGTGATGAATACTGTAGAAAGCCACATTAGAAATTAATTCCATCTTTAGAAAAGGGCTCGTGGAGTGTGTAGTAAATGAGGCATGGGCCCAACACCGAGTACTGAGCATAGAACAAAGTGTTGAATGGCCACCCATTAAGTGAGCACTCACCCAAAAATAATTCACAGGCACCCTTGGTTGTAGTGGTTCATTTTACAGTCTTAATGCTCCCCTGTAACATACCTTTTCATATATAACTTTATTACTAATTTATACTAAACATATTCAATTTAATTTCCTTTTTTTTAAAAAATAATTATCAGTCTAATTATATATTCTCCCAGAGTTCTGATGGCACTCAGAAATACTGAGGTACTTCTGTCTGGCCTTGTTTTTTTGGGAATATCCTGGCATTTTAGAAATCACAATTTCCTTCCAGTACAAAGGTTTGAGCATGGGAATTGTTGGATATAAGTATAAAACTTCCATATTGAACCATATTAGCCATATCAAAGCCGGGGACCTTCATGAAAGAATCAGAGTGGTTTCTTGAAAAGTAACAGCAATACTAGGGTTAAAGGATTGCTTTGAAATTTATTTTCCTCATTTAATTAATCGTCTTTCTTCACCTAATTATTGTTGTGTTCTCACATGCACTCATTACTGGCATTTTGAATTGATTTTAATGACTCCTTTTGACTGTGAAAGCAGTCAAGGGTTTCGAAAAAAATCAAAATAGAGATGTGAAAAAACTCAATAAACTTAAGTCCTTGTTTTATTTGACCATTGACGATGTCAGGATGGTATTGTGGTCTGATCTCCCAACATCCTTTTTGTACTTTATTCAATGATTTCAAAGACAGAATGAAACCTGTGGATTCTGAATACCGTGTGAGGAGGAATTAAGACCTGAGCCATGGGCTCAGATTTTGTGGAGAGATTTGTGTCCTCAAGGACTTTTCCTGTGAAACTTTAGACACAAAAGTTTAGGGAGTTTATAGATTATAGGCTGGAGTGTGGCTCTTTAAATTCTTTTTCAGTTAACTTTTTCCGAAAATGAACTAAAAAGCAACAATTGTTCTGTAACGTCATTACCATCTTTCTGTAGGTAGGGGAAGAGTCTGTGCAGTGTTCAAGTTAACTGCCTAATCCATGTGGAAAATCATTACAGCCAACTGATACTTGGTGAATTTAAATTGTGTTGGGAATTCAGTTTAGATTGAAGAAACATGTTTTAAAAAAAGGTGGAATTCATATTTTAGATTTTTTTTTGTTCTTACAGAAAAACGAGTCACCAAAATGAATCAGAGTGCACTGAGGGTAATTCTAGAGAATCAAGCATTTTCATCTATAATTTTCTGATATAAGTTTGTCTAAATTTTTTTTAAAAGGTTAATGGCCAGTGAAAATATTTTGATTTCTACCTCTTATGAAAGTGTTATTTAAGTTTATTTTATTTTCAGAATTCACCAGATTTTGAAAACAGGTTTTAAAATCTTTATTTGTTCAGGTCAACTAGCAGAAAATGATAAGATTGCTTTTACCAAGTGTTGCTCATATGGCAGTTTGATGATTATGTTTAGTATTTATCTTTGTTCTTCCAGTGTCATCCCATGCTACAATATAAATGGAATGGGATTTTTTTAGTTTCTGTTTATATGTGACCCAAATTTCTTTCCTAATTGAAGCATTGTGTTCTGTCTGTGTCTTCATAAATAGAAACACTTATGAAAAATCTCACATGTTTATGTAAAGGGCAAAAGTACTTATGGTGGCTTTTTAAAGGTTTATAGAAACAAAAACGTGGAGTAGACTCTCAGGCTTCTTTAAATTCTGATTGTAAATATACACAACAATATATATCAGCAGCATATACAGAATGTACTTTAAATAGCTATTTCTGCATTTAACTATCATATATTTGGCTACATTTAACTGTCGAGAGCAGGTTGTACTCTTAGAAATGAATTTTAGTTTAAATTTGGTATTTATTTCTAGACTAAGCTGTCTAGTTTGAATGGCACTATGAATTGGGAGAGGTGCTGTGATGTACTGTGTAACTGCTCAGTTTATGTGCACTTAGGATGTATTGGCATGAATTATGTTTTTGGGTGATGTTCAGGGGGAGGTTTGGCAGTGGGAAGGGAAACTGCTCTGCCTGCTGCAGTCTGGAGAAGGGGAAGCCTTCTGGAGGAGAGGGAGGTGATATTTTCCCTGAGAGCTGCTGCATACGTGTGGGGGAAGAGTCTCCTCAGGTACAGAGTGAAACATGGCAAGAGTGAGGAATTTTTACATGTGGCAATGGGCAGAGGAGAGTCTTCTGCTCTCACTTGGAATTTCCTCTTACATTAGCTCTACTAATTTATGTTCTATTAAAATCTAACTTTAGAGACTTCCACAGTGTTGGGATCTTAAACTGAAGAATAGGTCCAGGCTTATCTTTCATGAAGTTTGGTGAACCTCACTGCAAGCTCCTTTTGCAGCCCTCAGAGAGATGGGCAGCAGTGTTTGCTCAGTGTCAGTTCCTCCACTGGCACTGTTGAATCCCGTGGCTGCTTTCAGGCAGTGCCCTCAGCTGCATTCAGGTGCTCCACACCGCAGGCATCCTCCCTGAATTAGAACAGTCTGTGGAGGGATAAGCATTCCTGCTTTGCAGCGTCCATTCTGTGGCCAAGGTAGAGATTTAATGGTTTGTCCTGTGGTAGGTCCCTGTGGAGTTAAAGACCATAAGCTGTGTTAGTGAGTGCTTCTGGATCTCCTCTTGCCAGTTGGTAGGGCTGGCTTGGTGTAAGTTAGAGGTCCTTTGGCAGCTTTGAAGGCTCCCAAGGCGAGTTCATGTATTGGCTCTCAGAACTGCTCTGGGATAACACAAGCTGTACTGTTCAAGGCTTTTGAGTACCACAGATGGGAGTGTGTGTGAGATTATATGACAATCTATACTGTTAATGGAATATCTAATTGATTAGCCATTGAATAAAGAAATAATTAATAAAACAACAAAATACTTTGGGATGTCTTGGGTATAAAAGGCTCTATACATAACTAAGCCTTATTGTTTTTCAAAATAAACTGTTTCAGCTGGATTGTAGACCAAAAAGCAGTAAAAACAAAAGTGGAAATATTCTACTTACTTGTTACACATGCTGAATTTATGAAGGACTGTGTAGTTTAATGCGTTTTGTCAATGTAAGGACTTTTTCTGCATTGCTTGAAAAATAAGTTCATATTTTCTTGGCTTTTATCAAATGAAGCATAAATTTAAAAGAATGAGTACAAACAACAATGAAACCCGGGGGGGAAAAAGAAGGAATCCTGGTGTTTTAAAAGTAAATGACTGAATTTTTTTAAACTTGTATGTAGGAGAGCTGTTCATTCATACGACTGGGAGACAGGAGTCCCATGTCTATTCCAAATTTTGTTTTGTGGTGGGATCTTAACTATTTACATGTGCTTTTTTACATGTGATTTTTTGGCTGATATCCTATTTCTTTGGGAGGACACAGTCTGGCCTTAGAAGTCTGTAGCATGTTTAAATGGTAATTTTCAATACCTTTTGAGCAAATTAATGACATCTTGTCCAGCGGGCTTGTCTACGCTGCTTTGTGCATCTTGCAGGCTTTGGTGCAGCCAACAATTTCTGTAGGAGTGAATTCTGTGCTTCTGGTCCGCCACACCTTTGCAATAAATCTTTGCAAAATTTGTGCTAAAGCAGTCACCTGTATTTTGTGAGACTCCAAGCTTACCCGATGAGGAGATTTAGCATATCTGTACATTATCCTTAGCCTTTTGGCCTTGCTACTCGTGATTATTAAAGGGTTTATTAATCCATTTAATAGGGGTCAACCTCTATTTGCCATGTTTTCCTGTCCTGTTACCTTTAAACATGTTCTGGTGCAATAGTATTCTTACTGTTAAACATAGCACAATGAGACTTATTAATTAGAGCTATAGAAGTGTGAAGTAGTGTTAATAAATAAATGGGGTCTTCTAATATAATATTTAGTCATCTTTTGCCTTCATAAGCTTGCAGAAACCTGATCAACACTTGTTATCCAAGATATCTAGATCAACTCATTCTTATTTGAATAATGGAACTGTGGTGTGTAATAGAGAAAGTGAACTTTTCCCCTTTGAAGGTCACGGTAATTCCTTTTGGTGGGTCCCTTCCAGCTCAGGATATCCTATGAACCTTTCTTTTCTACTTTTCCTTCTACAGTCAGTATGAAAAACCAAGCAAAACACTCAAACCAAACCCACTTTTTGTAACTGTTAAGACAACAGGGTGGGCTGTGTTCTGCTTCCTTGACCAACAGGCTTTTTTCTCTTTCCCTATTAGCCTTCCCATGGGATACAATAGGGTATTTGTTCAGATGATGTGTTGCTGCAGAAAAGGTGATTGTCAGCAGTAAGCAAACTATTGAGTGCAACAAAAGGCTGACGCAGCTTTTTTCTGCTTTGGCTTAATCTTTCACTCTTTTTGTATTTACTGATTTTCTTTTTATGATCAAGTTTTTTCCCCTGTAGCACACGACTTGTGTGGTGGTGGTAACTAGCAGAGTGTCATCAAGACAGGGATCAAAATACTACATAAAATTATTCAGTAGGATGTAGCATCAAATATGATTTGCCTTACTTTAACCATATTTTAACATGCAGAAAATAATAATCTGAATCATGTACACTTAAAATTCACCTTATTTCCTGTAACAGAGGGAAAAAATTAGAGCCTTTTTGATCCCTTTGGAACTGTAATGGTCCAAGATTTAGAATATTTATTCTGTTAGGTCTGAAGATATATGCACATGTAGCAAAACATTCAAGATCCATCCACTACACCCACCTCTGGGTCACAACTTCTGTTGAACAAAGATTATTTACCTGTTAACACAATTAATCACAATTCTGGTGATTGGGTTTTTCTCCCTCCATCAGGAAGGTGCTCTAAACCTCCATCCTGATGAATCTGCTTCTACCCCTTCCCCCTGCAGAGAAATTCCTTTTCAGTCCTTTCCTTTAGCTATGTAAGGCTCAGTCTCATTCCTTCAGCTTCAGAAATACAACAGATAGTTTAAAACTCCCGGCTTTGACTTGTCCCAGTCGTTTCCTGCTCCTTCCAGGAAGGGTTTGGACCACCTGAAGTTGGCTGTTTGTCTCTTGTGCACCAGAGCAGCTCCAGGGGGCTCTTAGTGTGCAGTGCCACACCCATAGTGCATGGGGCTGCCCAGCAGGCTCTGCTCCAGTCACGGGTGGAACAAAAATTGTGTAGAAGAAAGGACATTTAGATGTGAAATTAGAATTTTTTTTGAGCAGCCACTTGTTTCTCTTGTATGGAAAGTTTATATCACTTGCCACTTAGGAAATTGCTTGAAATTCTGGCAGTTTAGGAAGGAAACACTTGATGGTCACATAATTTCTCTTACAAGCTCCATGGTGCCATTTATTACCAATCTTGTTTGCTGTGATATCAGGCTTTCAAACTGGATAATTTTAGGGTAGGTGCAACTTTTTTCCCAAAATTTTCAAACTCAGTATCTCTAAAATTGGACTATAGTGATGGAGCTGTGTAAACCACTTATATAACACAGCAAAGCATATGACTACAGTAAATAAACATTTAAATGCATTTTGAACAGAATATTTGAATAATAATTTCAGAGTAAAATCAGGGAAATGATAACACCATCAACATGTGAATTTTGGAATAATTGCTTCACAAAGAATGGCTATGTCAAAGTATGTGCAATAGCTACTCTGACTCCATGATAGAATCTGTTTCTAAATTTAGGGGTTTTTTTTCCACTAATTTTGTTATTTTGGTTACTGCTTCTCTCATTTTTTTTTTAGTTGCTTCAAGGCATTATAGTGCAAATACTTAAACAGTGAAATGTGTGTGAGTAATTCTGACTTTTAGATTACTCTATGAATTTTAAGGTAAACGTGAATGGTAAACATTTAGGTGCTTGCATAACATATGATTAATATGTATACACTTTATTTTATTATTCTTAATTTTTGTTTTGCCCACAGACAGCCTTTTGATTGATTACCAGTTTACCTTCAGCTTATTACAAGAGGATGATCGCCATCACACTGCCATCAACTTCATAGCAAACCCAGAACAGGTAAATGCTAATAACTTCAGTCAAATTTGAGAGTCATGATTCATATTTCCATTGTATAGGCCATTGAATAAAGGTTTCCTGAGTGTGTATAAGGTTTTAGAGATAGTTCAAATCTTTGTGAGAGCTGAAAAATTATTCATGGACGTGTTGAGAAAACTTTCTAAATGGTAAATGTACTTCAGCTCTAGCAGTACTCTGAAAAGTTATCAGTTGGTTTATTTTATTGCTGCTCCCATGAATAAGTTTTATATCTTCCTGAGATAAATGAAAGGGGCATTCCCTTCAGTTAAGAAATCTTTTTGAGACGAGGAAAGTAATTTTTGGCTTGTGATTAAAATGTACACATTTGCCATCCTTTTTTCTTTTTTCTTCTGTTACATAAAGAAAATTATTTCATTATTTTTAGTAAAATCTAAAAAGATAACTGGTGAAGTTTTGTTTCCTTGTTCCCTGTTCTTACTGAAGCAAAAGAGAGACTTGCCTTTGGCACAGAATTATTACCATTTCTATTTGTGTTTAAAATGAAAACCATAAGATAATGAACAAGTATATTCAGTGAAGTGCAATAGTTACATGTGCAGTAGAGTTACATGCAGTACATTGTGATATATTTTGTTAACTTTTTCTTTTTTTTTTTAATTTAGTCAAATAAAAATTTGGATATATCAATTAATGCATCAAACAACTTCAACCTCAATATTACATGGTCTATAGGTTCTACAGGTGAGAGTGAATTTTGGTATGATTACTTTTTCCCCATACGATTTCATGATCCTTCAAGTTGTTTTAACCTGATTGTCTCTTTGTTGCTAATTCTGATAATAAAACTTTACCAAATGTGTTCTTTTGCCATTATCTTTATGCCATTATTAATTATATTATTTAAACCTCAGATGATAATTTGCAATCTGAATAAAGCTTCATTAATATGTTGACTTTCTCTCCTATTCAATTAAAATTGCTTTGGTAGGAAAAGCTTGTAGCCTATTTAAATTTTTAGAATGACTGTGTTATGAAATGCTGTGATTTTAATTAAGATAAATTGCTTCCTTAACTACTGCAGAGACTGAGATTTTATTTCTTTGTTTCAGTGTTCAAGCTAAAAATTTAATTATTAACCTTAACATTGATATCCAACAATAAAGTTCTTCTGTGTATGCTGATAAAAGGAGCTGCTTATCTATTTTTTCTCCACCTTTTGAACCCCATTACCCTTCTTTGTTTTAAGGAGAGGAAAGAGAAGCTTTATTTAGACAGTTTTTCTGAATTGGTTCTGTTGACTTTCTGAAAACAAATCCAAGGAGAAGCATAATGCTTAAAATGAAATTATACAAAGAAAAAATCTTTTAAAGAAGATTTAGAGTTTGTCTTAAACTCATGAATTTCTTCATCAATGAAATTCTGAAGTGTTTTAGCATTCCATAGGTAGCAAATTCTGTTTATTCTTTTATTTTAACTTAGCAGTCATCTATGTATTTGCAAAACATGATAAATGTTTGTTAGTAGTTCTCATATTAATGTTTTCATGGACAATAAGAACTCTACATCAAGAGTGTAAGGTGTAGACAAATTCACTTTCAGGTTTTAATGAGCTATGAGTTTTTATTTAAAGGAGACATAAATTATAGAGAAAAGCTTATTATCTGTTCAGCTGACCATAACAACATTCTTCTAAAATTCATGTAACTTCTGTCACTTTCACGATTCATATATAATCTTTTGAAATCAAACTAACTCTTTCTGGGAATTCTCTGTATGTACATAAAATATACCTAATGTGCCATGTAAACTATAATAAGGGGTTATTAAAGTTTTACAGTGAAGACACCGAAAGTATTTAAGAATTTAAGTTGTGCAAATTTACTTTGGCACGTTTAATAATGGTTCGTTGTAAATATGTGTGTCTACATTGGGTTTTAAATATTTTTTTTTTTAGCTGGAACAATATCTGGAGAAGAGATTCCTGTTGTTTCTAAGGCTAATATTAAGGAATACAGAGACAGCTTTTCCTGTGAAAAATTTAACTTTCGAAGCAACCCAAACATCACTTTCTATGTCTACGTCAGCAATTTCTCCTGGCCCATCAAAATACAGGTTAGTGACTCTTTGGGGCTTATAGAGATGTTATTATTTCAGCTTTACAGTGAATTTCGTACTTTCACTCATACAGAAATTATGCAAATAGTATTATTTGCATGCTGGATTTCTGAGTATAAGGATTATATTATGATACCAATTATAATATGATTTTAAAGCCAGGCTGGGTGGGGCTTTGAGCAACTTGGTCTGCTGGAAGGTGCTGGGCCCATGGCAGGGGGTGGAAATGGGAAGGTCTTTAAGGTCCCTTCTAACCCAAACCAATAAAGAGTTCTGTGCTTTTGCTTTTAGTAGTGAATCAAATTTCAGCCTGTCAGTTTTAAAACCTGAAGTTAAAATTATCGAACATATGTGTTTATTTGTAATAGAACTTAGCATTTAGATGTGAACATAAAAAAAAAAAAGTATGCAAATCTGTGTGTACCCAGATATTGGAGTGCAGTCTTTTGTTAATGATCGCTTTCTTAGCCTCTGATGTTTTTAAATTGTTGAATGACTGTATGAGATTGCAATATTACAAACTTCAGTTAAGACTAAGTATATCTGATTAGAATTTATGTTCTTCTTTGGCTTCATTGGAATCAATTTCATTCAGTATTTTCTGGAGTGCAGAGGCACTGTTCAGTGGCAGACTCTAAAAAATCAATGCAATCATGAGTCCTCCTTGGCCTTCGAAGTTCCAGCAATATTTATGTTTCCCATTACTGGAGCTGCATTTGTGAATCCTGTGTCCCCTGCTTCAGTGAAGGAGCTTGTTAGGTGGATGAATAGCCTGTGACTCTAACTCCCTTACAGGATTAATTCTTAACAACTAAATTGTTGAAATCATAATACTATTTCATAATTCCTACTGAAATGCTTAGGAAACCAGAACAAACTCAAAATACTTGCCAGTTAGCCATAATTACAAATATTCTACAGATTTTCGTGGAAAAAAATCCATGAGTTTTTCTAAAATATAGACCTTGATTGATGTGTGTATATATTTATATATATGATAATATTTCCTGGATTAAAGCAGTCATCTTCTGAATAAACTCAGAGAAATGTTATTGCTGTTAAGCTAGAGTTTTCTTAATCATACATGAATGTTGACTGTAAATACATTTTACCCAGTGTAGAAGGATGAATTTGTGCAGCTTTTTAACATTTATGTATGTCCTAGTTTATACAAAAACCCCTGAAGGCTTACTCTTTTACTCTTCATATTAGGGGTATTTTTTACACTCTCCCACTTTCTCAGGATAAAACAACCGGAATTGCTAAATAGTCTTCTCAAACAATGCCATGAAGTAATTTAAACTGTAAATGCCTTACATACTCCTTTCAGCTTTATGATCAGCAGGTGCCTGTATCATCAAAAAGAGACAAACAATGTTTGTGAGGCAAACATTATTAAGGTGGAGTATTCCTGGGATGTGCAGCTCTTTGGCAGATGTTGGCAGAGCAGGGCTCCTTGCGCTCTTTCCTCTGCAGCTTAACACCTTTATGGTAACATGAACACCTTTATGGTAACATGTTTCACTGCATGATGGAGGCAGTCCCTGATTTTCTTTTTCCTTCCCTTATCTGCCAGAGTTGCACAGAATTTTTTTTATTTCTTTTTGAAGCACATTGAAATTCATCAGTCTAGACAGTTCTGCCTCAGAGGTGATGGTGTGTGACTATTGTGTTCCCTTCCTGTCCTGGTAATTTTTCATAAAAATCTTCTTCCATCTAAAAATTAAGTCACTCAGTTTTATTCAGTAGAAAAGGAATACTATGGTCCAATTGGGGAAACTGTTTTAGGATGTTAATATTGTCCTCTGTATTTGCCTTCCTAAATGAACAAGATTATTATTTAGGTCTTAACCTTTTTTATGCTGTGATTTGTTCTTTTCCAAGCAAATATCTGGAGTTCACATTACCCATGTATAATTCTTATGTTTGGTGCTCTAGCAGTAGATAACATCTTTAAATGATTAATGGAGTAGGGAGCTTCTCAGAGAAAACAAGCTTCTTTTTATATGTTAACTTTATGATTCTGCACATAACAGAAATTTTAGAAATACATGGATCTTCCTATGATTTAGGGTTAAGAGAGGGAAGTCAATCCAGAGGCTGAAGTTGCCAAGGCCAGTACTAAATGGGCTCACAGTTCTAATTCTGATCTTCTGAATCTACATCCTTTAGTGTACTAGATTCACCTTCAAAATATTCAAGTGATTGATGTTAGTCTGTTACTGTATTAGTGTTCATTGAAAGGATGAGAATTTTTACAAAAATGATCTTATTGTTTTATTGGTGAAAGGGTTTTTTGAGAGAGTCAATTCTGCTGATGGATTTGAGTTCTGGTTTGTAACGGAGAACTATTCTAGATGGTCTCAGAGTTAATTTTCAAATGATTTAAAAAGCAGTTTCCTGAATCAGCCACCTTTACCTTTTCATGCTGATTAAAGAGTTGGCTCTGTGTTCTAGGACAGGATTTTGGATACTACAGAAACTCTGTGGCCCATGTGCAAGTGGCCATGGACACTGAACTGTTTGCACTATAGTCCTCTTCATTGAAATGGTCACACTGCATTGGTCATACCATGTTGGGGAAAAATGCAGTGATATTTTATATGAACTCAGTACTGAAGGCTGTGTTTAATCCTGTTAGAGCAAAGGAAGTTACCATGGTTTCCTTGAGAGGTATTCTGGTCATTGGAATAAGTAAGATAGCAACATTAAATTTGGCACATGCATTTTACACAATGCTTTTGTAGAGAACTCACTCTTCTGGCACATCTAGCATTTTTAAAATATAGTCTGAGTACCAGTCTTCTATATTTCCATTATTCATCACAACTTGTTGAGAATATTTTATATAAAGAATGATTTCTTAAGGAAGCAGAAGTAGTGACCTTACTTCTTTGTAACTCGTATTTGAAATTGTGTTATTGATATGCATTTCACCACTTTCCTTTTGTGTCTCCTGTCAGGCTGGCACTGGAACTGAGATTTCTTGGGTCTCCCATTGGGAAGGTTTGGGTGTTGGAGTTACTACTCTTACCATTTCATTTTGTAAAGGAGAAGGAGCAGTGCTCCTCATTAGATAAGACATTTAGTTTAATTTTCTGTCAAAGTCACCTCTATTGTCTCTATTTTTACATTCATTTCTCTTCAAGATTTTCATGACTATAAGGAAAAATGTTACATCCCATCAGGTGGTTGCTTATTTGGATCAATGCCTCACAGATGCTTCCTCAAGTAGTTTTATTATGCATGTTACCTATTCAGCAAGCTTGGGTTTTTTTTCCAAAATGTTAATAAGTCCCTGGTGATTCTAACACAAAATATCTTCCTTGAAATATCATTTCTTGGCTTTGAAAAAAGGGTATGTGGTGATTGTCAGTAAAAATAGTTCCTTAAGATGTGCTGGTCTGTGGCAACTCTACCAGCAACTACCCAGTGACCCATTTCATTGTTGTCACTGGTGATCCTAATCAGCTCAGAATGCAAGTTCTTCAGCACTGGTCAGCAGTTAATTACTTGCCAAACACAGAAACCGTGTAGGAAGTTCTCAGTTTCACATGTCCTGCTTCTCTCTCTCTAAAAATGTCCTCTGGGTTCCCATTAGTCCCCACCCCTGTGCCTGTGGTGGCTGCAGGCACACAGCTGGGTGCTCAGGCAGGGAGAGAGCTCTGCAGCCCTCAAGGGAAAACACTACATTGAAATTTCCTGATGCTGAAAGCATTTTATTTAGCTATAAAATCTCTTTTTCCTTCAGGAAAGGAGAAGCAGAAATGTGACATAGTTGCATAAGGGGTCATTAGAAAGATGGTGATGTAGGACATCTTCAGCTCAGAGCTGTTTCCACAAATAGACCTACTGTCTCTTGACTTGGGTGCAATATGGGCAGGTACCAGTTTTTTCTCAGACATATGTAGTAGTTATATATTGGCACACAAATGTTGGATGTTTTCCTGTTGAATTACTGGAAACAGTTTATACCACACTTTTTCTCCATTTGCTGTAATCCAGAGTTCACATAAAGTAAGGATGGATAAAGACCCTTAAGCTTAACTGGCCAGACTTTCATAAACACCAGTAGTTTATGCCTCTTTTCAGAGGAATTCTGTATAAAGTGTCTTTGTCAACAGAGTTTTCAAGTGCCCAAGTAAGAGGACATGATTTATCAGCTAGTCTTACCATCTCTACATTTGACTGCCTTTGACAGTCCCAGCCCTTTAGGTGTACCATGCCTTACATATCCATTAAAGACAACTCCATGAGGAAACAATGTTGCCTTAAATAGGTGAGATTTCTGGACAGAATATGTGGCAAAACCCCGTAAGTTGTTTCTGCTCATTTTTATTTTATTTTGAGAGTAGATGTAATTCAGACTGCACTGGTGATGGAATATGAAGGCTGTAACATTTATTGAAAAGCAGTAACTCAGCCTGTAGCCAGCACCTCAATAATGGTCAGTGGTCCCTGAAGTAGTAAGCAATCATAAAGCTTGGGCTTCTGACAGCTATGCAAATATTAATAACTGCAGTCACAACATGTTCTTCAGTCTCAGGAAACTAATTTTATGGCAAGGGATTTTTGTCATTGAAGCTTGTAACAGATGTGTTTTCTTGTTCTCCCTCATTTGCTCCCATATTCTGAAAAGTAGTGACTGCATGTGGGAGAAGCAAATTCCTTAAAAAAGCTGGTCTGGCTATTTGGCTGATTGTTGTCCCTAAGGACGCCAACAGCATTCCTGCTTCTGGCTCAGCTGCTTTCATATCATGCACCTATATCTCTTTAGAGCTGTCAGACTTGTAAATCTGAGCTCAGCTTGTCCCTGAGCAGCAAAATTTTCTAACAGTTTTAAAGCTGCATCTGGAGATAATAATAACAACTTTTCTACTAGTTATCTCCTCTCCTCCCTAAAGTGTAAATGAAAGATTCACACATGTCCGAGTTTTAATTGGGAGGGTCAGTTTAAATTATGAGGTTCAATCTCAGCAGCAAAGCACTGCCTGACAAAATTACCTTTGTGTTTAATGAAAAAAAGAATCTTTTTATACATTTTTGAACGTATCATAGTCAATCTAACATTTTTCCACAGCATAAAACAATTATTGTTACAGTGAAGTTGGACACCATGACATTAGTGTACATGGAGAATGCCCAAATGTGTCGGAAAAAGAAATTTAGTATTCATAAACAAGCCTAGTGCAAGCTTTAGTAACATATTTTTAGGTCCTATTTTTTCTGCCCTGTTGTTTCTAAGGAGAGCTGTCTTTGGCACCCTGTATTAGTTTGTATACCAGAACAGAATAATGAATTATGGTGAAGATTTACATTGTATTTCTATGTAGCACAACACATAATCAAAACTACATATATAAATTTTGAAGTCATTTTTTTTTTTAAATCTGAAACTAGTGTTCCTTCAGTTTACTGGCTCCTGTTTCAGAATTGATTTTCTTTCCACTCCTAATAGCCTGCCTGTAGCAACTGAAGGAGGAATGAAATGTAAATCAAGAAGCATATCTGCCCTTATAATAAAATTTACAGTGTAGCATAATTTATTTCGGCTTTTTTTTTGTTTGCTTTGGAGTTCATTTGAATTTTTAACATTCATAAATGACTTATAGGTTGTAAAACCTCCAAGAAGTAAAACTTGTCAGTCACTGCCATTAGAAGTTGTTAGAGTGGTAGCATGAGCTTAATTCCTAAATTCACAAATAAAGATCAGAGCTTTTAGGGGGTTTTAGGACCTTTCTGAATGTTGTTAAGGGTAAGGGTTAGGACGCTTTTCTTGGAAAATGTGTATTTATCCACATGTAGCCGTGTTTGTACAGAGCCTCTTCCCACCAGTGATTGCACACCTAAATTTCATTCCTCTGATTTATGGTGAACAATTCAATTTCTAAGTGCCATAATGGTTTTCATAGAGGCTGCTGAGTAACTGCATATAGTAATGTGTGAAGACACTATAATTCTTGAAACACTAAACAGGTATTGATGATGAAGTGGATACATTAACTTACCAAACGACTTTAATGTTTTCTTACACTAAATATAAAATCCCTCTTTAAAAAAGGTTTGAAAATAGTATACCAAGAACACAAACCTGGGAAATCCATTGAACTACCACTTAGTCACAATTCAGTGAGGAGCATGAAATTCTTTTGGAATAGAAAAATACCAGGAATAGGGCAACTACAGTACAGGGACTATTTTTTAAAAATTATTAAGATATACTAAATACAGATTTTGCCTCCAGGTCTTTTTTAAGAAAAACAAAGCTCCCGTAAGTGAAAAAACTGAAATCAGTAGTATTTCAGAACAGAAGGTAAAGTTTCATTTTTTCATTTCTAGATTCTGAAATTAAACTCCATTCTGCTTTTCAACACATTAAATACCATTGTTAAATATTCTGTTTCATAGTTACAGTATAACAGGTATATCTGTAAGGTTTATAATTATTGCATTAAATAAAATAGTTGCAAATTACTACCCAAATGTGGACTGTTACAGTAATTATGATTACCTTTTTTCTTCTGAGGTAATCAAGTATAATACCAGAAACCTACTGGTTCTTGCCTTGGTGAATGGACTGTGGAATAATAATAATAATAATGGAATTATTATATCTGTAATTGATTTCCTTGTAGTTGCAAGGTCAGTTGTATGGAGAATGAATCATGAGGCTGTATAATATTCCCAAAATGCTTGATGTGCCCAAATCCAATATAGCGTTTTCCAGAATGCTTCCCATGAATCCTAAAGTATTGCCAAAATGAGGAGGTGTTTTCTGATCAATAGTTATACCTTTTCTTACTTCAAAAAATAATGGTAGAAGAGTTAACATTTGTCTTAAAATATACCATAGCAAGGTTGCCAACCATATTGTGCCAACTTCTACACCACTCCAAGAAATGTAAATGCTAATTTCATTATTCTCCCTGGTACCTTTCTTTCTCCAATCCCCTTAGAAAAGGTTTAATATGAGCCACCAGAATATCTGTAAATATTTAACATAGTTGATATATTTCTCAGAAAGCAGAAGCCCTGCTAATAGTTCAGCTGATGATTTAAGGGAGCCAAAATACCTAATTAAGAGATAATTAGTCCTCAGTGATGCATAGTTTTAATTGGTGTATAATTTGAATGTCTGAGATAAGAACTCCTGTAACTGATGTGCCAGTTGTGTGGGGCTTTCTTTTCCAGGCAGACCATCTATTGGTAGTTGTATAACACAATAGACATGTATAGATATGCTATTTGCTAATAAAAACTATCTCTCTATGATTTTTAGCAAGTAGATATTGAGATTTTTTCTGTAATTTCCATTTTTCTTATATACTTAATAAAGTAAAATGTAGTTAGGACATTTAGAATGAAATAATAAAAAAAGCTTCAAGATAGCTTATATTTATTCAGGACTTTTGATTAGCCATAGGAAAATGAATCAATTATTCGTCTTGGGATTCGGGGAAGCAGTATATGACAGGGTATAGAAACCATTTTTTAATAACAAGAAAGAAACCTTTCAAAGATTAAGATTCTCCCTGAAGGAAACACCTATGCCTTGTTGAACCCCAGAAGCCTATAAAGGTCATACACAGTGGCTTCAGAATTACTTGAAAGTAAATGTTTGGCTCATAGGGAATCAGAATGGAAATAGGAAGCTGGTGGTAGAGAATAGATATTTTCAACCTATTTATCATGACTGTCAGCTCCAGAAACCTTAGTTGCCCTCTGATGAGGATTTTATAGATAGATGGGGACAATGTGCAGCATTTCTATTTCTTATTTTTTGTTTAAATTTGGATTTCTGCCAAATCCATGTTTTCCAACATTTCTTACTAAACAAAATGTCAGTGGCCCAAAATCGGGTTAAAAATGTCACTGTAGGATGTTTGTGGGGTAGACTTGCCAAGAGCCCCACATGTGCTGAGTAGGGGTGACAGACTTGCCAGCCTCACCAACATGACATGGTTGTGGTCCTGACATGGCCAGGAGTTCCAGGGTTAGAAAAAGTACCTTTTGTGTTTCCTGAACTCCTCTGCCTACAGGTGGTTTTGCTGTTCAGATTGCTCTGAACTGTCCCTCAGAGCTACGAGAGCCCTGGACTAACTGGATCCCTCCTGAAAACACAAACCAGAGCTCACATACACCATAGGATTGCCCTCCAACAGCAGCACGTGGTCACTTGTCCCATGACCTGAAGGCTCTAAATATAATGACCTCTGAGCACTGAACCAGCAAGGGGTATCCTGGTGAACTGTCTTTGAGACACTGAAAGTGGGAAATGTGGTTTCCAGCACAAGGTAACCTTGACAGCACTGACTGGAAATACAGCTCTGGGGTTTTCCACAGAGCTTCAGAGCTTAATTCTTCCAGCCATGGCAAACTAGCTAAAAACTGTAGGGGTTCTTACAGCTGCAGGGACTCTCTAAATCCCAGCTTTTCAAAAGCACTGAAGTTGCAAAAGTTGAGACTGTTTTATCTGCAGGAACGTTCTCAGGAGTGAGCTAGGATATCATCAGCATCCTTAGTGCACGGAGTTCTGCCTTAGATTAGCAGACATTCATGTTTAAGATTGTTTATTTTAGTGAACCAGTTAAAATGCAGGAGTTAAAATGCATATATGCTACCAGAAGACAAGCTTTGTGAATGGAAAATAGGATGTCCTTAAGGTATTTTTGATGTGATATTTCATGTAGTCCTCTGTTTTTTGAACAGCTTGATTAATCTTTTAACCATTTGATCAATGCATTAATTTCCATGATGACATAACAAAATGAAAGTATTTGTCAGTGAGACCCCAGGACTTAAAAATCCAAAGCAGCTCTGTGGTTCCTCATGGATTAACTAATGCATATATGATTTGAACTGAGCTAGCCAGTGTGAAGATGTGAGGAAGTCAAAGTCCACAACTGCCTTTCCTGAGAAGCGCAGAAGGAACAGCACAAAGGTGAGGAGAGTCACAAGCTCTTTGTTTAGCAAGAAGATAAGCTCAGACCTCCAAATTCAGCTGTTCCTTGGGCAGACAGTGAGGAGCTGCTGTGCTCTTTGTTACATTACAATTTAATGCTCACTCCTTTAGGCTGTTGAAAAAAATTAGGGTCACAATTCTGTTTGTATTTATTACAGACTGCTGAATGTTAGTTTTTAGGGCTTAGGCTTTAAGGACCTTTCAGTTGCGATAATGATGTAATTTTAAAAATCTCTTGAATTCTTTATTATCACCAAGCTAATTGAATGTATTCTGAAGAAACCAAAAGGAAACCCATAAGGTGCTTGGTCTATATTAGTCAGACATATTCTGTGCCTTCAGAGAGACAGTACAAACAATTATCAGAGAGAGGTAGCCAGATAAGCATATTAAGAAAGAGGGTGGAGAGCTTGCAGGTCATCTGCTTTTTTTAAAATCTGGCTTTAAGTACATTAGTTACTTGTCATTACTTTTTCATGTAAGCCCTTGATTTCATTGTTACCTGGGTGTTAGCTGATAAATCCAGAAAGGGCTGCTTTGGTCATATAATCTGAAATGAGACATAAACCAAAGCATAGGTTTTCAAAAATTAATTGCTGTTTGAACTAGACCATATATTAAAAGAAAAATAATAAAAAAATCCACTCTTGAGTTAAATATTTCTAAAAACTGGACGTGCACCTGACTGCTACCAAATGGCTCTGTCAGTTGTTGCCACTGTTTAAAAACATTTGATTCATGGTAACTGTAGCTTTCCATGGGCTAGTCTTTAAATAAAATTTTATTCTAGAGCGAAGAGCTTCCTTCTAGAAAGGATGTGATGATGTGAATACCTTGTACTCTCTCACCTTTTCTGTAGAGTTTCTTCAGACTGACTGTCATTCTTGTAGCTTTTCTCTGAGCCCTCCAATATTTCATTATCCCTTGGGAACTGGGGAGGCCAGAACTGTGTATACTTTTCCAAGTGTGACTGCATCTGTTCTGGACACAGAGTCCTTTAGGGGGCTTGGCAGCAGCATGGCACACTGTGCTGCCTAAGGAAGCAGAGCACCCTGGGCTCCATCTTTCCTGCTCTTTCTCCTCGTGGCACTCGTCTATCCTTTTTGCTCTGTTTGGTGTTTTCCTCTATACATCCAGGGGTACCATAGCTGCTTCCTCACAGCACTGGGAATAGAATGATTGTGTGCCTTAACCCCAAGTGCTTTCAGTGTCACCAAGTCCAGAACAGCATCCTTGAGAATGCTCTTCATTCTCTGCCTCCACATTTAAACTGTCAAATGCAGTTTTTACTCCTCTTACCTTCCCCTTATCCTCCTATATAATGGATGTGTGACTAGTATTTTCACTTTCTTACCTCAGCATGACAAATAAAAATATATTAATAGTGATACTGTTTTCTTGCCAGTTATTGACAAAAACTTTAAATAAAACTAAAAAACTAAGATCCAAGAGTCTTGCTGTGCCTTGCATTAGAAACACATTTGTACAAACGTGAATCTTTATTTGCAATTGCATTTTACATTAGTTAAAACTTTAATATGTGCCAGATTTTATCCTAGGTTCTCAAAGTGGGGGGTTTGCCAGAAGGATTAAAACAATCTCTTTGCATGTAGGAACAGGAAAATATCCAGAAGCAAAATAAATTCTGTTACTCATATTGCTATGTATGTTGTTAGCCATGGGGTAGGAGATTAGACATGAACTGGATCATAGTGATCTCCCGTGAAAATGTGTAAGAACTGCTAGTTATAGAGCACTTCTTTTGAACATGTATATTCTCAAAGCTGATAAAATTAATGTTTAGACCAACATGCTCTACAGATTTTTCTATTCTAGTTCTACATTATTATTTATCTTACTTGAATTTTATTCATTGTTCTAATCTTTCATTGTTAGCCCTTGAATAACATACCTTAGACATCTGGAGGAAGATGAATCTTGTGCCTTTCTTTCCTTCCTTTTTTCTTTTTTGTTTCATGTCTTCATTTTGCTTTCTTGTCTTTTCCTTTTATTATTATTCCTTACAGTGACAAGAAAAATACACAAGACTGACATTGTTACAGATTGCAGTTTTGTTAAAATTGCCATATTAACTACCAGACCAGGTAGTGAAAAACCATTCAAGCTGTCAGATATTCTCAAATGAGTGAAATAAAAGCTGTTTGTGTGTGTATAGAATCATCATTACTCCTTTGTCTCCTAATACCATCTTTGTGCAGGCTTTGAATTGTTTTCATGTAAGGTAATTTTAGTTTTGCTTTATTCTCAGGGGTAGTGTCTGAGAAATTGTCTGCTGTGTACATAGAAGAGATTTACAAAATGACTCATTTTCACGGATAACAAAGTTTTTGTGTTAGTTGTCTCTAATTCAAGTGTCAGAAGTTCTGGGTCTGGCAAACAGAGAGTAATTCATGTCAGGCAAACCTCCGAGGGTCTCTGGTCCAACTGCATGCTCAGGTCAGGACCAGCTTCAGAGTCAGATCTTCTTGCTCAGATCCTTGTCTAGTCGTTCCTTTTCCTTGCATCTCTTGCAGTTTATGTCCATTGTATCTAATCCTCTGAGAAGACTGTTTTCTCTGAAATCTCCCCATTAGGTAGTTGGAGACAGCAAGAACATCCCTTCTTTGCTATTTCTTTAAGACACTCTGTAGTGACTTATTACTATGTGGTAAAATATGAGTTCAATAAATGTACAGAAAACATTAAGATCAATACTAAGAATTCAGTGCAATTCACTGCATTCTCCTTGAAAGTCTCCCAACCCCAAGGTTTTGAAAATAATGAAAATACTGAAAATTTGAAGTTGTTATTTTAAATAATAAGTTGTATAATATAAATACAAGACAGTTTCTTTTGGCATCTATCCAATTGTTAGGCCTTTTCAGCTAAATATTTGTATCTGCCTTCATAAGGAAGAAAATGTTACTTAAACGATACTTAAAAAAAGGTTGTTTAAATGTTACCTCTGGATAGTCTCCTTCCTCCCACCCCCTTTCTGGCATGATTGTTTAAATATGCAATCCTGTATTGAAAATTTGACAGTGCTTGAGTGTATATACAAGAGATTGGAAAGATTAAGTGTGGAATACATCTCTAAACAGTTCCACTCGATGATCATAGAGGTGTTTTCCAACCCAAATGATGCTTTGATTCGTCAGTAGCAGCAAGGATAACAAGGGGGCAATAGTGTAAAACTGCACTTAAACTGAAATGCAGGGGTGGGGGATTTACGATTTTCCTCTTTTTTTACTGTTAGATTTTGCATAATAGGAGGTGAAATGTCAGAGAAAGGATTCATAAAATGTATGTCCAAAGGTTGAACAGGAATTTTTGTCTCTGCTTTGTCGTTGGGGATGTATTATTGGAGGATCCCTCACCACAGGTGTGGTGTGGCTGGATCAGTGCATTCTGTGCCTTTCTGAAGTGCCTCTGCCAGCTCCTCAGTGAGGATGTAACCAAAGGGCTGTGCTCTGCCCTGGGGAACAGGGATATCCACACTCCTGTGCTTAAGGCACACCTGCAGCAGTGAGAACAGACTTTACCTTAGCTGTTGCCTTCTCTTTGAAAAAGCAAAAAGCTATTTAAGTCACATCATACCTGTATTAACTACTCAAAGTTGATGATTTTTTGTTGTTGTTGTTTGTTTGAAAATGATACCACTCTTTCATTGTTTGTTTTTTTTTAAAAAACTAATAACACCTCCTTTGTATTCTGTGGGCATTAACCACAGAACTTGATTTGTTTTGAAAATCTCTTTTAGCTGTATTCATCTGTGGTAAGGGTAATGGAGAAAAGAAAATCAATTGCAGCTGTGTTATTTGCAGTGTAATCAATTCACTTCTCCATTCTAACTAGAAGAGGCATCCTGAGGAGCTGGGAATATTACACTAATCTGATATGTTTGAATCTTGTCTTTGTTTCATTGTAAAGACTGATACTCATCTCCTTACATCCACTTCCTTTGAATTTTATTTAGAGTTTATATAAATAAGGGCTACTTGAAAACATCTTGAGCATGGATATAACCATGGTATTCTTTTGACAGTCCTTTGTCTTATTTGGTGTCTTTTTACCTCTTTGGTTTCTCCTTTGTGTGAACTATTTGAACCTGAACAATGTCTAAAATTAGGTGTTTAAAATAATTTCTGGAAGGGAAGCAAGCACCAACTTCTCAGTCCTTGGTTTTCATGCATACTAAGTATTCTATCCAAGAGTTGACTCCATTATCTTTTCATTAGAATAAATTTTACTTCTTTTTACCAGCTGCTGGTGTAAATAGTTATTTACAAAGAGTGAAGGGCTATAAGTTTTATGTGCTGGGCTTCAAGTCCTACAAATACACATGGAACATTAAAATGGTCTTCTGATATATTAGTAATACAGGCTTAGGGCTGACAGCAATCTTTTGCAACAACAGGATATATTACCTGGCAAATGTTTTCATAAACTCATCCATCTGTTTTAAAAAGCACATTTCCCCATGATTTGAACTTAAAATGGTTTCACAATCTCCTTTATTTCCATAAATGTAGTAATTCTGTTTGGACATGCTTGTCATTGTGCAGCTGTTTTCTATGACATCAGTAGGTGTTCCTCCTTCCTGGTGTTTATGCCCTATTTTGTATTTATACATGGCAATCCTATTCCCTATCAGCCTTTTACATGGCTAAGCAAACTCCATTCTTTGCATTTAAGATTCATTTCCTGTTCCCTTCCTGGCCACCCTAATGGTTCTTCACCTTCAGGTTGAATTTTTGAACAGAGTGACAGTGCAGGGCACAGTTATTAGTCTGTCAAAACATCGCTCTGAGCGAGAAGATTAAATTGCACCGCACCATTGTTATTGGCACCATTTCACTTGCTCCATTAAGATGCCTCCCATTCCATTTGTACTTTTCTTTATGCTTGGCTGCTGGACTTTGAGGAGGTTGCTTCACTGCTGCTATTCTACACCTCTTGTAGCAGCCAGATGGAAACGGACTTCTGATTAAAAAGAAAAAAATAAAAATAAAAAAAATCATGTATATTAACATGAAATAAACTGATTTCATTTGAGGTGCCAAATTCAAATTATATTCTATATAACAGATTGAAATCTGTTAAGGAAACCATTGAAATCTGTGTGTTCAGGTCCACTTACATGCTGTCTCCACTAGCACAAAAACCAAGGTATTGGAGTTGCATTCACTACGTATAAAATACTTTGTGTGGGGGTTTGATTTTTCTGAATAAATTCTTGCTCATATTTTTTGAACTGGTTTTCATGATGTTTAAACATTACCTTTGTTTAGCCTCAGTCAGTGTGGTGAAATTAGGGAAATTGTGGAGGAAGGGATTTTTAAATTTTGATATTTTTCATTTAAACTGAGAAATATGGAAGTTACAGTAGTGAAAATTTACTAACAATATGATGGCAGGTGTGCAAAGGTTAATTGTTTTTTCTGTGAGAAGAAACCTAATGGTAAATGCTGCATCATTTGCAATAATATTTCTAGGGTTTGTAGAGGGAAAGATTCAATTGTTATTAATTATATATAATGCTAATAAGGTTTTAAAAAGCTTTTCAAAGTACAGTGTAGCGAAAGCAAGGTGTTATTTAATCATCATACTAAGTAATGCTATATTTTTAAAATTCTATTGCTAAGCTGATGCTTCTTGTGTTAATATTGTTCAAACAGTAACTCAGGATACAAAGAGAACAAAATAAAAAGGAATACAAAGGCATAAAATAGGATTAGTTGCCTTGAAGAACAGTGTTTTAAATGAAATTTTTAAAGCAGTCCTTTTGCTCTACTCAGCTTTTTCTGGTTTCAACTTGAGAGTTCAGAAAAGAGTAAAAATTGCAAAGAGGTTTAGAAGAAATGACTTGAGACAATACTGAAAGGAGTTCACTTGTTAATCTCATGAAGGAGAGATTTAAAGGGCGATACTGCAGCTGGAGTTGTCTGACTGATGATGGGGGAGAGGAGATGGAGAAAGAGAGCTAGAAGAAGAAATGGAACTAAATATCAGTAGGAGATATTTAACTTAGACTAAAAGGGAAGGTGACACAGGCATTTTATAACATCTCTAAAATTAGAGGTTATAAGAAAAATTATATAACCATCTATCTGGACAGGTTTGATTCTCTTTTGGGAATCAGGTATGTCCCATCTGCTGTACTTGCTGTGCTTTTGTTATGTGTTCAGTGATATAATTTTTTCCCAATATTACATGTTTTTTTCCCTTTTGATGTGAACAATTTGTAACCGCAAATGTGAAGTGCATCCATTGCTTTCATCTTGCTAAATGACCTAAATCATCCTTCCCCTGACATGACAGGCAGGTGCCCTACTAGTCATTCTGTAGAGGGAAAACACTAGTGGGGATGAAGAGTGTTTACAGTTATCTCTGAAGTTCTTACAGAGCAGCAATAATTCACAACTGAAAAAAAGTTTTGTAGAACTAAAGAGCGATTATTAGAGAGCAGTTAATGGGCTTCAGAAAAGGAGCATTAAACTGGTCCATTTTCAGCTTCGTAGGTTTCATGTGAACATTTTAAAAACAAGTGAAATCGGTCTCTTACCAATTGACTCTCCTTTCAGTGCCAGTCTGTTGACACTCGGAGCCCTTTGCCTCGTGAGGAGCGATAACACAATTGCTCTGGTACATACTCTTTAATTGAATTGACTGTTTTGCCCTGCTGCTCAGGGAATTGATAAATTGCCACAACCTTCTCTTCTGAAAGTTGGTGGGGTTTTTGTCTTTTGTTTTAGGAATAGGAAGAAAGTATGAAAGAATAGCATTCAGAACTGGTTAAAGACATCACTGAATTTGTTTTGACTAATTATGTCGTTGCAGTCTTAGTTCTGTGAAATGTTTCAGAAATTAATCTGTGGTTACTGTCTTTTCTGTTCCTGGTTTAATCATGTAGATAAAATAAACTGTCACTATGCAAATATGCCACAAGTGGCAGAATATAACTGAGTTTTGTGAACTTTCAGTGGCAAAGTTATTTTTTTGATCTGGAAACATTGTTGAAAAGAATTTTTTTCTTAACTATATGACATGAACATTGATATTGTTGCTGTAAAAGGCAGTTGACCTGCAGACAAATTATGAATGACATTTTATTATCAAGCAGGTTAACTGAAATTCCCAAAGTTGTTATTTAACCAAGAAAGTATAAAAGGAGTTATGTATTTTTTAACCCAACCAGTATTTTTGTTGATAATTACTGGTGTCCTGCTCGCTTCTTCCCAACTACATTTCCCACTACTCAAGTTCTCTAAGTCACAGACCATCACTGTGTAGCATTTTTGAGTCATCTCAATGTTTGGATGCCCCTTTTCTGAAGAGGTTGGTGCATCTGGGGGCTGTTGATGACTTTTGTGATATCAGCCTCTATTTATCTTTGATTTCAATTCATATCCTGTTACGAATAGGTTCTTTACAGGTATTATAGAAGACTGGAGAAAATTCAAGGGGTTGCTTTGCCCTCATTTGCTTCACAGAATCATTATCTGAGTTTTGGAGAGCTCTGTGGGTTTGTGTGTGCTCTGCAGCTGAATCCAAGCCTGGGTATATTGGGAGATTGTGTCATACTACAAAATTTACATACAAACCTACCTGTAAGATTTTATTTATCTCCTTCAATCTCAATATGAAATGAATTTTTTCAGTTAATAGTTAAAATAATACACAAGCATGAAATCAGCATGAAAACATGATTTAAGAAGGGACGAAAAGAAGTCTTTCTTCAAAGAAGAGAAGCTATATTATGGTGCTGAGAACTAAGAAATAGCTTTAATTCCTTTTCTCAGCTTCTTCTGCTATTCTTAGTTGGGGGGGAGGTTCTTTTCCCCAATTATGATGACTGTGTAAATATACTTCAATCATTCTTTGCATGAAATAAATGTGTTTTCAGCAAATTTTAAAATGAGTAGTTAATCTGAGGAAAGCAGTTGTATTACCCCTGTGCTTTTATAAGGCACCAGACATTTTGGGGAGTTACCTGCTGAACACCCCAGTGCTGCAACGGATAATATTTGGTTAACCCCTGGCCAAAGATAACTGTGTCCATCAGGATATACAGAAGCTGAGTTAAACTATTTCTTCACTCCTTGAAAATCTTTCCTCCACTGGGCTATTACTGTGCTCTGAGAAGATAAGAGTGTTGCTGAAGGAGTTGCAGACCTGAATACCAGAAATCAAAAGAGAAACAAAAGCTCTCCAAGGTTAGAGCTAAGAGGTTTCAAGAGGAGAGCTGGAGTGGAGACGCCTTCAGGCCATAAGCTGAGATTGCTCTTGTGCTGAAGAAATTCATGGACTAAAAGGAAAGGCATGGAAATGCTTTAAAGAAAATATTATGAGGGTTGTTTGGAAGTATTATGATTTTATGGGTTGCAATTTTTAATTGAAATATGTTACAAATCACCTTCATTTTAATTATTAAATGTATATAATGGTATAATTCAGTTCTGAGGTTAGTAAAAGTGCAGCTGTGAAGGAAGTGCTTGATAAGCAAAGGGCCGTGGTGTTTGTACCAAATGTGACTCTCAAACAAAGCATTCTCCTTCTGATGTTCTTGTCTACTTTGGGTTTTTTCATGTACTTTGACAGCTTTTACTCTGTTTTGCTCTGTTTCATTTCTCCAAAGATAGCTTATATAAATGTATATAAAATACTTTGTGAAGAGCCTTGAACTGACCCAGAATTCTTTGAGATTAAGAACATAGATAACATTATTTTGTATATAACATTAAAAAATTTGTATCAAGATTTTAAGTCCTAATTAGGGCTGTAATTTTATTTTGGTTTCAGTTTCAAATAGTCCAAGCGTAAAACATTTGTACCATTGGGTTCCATCTTGCAGCGTAGTCAGGGTGATGTATTGATACCTCACGGTAATCATGGAAATTTTCAAAGCAAAGTTTAAGCAATTAAAATTCTATGTCCTAATTCCAGATTTCTGTAATAGTATTGTCCCATATTTCTGTAAACACACTTTCCCTCAGTGAACATGTCATTATTCAGAAACAGAAAGAACAAAAGACTTTTCTGTCTTCATCCATCATCTTGCCTTCCAAAACGAAGGTCTCTTTAATCTTCTGCACAGCAGTTGTAAGTGTTTAGTGTAAAAAATATTCTTTTTGATTATTCTGTTTTCCTCTGAATCATCCCTTGTGCCTACAAACAGAATATTGGTAATTGCTCTGGTTTAAGCATCATTGCACTGCATGTAGTTACATAGCTACTTTTTCTAATCTGAAGTTCAATGCTAAACTGTTTCAAATGAGGAAAGTAGTGCTTGTGTGCATGCTAAAGGGTAGGGGTCTTTTTCTGTTTCTTCATGTCTGTGCTCTGAATCTATTTTATTATGTATCATCTGTCTTTATTATTTTCCTGCTGCCAAATGAGCTTTTCTCTCTTCCCATTCCATAGTGTCACATTCCATCCATCTTCTTTAAAAAGTTCCCCTTCCACAGAAGCAAAGAGGTTTAACCATGGGCATTTGTTAGTATTATTCTATTGATAAGAATGATTGTGCTGTTCTGCCTGCCTTGAATGAAAACCGTGTAAACAGACAGGAAAAGGAAATGATTTCCTCATTCTCATCTGTGTTAGGAATCCCACATGCCTTTCACATCAGCACGGTCTCTCTTCGTGGTGGTGGGAAGCATCCCTGGGAGGAGCTGTGCAACAGCACCTGCTGTTTTGGCCTCTGGTGAAGTGCCACTGAAACCCTGGGTTTCCCCATTATCCCCCTTAGTTTTTGAAGACCTATTTTAGTCACACTTTTTAGGTTTGTGTGGAAATGCTTTCATTTGAGAAATGTGTACTGCTAAACTTCTAAATCAGCATCTAAAAACATTACTGTATGTAGTAAGCTCAGTTTTTGTAGAAAGTTTAGCTTTAGAATTAGAGACCTTCTGTTAGTTTAGGATAATTTTTTCGTGTTTCTGAGGCACCTTATTTTCAAACCCCTATCATTAAATCAGTATTCATGTCTCAATGAAAACAAATTCTTCCTGTGTTTGGGGGCTGTGATGAATAGGCCAAATATTGCTTGTTGATTGCTCACAAATCACTTTATATATGAACTCCTTATTTTTGCTTTGTATGCTAAAGAAAATATCTTTTATAAAGGGTTGAGTGTAGTTAATAGAAAAAACGATATAAGGAATTACTGTTCCTTTTATGCTCTCAGGAAAAAAGGTAGTGTTTTGTTAGTGTTTGTTCAGCTAGGGAAAGCTAAACTGTATGGATTTATGAAGCTTAAAGGACATTCTGAGGTAATTTCAGAAGATGATTTTTTATTGACCTTGTGTGAGAAACATTTGCCAGAAAAGTTAGATTTGTATGACATTAAAAGTTAGTTTCAGATTTAAAGCGATTTTTCCTCATCACACAACCCTAGCAATTTGCTGCAAAGCAGCATCAGTTTTCTGCAAGAGGAATTTACTAATCTTTTTTTCACCAGAAACAGATTTCATTTAGTTACAGGAGAAATCAAAGTATAACCCTGAACTAATTTTTCACAAGGACTGCATCAGTATTCAAATAAACTTGTTCAACAATATTAACTCTATTCTATTTAATACCTTCCCCTTGCCTATTCTATTGTACTAGAAATAAAATATGTCAGGAAATTGGTGATAGGCATAAGAAGATAATAAACTGAGAAGTGATAAACTGAATGGAAGATATCTAAATCTGAATATGGCCTGGTGGCTACATTTTACTGATGCCATTTACTTTTCATTTACATATATATACACTTATGTATGTTCTTTGACATAATTATTTTCTATACATTTCCATATTCATGTCAGAATTACTTCAGTGCCAGAGCAGTATATAGTTGCAGCTCCATTTGTCCTGAGGTTAAATTGAATCCCTCCATTTGGGTTGTTCTTTGGTAGTGAAATCATCATTTATGGAATAATGTTATGGGCTTAATATATTCATCTGGATGGGAGGGGTGGCTGAGATGCTGCCATCCAGTAGGACATGGAGAAGCTGGAGAATGTGCTGGCAGGAACCTCATGAAGTTCAACAAAGGGAAGTGCAGAGTCCTGCAGCTGGGGAGAGAAACCCCCCATGCACCAGGGGAGGAGAAGTGTCTGCCCAGCTGGAAGCAGCTTTGCAGCCAAGGCCCTGGGGTTCTGTGGGACACGAGCTGACCATGAGCCAGGGATGGGCTCTGGTGACAAAGCAGGGAATGGTATCCTGGGCTCCATTTGGCAGAGCGTTTCCAGCAGGTCAGGGCAGGTGATCCCAGGGGCAAACTACTTATAATGTGTCTTGAGTGTTATCTTGGCAGTTTTCACTTTTAAAGTGACTATTGCAAAGTAAAATTCTAACTAAAGTGCCAGATTAATCATTTTATTTGTCCTTTGTAGCTTTAGCATAAAGACAGCCATGTAATAAGCAAATGACAGTTACCAATCACTTTATCCTGATTTTTAGCATTCTTTTATTTGTGAAAAGGTGTTAGATACAGCTTGTCATAGCTTAGTCTTTAGTGATGTTCGCTTGTTTTGAAGACCAATACATACAGCATTGTGTGGAAAAAACACAGCTGGCATTTTGGCTCCTGTCTGCCCTGTTCTTTACAGTGTCCTTTCATTGTAGTGTCACTCGGTAGCTTTGCAAGATCTCAAAAGCAAGAAGATGACAGAATTTGTAAGGTCACTGGGTGATAATCACATGATAAAGAAATGGAAACTTCAAACATAAGTACATGGCATTTTTGTAGAGCAGTGGTTGTAGCTGCATCTTTCACATAAGCCCATGTCAGTGTGGCCTCTTGTATACATCAGAGTGCATTTGTACCTCGCTTTCTTTGGAGAATTTTTTTCTGCATTCTAGAAAATGATGATGTAGCGTGAATTGGCGTGGATTCCAGTTTTAATTTTATTAACATTTGTTTGTATGGTTTCTAATACTGTTCGGCTATGTGTTAGGACCCCCCCCCCAAAAAAAAAAANCTACTGTAACTTAAATAGTAATAACTTAGGAAACTGAAATACTTTATATTCTTATGCAATAGTCTACTAATCAGCATTTATATATCACAGCTAAAATTGAATTAAATTAGATTGAAACTAAATTACAAGGTCCTGAGTAAATTGGATTTGGTAATTTACTATTGAGTCAATCTGCAACTGATGTCATAATTTAGATTTGCTTCTTATGAGAGAATGATGCCAAGAATTATTCTTGCCTTTCCATTTTCAATTTGTGAGCATGAAGAGGAATGATCATGCTTGGAGAATAAACCCAGTAACTGGCCACATGTTAATGATGGCTGTGTAAAGATGCCATTACAGATCTTTCAGAGTCAAAACTGGGACTCAATGACTCTCAAGAATTGTCAGAGCAAGAGGTGTGTTATGGTTTGTGTGTATAAAACATGTAGGAGAAATGCTGCAGATGCCATATTTAGCTGTATTTAGAAACACTGATTTTATATCCACTGAACGCTGTCTTGAGAATTTTAAGGGATTTTTACGTTTTGACCACTGACCTGTTTGTTTTATCACCCTAAATTCTGACAGTTGGCTTACTTCCAATGTGTGGGAAATGATTTTTATAACAGGGTTTTGAGAATGAGGTCCATATCAACTTTCTTTTTCCTCTTTTTAGTTAGCTTTCAAACTGTATATTTCATTTCTTGAATCTTAGCAAGGGGTAGTTTGACATGATTTTCTCCTCTCAGATATAAATCAGGAGACTGATTTATTAGATGATAGCATGGCTTGCATAAATGCACTCCATTTATGAAACCTCTTACATATTTAGGGAAATTTCATAATATGCCATATTACTGTGAGTTGTTCTTCCCAGCTGGAACAATGGCCTTGGGCACGAAGCCACACAGTTGGGCAAAATAATGGCAGCATTTTATAGCTTGATAATGGCACCATTAGCACAAGATATTATCATATCACCTTTTTATGGATACTTATATTTTAAACCAAGCTCTGTTATATGACATAAGTGCAGCATTGGAACAGACTTCAAAAAATAAAGGTGTAATTTTTCTTCCAACAAGTTAAATATTGTAACATTTATGTAGCTATTATCTTTATTCTTTATAAAACTGTGAGCTTCTCCTTTAGATGCTTAATGGAAAAATATATATAAACCCAGGAATGTTGCATCTGAAATAGGTAGTCAGGTATAAGGTGTTTCTTGACCCATCAAGTGTGACTTTTACTCCCAAAAAGAGAGGTGAAAGCTTTGCTCTTGGCCAAATTGCTGCAGTTTCTCATTCTTCCACTCTGATAGAGCTGTGGTGCTTTGGAGGTTATACAAAGCACAGCTTCAAAAAGTTCATTTCGGAGTGTTCTGAAACTCAGATTTTCTTCTTTGTGCAATTTTATTACAATTCCTTTGAATAAAATTGAAGATCATCTTCTTATCTGTTCAAAATTACCCGAAAGAATAAATGAATTGTTGCTTAGATAGTCAGTCTTGAAATCTGTCAGGCAGTTCGAGTTTAAAATAAACATATTTATGTTAAATTGTGTTGAAAGAATTATGGAACATTATTAAGATTTTCTTTTGATTTGAGAGCTGTAACTTGCCTTTCACTTTAATCAGGATTCTTACATTCCAAACCCAGCATCTTTAGCAGGTGTGTCAGATGGAATGTTGGTATGGTGACTTCACCCAGGAAACAGATCAAAACCAGCGATGTTCAGTAAAGGAGGGGTTGACCTGAAATTGCTCTTGAGTTCTGATATCTTTGATTTCTGTCAAGATTTTAAATTATAGCACAACAAATATTTGGAGCCCTTGAAGGGTCACAAAAATCTATAGATAGAATTTTAGGAGATAAGGGAAATAAGATGGAATTCTTCATTTAATAGGAAAAAGACACCAGAAATATTTATGGTAGAGATTTGATTGAATATTGAGATGTGTTCATCCTCAGCATTAAGATTTTTTTTCATGATAAAGATAATGTTAATAAATATGCAAAAATAGACAAGATAAGAACATGAATACTACAACAGAGCAGCAGTTTGTATTTTATGTAGTTATGTAGACTGAAAAGATATACAAAGAATTTTTGGTAATATATCCATGAATCTTCAATTTGAGAACATTTGAGTTGGTTAATTTTGGAAGGATATCAATAATTATATTTTTAATTTAATTTTTTTTAATGACCAAGATTGGATATGTATCAATTAAAAATTAGATATTTTTTTAAAAGATAATTTAAAAGCTTTAATGACTGTGGCTTATTACTGTATTATCTAAGAATGCCACAGTGTCTGAGGTTGGAAGGGATCTCTGGAGCTCCCCCTGTCCAGCTCCTGTGCTCAGGCAGGGTCAGCTGGCACAGATTGCCCAGGACCGTGTCCAGATGGATTGTTAATGTCTCTAAGGTTATTAGTCAGGTGTCCCCTGTTCCTCCATATGTCCCTTTCTCTTTCTTGCCTTTCTTCCTTAATTGCTGGGCATTTATACTCCCATATAAGATTTTATTTTGAATGCTAGCAAATGCATCTTGTGTCTGAGTTTACAGCATGAGTCTTCAGTGTTCTGTAGGCCTTGGTAAAGTATCCATGAGGATGGAATGCCTTTCACTGTGGGACAGAAGATCTGGTCACCCTCTCCTGTCGTCCACACTCCTATTTTCCTAAATCACAGACATTTCACGGTTCTAACTTTTCTCTATGGAAAATTCAACCTGCCATAACCTTCACCCAATTCATATGAAAGTGACCAAAAGGTTTGTGGGCTTAATTAATTGTCATAAAATACGTTGAGCTTTCCAGTTTTTGTATCAGGAAAAACAATTTTAACTCTCTAGGAAAATTAAAATTAAATGAATGGTATTGTACAAAGATTGAGTCATTGAGTAGATTACCAGAATCAGGGCATGTCTTTCAGGAAATTTTGATATAACAAACTTTGAATGCTCATCAATTTCTATCAAAATATCAGTTGGTACTTTTGTGTGTGTGTGATATAAATAGACATTTGGAAGATGTCCTGTATTTTATGCTTCGAATTCAATAAAAAGCATATTTATCTTTGGTAAAATAGATGGACAAGATTAAGTTTTGCTTGAACTGGATAGTATTTGTTGTTTCAAGTGAGCACTTTTAATGTGCATGTCTCTGCTCTTGTCAGTTTTGGAAGAATGGAGAGAAAATTAAATCTCTCAGGAATCTCTTTTCCATGTTGTCTCTTGGTACTGACACACTAATAACCCACAGTAAGAGCTTGGGAGAAGGGGCACGATCGTGCTTATTCACAGAATTACACACTGATGGGAGGTGGAAAGGACCATCTGGAGGTTGTCTGACCCCTCCAAGCAGGGTCAGCTCAAGCAAGTTGGCCAGGGCTTTGTTGAGTCAGGTTTTGAATATCTCCAAGGATACAGAATCAATACCCAACCTGTCTGAGCAGCCTGTTCCGGTCCTCAGTCATCCAGGCAGTAAAACAAAGTCTGTTTTAAATGGAGTTTCCTATATTTCAATTTGACTGGATTTAGGTTCGAGTCTAAAAAGGAATTGTGTATACAAAACACTTTTAACTTACCATTTTTGAAAAAAGATTATTACTGAGAATGTATTTGCACCAAAAGAATTTTGCAGTATAGAACATCTCATTTGTGAAAATCCCTTGTAACCTTTAAATATGATCACGTGGTTTCATTGTACTTTTTCCCAACAGGATAAGTCAAGATTTTAGTAAACAACATAAATCAGCATTAAGCCCTCTACAGATGCATAAAATAATTGCAAAAACCCCTCACTTGTAGCTAGAAACCAATTAAGAGTTTGTTCTCAGGAACAGTAAATGTACAAAATCTCTATTTTTTCAAAGTATGTTCTCACCTCAGTGCAAACCATGAGTATGTTCTCCTTTGGACAAAAGGGTACAGACTCAAATGGAATGACCTGTAATTTCTGTGATCAGTGAGGAAAAACCCCAAGCTTCTTTTTGTCTGTAGTCAGTGCCTTTAGTTGAAGATTCCTTTCTGCTGGATTTTTGTCCCAGAAAGCATACTGAATACTGGAATACTCTGAGGATATTTCCTACATATGACTCTTGGCAAAATAGATACCTTTAAAATCTATGTATGAGAAAGTTCACCCTGCAGGGAGTAAACAGTAGGATTTAAATTTCTTAAATTCATTTTTTTCAACACCTTCCTGTTCTTGAAGCCAAATAATCTGAATTGTCTTTTGAGGTATTAGTCTCTTTGGGGATGGTATTGTTAATATTTGTTCCTCTGTATCTTGATCTCTTAAAAAAGCATGCTTGGTTTATGGAGTGCAATAACTGGAGTTTGTCAAATATGATGATTTTGTGGGAAAATTTTTGGAGAAAAAGACTTTTTTTTAAAACTTCTACAACTTTTGAGAAAAATATTTCAGGGTTAAACCAAGTTTTCACTTCAATATTTTTTAAAGCAAAACCTTTTTGCACTTTCACATTTTAGAAAAGTAGTTTTTCCTTGTAAAGGCTCTTCACAAGTGTTTTATGTTTTTTTGGGCCAGCTCAGCCAATTTTCAAAAACTAGTTGCTCTGGGAGTGACCAGAAACTAGTAGTGATGGAAGCAAACAGCGACCTCAAATTTCCTGGGTTTCTGCAGAAAATCCCATGCTTAATCCTGACATTTTGTCTAAAATTAATGTGGGTAATTGATGCTTTTGTAAGTATTTTCTTCCATTTGCTTCTGTGATGTCTGATAACATGAGCACTTGTGTAGGTTGAATTTCTCTGCTGACTGAAAATGCCGCTTTTTGGTTGTTTTGCACATTAGAGAGGGGAATCACCTTCCTTCAGCTGAGGTATTTAACATCATCTCTCTTGTTCTCTCATTAAGAATCTTGCAGGCACTTGGTTCTTCAAATCAATCTTTGAGCCCACAGCTGTTCCTGCAGGACGCACAGAGCTACATCCTGTAGCTTTGGTATTTAGGAAAGAAAGTTTTGATAGAGGATTTCCTGGAATTTACCATCTTGCACTTTAGAAGCGTTCTCCTAGTTAAAAGTAGAAATCATTTACTGGGGCATAGAGAAAAGCTGAAAGATCCCCAATCCTTATTTGGCTTACTCTTCATTCTTCCTCCTTGCCTGACCTCTGTGCCCCTGAGACTCAGTACAGCAAATGAGGGGGTTTAGAATTATCAAGTAAACATCTGTGTAACAGAAACTGAATTTGTTACCTCTCTGAATGTTTCTTTGCTTGACTCATATACTTGTTTTGTCAGAAGATGTTATCCACTATTATGAGATCTGCAGACACCCTCTCTGTCCCTACTCAGATGAAAAGAATCTAAATCGCTGAATAAGTACCCTCTAAAGCACATCTTAATATTTCTGCCTTAAGTCGGTATGAAGTGTTCAACATGAGAAAGGCACAACCTACATCTCACCAGAGTTCAGGCATTCAGCACTATAATTATGTAGGGCTCTTGAAAAGTATTTTCCCCTGCTCTCTGAGCATGAAGAGCTCTAGCTGCAAAAGTGTGTTTATTTTCTTTGGGTTTTGCTTTTACTAAAGCTGTTCAACAGACAAATGGTTACTGTTCATTTGCACATGCCTAATTAAGCAATTAGACCTTCTGGAAAATATACTGGGAAATACAGTTTTTAAAATGTGAGGATAAAAAGTACTCTCATTGCTGACAAGTTTGAATATTTGTTTTCTTCTAAACTACTAAGGCATTTTTGAATTAAAATAAATCTGACTGAAGTTCCTTACCCTTTGTCCATGTGCATTCCAAGCTTTGCAGGCAGCCCCCTGGATCCCAGGTCTAGGTGATACATTTCATATATTGCCCTGTCATTTCTATATTTCATTTATAAACCTTTTGTTACAATCATTGTCATTTCATGAGACTGATTGTTGTCACTTCCTATCCATGTCATTCCTTGTGTCATTCCCAAAAAGCCAGCGTGGCTGGTCTTGTTTATTGGAATCCCTTTCGGCTGGTCAGGCCCTGCTCTTTGAGTTGGCATCGAGTCTTCCTGAAGCCCCGAGACTCATCCACCTTTCCTCATCTAATTTCTGCAGATTATTAAAGAAATATCAAGTCAAAGGTTCCTGCTTTCTACCTTTACAGAGGCATCTTTGCCACCTTTCGGAATTGGGCAGCATATCAGTCAGTGGCCGATATATCAGTGATGTATCACCCTGACTCTACAGAATGCATTATGAGGTTGAGTAAAGTCTAGAGCTGACTGTGCTTTTTGGCAAATTTATTACAGTTTTCAAAATAATAGGAGTTTCAAAGGAGGGATAAAAGTGAAATGAAAGAGAGTAAAAATAACAAAATTGAATCACAACGTGTTCTGTTAATCGTCATAATTTAATTTTAATTTTATTTTGTAAAAGTCTCAGTTTTCACTTGCTGGATTTTGATCACCTCTTCAAGGAAGAACATAAGACTCCTTTTCTTCCTGATGTGTTATATATTTTCTTTCTTGGTATGCTGAGTGGGTTTTTGGTTAGTCAACCACTTCCACTTTGTTTGAAGCAATTAGTATTTTCACGTTCTTGGGATTTGATGCTCTTTCAGCAGAAAATCTGTTAGAATAATCTTGTTCCTTGTATAGATAACTGGACATCATCCCTTACATACAACCCCCCCTATTTTCCCTTCAGTGGAATAAATGTATGATACAGAGAGCTTAATCAGTTTGCAATTTTCCTTCTGTATTTTTATGTTGGGTCTTCTAAATTATATAGGTTACTGTGTGTCCTCTTATCTTCACTCTCAGACTCACCCATGTAAATGACTCCCATACCTTGATTTCCTTTACTATGAGGTGTGACTCTTCAGTAAAAGATTGAAATAATAGTAAAGCTGATGAACATTTTCTCTGTACAGTTTAATGAGATTTCTCTATCTTCCTTTGTCATCATTTCACAAGGATGGTAAAAAGATTTCACTTGGGTACACACAGTCTTGAAAAAACCTGTCTGATTTTTGGCTAGTTAGGATCTTTCATGAGACAGCAGTAAGCATTTCAATTCCTTGTCTTAGCATTCTGCTCTGAAATCCTGCTATTCCTGAAGCCAAAAGGAAGTTTGTAGTAGGTATTTATTTACCATTAATAGTACATGTAGTCAGCACTCACCTCTGGATCAAAAAAAGGAGAGTTTTTCTCATTTTCTATGTGTTCTATGATAGTGCTGTTCATAGGATGAACAAAATTCATGTTGGTGCCATGAATGGCTGCTGGAATGCAGATTCCTTCCTCTTTTCAGAAGTTTAATTGCATCAAATATGCTCGCACTGACTTCTGCTCTCATTGTAGCAGTGCTGTGTGTGTACATCAAGGAATTAGAGCCTCTGTCTTTCATGGGCTTATCAAAAGGTGAGGAGGAGAACAAGCAAAATACATCAATGAATTTCTCTTTTGACTGAAAATGCTGCTTTTTGGTTGTTTTGCACATTAGAGAGGGGAATCACCGAGCACCATGCAAAAGATCAGAAATTGTAATTTCTACAAAGTGCTATTATATACATAAATCTTCTGAAAGACACATACCTTTGGGATATCGTAGGCCAGAGACTTCTGTGTAATCCATTACCCATGCTGATATAAACCTTTGATTTGTGGGTTTAAACCTGAGGCTGAGTAACCTCATAAATATGCTAATCCACAATAATCAAGAAAAGTGCTATTGCAAATACAAAATTTTATTCTGCAGCTCCACCAGCTTTATAGCATGCTCTACATTTATAACAATAAACTTTGGGAAATTACTCTCTTCATGTTTAAGGAAATGCTTTGCCCTTTTCTTGTCATCTCACAATGGGTTTTACATACATTATTTTGAATGGCATGATCTTTATGCAAAATTCAGGGCATGTTTTGCCTTTCGTAACCAAGTATTTGATTTCTAAAATGAACACAACACAGCATAAATTTTAAAAATTCAGCTTTTGTAACATTATAAAAATTTTATTATCATTTTTATTAGGCTGGAGACCAAGCAGCGGGTTAACTGGTAGGTTGTCTAGGAAAACCAAGTCTACTGTGTATGTAAAAAGATAAAGACTTAGAGAATTTTGGAAAAAATTCTTATCCTTTTTAGTAGTACATTTTCCATGTCTATTTGTGTTTTGTGTGCATACACATAGGCATGAGTGTTGTGTGATGCCATGACCATCATATGAAGTTCTAGAGTCATTCAAATAGCTCAGTGTAAATTTAGTTATTTAGGAAAGGTGAAATATATCTTCCATGCAGGAAGCAAAAAGGCATTTTTCTGTTTGTAAAGTTCAGAATATAAGACTTCTGCTTTTCTTTGGGGCTGCAGTTTCTGTGTACTAAGAAATCCTCACTAAATGCTATACATGAAAAAAACCCAAACAGTTGTAGTTAAAAATCATTCTTTTCAACACATGAACAACACTGTTCTCAAGTTGATGTTTCAGTTTCGCAATACTAATATTTATTTGGTAGATTTTCAGTAATCCTATGTCTAATCTATGTTTTAGGAAAATTGAGTTACTTTTAAAATGGAGGGAAAAATAACCAGTCAGTTCTGAAATAATTTATTTCTTTAGCTCTTATGAAATACCTGTAAAAAATGATTACTTTCTAGATTCTGTAATCAGTAATTATGATTTTTATGAGGTGCCTGATGGATTGAAATATAAACACTGCTAATTTGAGCAATACAGTGTTTTCCAGGTTTGTGCTTGCCAGATTAGCTGTCTAATGCAGACGTATATCCTTTCATATGTGTCTGAAGTTTTTATTAATATAAACTCAGGGTTCATTTCTTTGGTGAGCTGACACAAAAGAACTCATTCACCATTTGCAAAACGAGATTCTATTTTGGCTTTAGGTTTACATGTGACATTTTGTAGAACCAGGCCTGCCATTAGCCTCTTTAAAAGCAGCGAGTAATTCAATACATATTCACTTTAAATTCCCTCAGACCTTTTGACTTGGCTTTCGGATGCTTTTTTAAATCCATTTGGTGTGGTCCAGCACCACTGATTAGATTTCTGTGTGTGCACTTTCTCTGGCTGCCCTGACTTCTGTGCAGCTGGGGACAATGCAGCCTGGTGGCTGCTCTGGCTGTGCCTGCACTGCTCTGTCCCAGGGACACACCGACTGCTGGCTGTGGCACTTCGTGTTTCCAGAATTTCAGGAACTTGCTGTTTAACTCTTGCTGTGGGAACAGTTCTGAGCCACCCTCTGTGCTTTAGGAAAACTGCTGTGAAGGGACCCTGACACAGAAGCATTAACTCTGAGTCCAGCTTCATCCTCCGGGAATTTCTTTTTCAAACAATCTGTGTGGATTCTATAAAATATACATTTCAAATACCCATCCCACCAATAATTATAGGAATGTGACTTAAAAATTGGCTGTTTAGTGGTGGTGGCTAGGCATATCCTGGAGAGAACTCTGGAAGTAATCCAGATTGCTTTATGAGCTGCGGCCACAGTTTGACAGAGCAACAGCATAGCAGTGTGCCAGCACCAGCAGATTTAAACTTGCCCTAGAAATTCCATTTTGACATTTATGAAAGCATCATATGGGTCTTTTGCACTTGAGGATGTATCCTTTAGACTCTCTTGTGAGAAGAGATAGCACTTTAGTTTTGCTTTCTTAACGTGGTATTTTTTATTGAGCATTTTTCCTCAGAAATATATGGCCCTTTGTGGAGTGAAATCAATCTGGGTGAGCAACTGGTTGGTGTAGAATCACAAACAATATAAAGTTAGAGATTTTCTGTGTTTGTTTTTTGCATAAACATGATTTACCATTTTGACTTCTTATGGTATCCTGGAGCCGTGGTACTTTGCTAGTTGTTCTAATGGGATTTTCTATTAAGGGCAGGGATTCCTGATGTTTTCCAAGCTCACTGATGATGCTGCACTAGATGAGAATGAAGGTATTGCCACCCAGCACCCAGGGAGTGTCTCAGACTCTTTAGATATAATATTACCAGCCTGTGCTTGAGCTAATTTAGGTTTGATAGGAAAAAAAATCTAAATTACACTGTCAGAATGGAAATTGTTTTTGAACAGGAGTGAAACAGAAAGGGCCTTGAACACAGATGTATTTGAACATGACTTGTAAGGGTAGCACTGTAGGTCAGAGGACCATGGAATTTTTTAAGAGATTTGAAGATGAGCCTGCAGTTCTCCTTGTTTTATCCTTAGTGTGAGCATTATTGGTAGCAAAAAAAAGATGCATCAAGAAACAGAAAGGGATCAAGAATATATTTTACTTTGAAAAATATCAACATTAAATGTTCTTTGTTTGTCAGAAGACCAAGATGCTTGATGTTGAGGGGAGGAGGGTTTGAAATATTAAATTGATTTAGGATGACCTTAGGAAATTTGAAGATTGGTGCAGAGAAGCCCCACACAGTCTGACAAGAAGTGCAAAGTTGTAAATGTGGTGGAATCGGCAAACATCAACTTGAATATTAGTTGGCAGCATGCTCTGGTTCCAGTTCAGAGCATGTGGGGCCTCATGAAGAGAAAATAACCCTCTTTTAGTCAGCTCTGGTGGGGCTGGATGAGGAATGAGACTGGGTTTTGTGTCCCAGTTCAGAAAGGGTACTGAGAAGATGAGGGGGTCCAGTAGAGATGCTACAGAGATTTTTAGGGACCTGAATCATACAGGCTGGATTGAAGCTGTGGGGTTTGGGCTTGGTTAGTCTGGCAGAGATACTCCAATATTAGTCTAAAATTGCTCACAGAGGTGGAGAAACCAAGTTCTTAGTGCAGTTGCAAAGGGGGAGTGGAATCTGCACCTTGGGAGATTCCGAGTGAACATTAATAAAAATTCAATGTGTTAGCAATGCTGCATAGAGGTAAGTTTCCTGGAGTGGCTGTGGAGGTTTTCAGAACTTACCTGGAGAAAGACACTGATGGCCTGCCCTGGTGCTGACAGGAGCCTGGCTTTGAATGGGAAGTTGAACAACATGAACTTGTGGTGTTTCTTCCAGTCCACATCTCTGTGACTGTGTGATGATAACATGTAAGAGTACATTCCGTAACAGATGCAGCTTTCCTAATGTGAAGCTCCTTTATTTATCAAGTCTTAATAAGATGTCAGAGGAAGTCATAACAAGAAAGCTGAAACCTGGTGTTGAAAGGAAAATTCAATTTTAGCAAGTGACAGAAATGGCTTTTCCTTAATGTAGTTTGACGAACAAAACCGTATCGTCATGCAATGCTTCTCTTTGTAGTAGAATTTAATCATTCAGCTCTGCCTGACAAATTCTCTCACTTCATTCCCTTCACTTCTGTATCTTATTTTTCTGCCTGTCCATTTAATCTAGCCCTGCTTTTAACAACCAGAGTTTTGGAAAATGTTGCCTAGAAATCTGCTGTTTCATGCAGTTTGTAGGAGAACTCAGTCCTGCAAAGATTTATACCTAAAATAACTTTCCAGTACTATGGGTCTTTGTGTCAATTACCTTCAATCTTTTTATTTTTTTAAAATTTAATTTAGAAACGTGTCATTTCTCTTTCATCTGTCTTTTAATTTTCTTTCATTCTTTCATTGACTTAAATATTCAGTATTTAAATTTTTAATAATGTCCACATTAATCATTATAAAAATGTAAAATGTTTGGCATATTGAATAAAAGTAAGTTAGATAACAGTTTCGGTCCCCCAGATTTTCTCCTTCCCTTCATGAAGGTTCTTAACTGAGGGTTTCTCTGTGGTATATATTTGTTTGTATGTGTACACAAACACAAAATTAAATAGAGAACTGAAATAGTGGTGTATACATATTGAATTTAGTAGGCAAAGTGCCTATTAGGTAGGGGAAAAAAATCAGCTGTTATAACCTCCTTTAGGAATGTCTTTCATCTCAATTGAATACCAAACTAGATTGTCTCTCAGCCTCTCATGACTCTGAATAGTGGAAATAATATCCTGTAATTATTACATTGTTTGAGAAATGAAGGGGTGGGTATTTGGATAATCTCGTGTGTGCCACTATGAGAGACAGAACTTCAGCACGCAGAGATAATCTGTCGAGGCTGTTTATCAAATCTGGATGTGAAGGCTGTGCTTCTGATTTTATTTGTTATCTTTCATTTTCTCTTTATGTTATCAGTATGAGTGTTTTGTTATCACTAAATCTTATCATCTGGGAGGACTGTTTGTCAACATCAAACTAAATTCCTTGCCGGCATCAACACGGTGGAAAGCTGTAGGATTCTGCTAGCAGCCACTTAGCTCCATATTGCTTCTCAGATCATTTGATCCCAACTAGGAGAAATATATCTTTTGCCTGTTTTATCATTATGTTGTTTTACACAATACCCAATCAGTACTTGCAAACCATGGGAGAAATTTATTTCACCTCCCATTATTTATAGTTGAAGTTTGACATCAGGTCTATAGTCTGAACCAATCACAGCCTGCCCGTGTTGTTAGCAGAGAGAAATGGCAGCTCCACAGGGTAATTCCAGCCAAGTGAGGAGAGTCCCACAGCTATTCCAGAGTCACTCACCTATGAAGTGCCTTCCCATCGCTGCTCATTATTATAAGCTAGCTGACAAATTTTGACCAGGTTCACACATTTGACTAGATTTGATGTATTCCACACGGCAAAATTCAGATAAATTTTCTTCAAAATTTCTTTTTCGAGTTCTAGGAAAGCCAATATATAAAATAAATGTGTGGCATTTTTAGCCTCCTTGTGTTTAATATTTCCCTTATTTAGACAGAAGTGATTTGTCAATAAATTTGTCCTTTTCTTACCATGTTTTCTTGGAATTTCTGTTTTCCAGAGGTAAAGAAATACCTACAGGGAAACTGACAGAGTTTCCTACTGTCTTTCACTCCTGCAGATCAGTCTTTGTAGTTAACTCCTAATGTGAAAGAAGAGTCTGTTCCATTTTTTGCTCTCTCTAGAAATACCCTAATATATAATTGTGCTTAGAGTGGTACTTATATTTAAACAAAAAATCAGAGTATCAGAGTATCTTTTGTAAGTGTTGATTATTCAGTAATCAAGTGTTTACTGAGTTTAAAGGTATCCATAGGTCCTGAATTATTATACAGTACATAATAATGTCTTTAAAATACTTCATACTTAGGTCTCTGTAGTCATATTTCTAAAGTTCATACAGCAAAAGATAAGTGTGAAAATATATTATGTATTTAAATTTTCCAACATTCTGTTTCCAAAATAGCACAGCATTTGATCTTTTACATTTTCCTTATAACAAAGTGATACACAAAAACATGCCCTTCTACATAACCGTTTTTCCACAAATATTTTCCTCTTTTGTTGTCTAAAGTTGCCTCAGTCAAAAAGTGTTCCTCAAGTGTAAATGATGGACAGCAAAATGTGCTTTTATGTTCAGTCAATATCCATTTCTTCTGATTCAGTACAAACGTAGTGCCAGTGTGGGAGTGTGTAATAGTTTTATCCAAGAAGAAATTAAATTATGGTTTTGATGATACTGAAGGAAGTAATAATTCTGCAGGGTTTAAGTATGCATAATCAACACAATCCAGGCAGTTTAGTTTGGGTTATGTCTGACCTTATTGCATTACGTTTCCAGGTTTAATAATTAGGCCTTCTACTAGAGTTTTACTGTGTATTTGTTTTAGTTTCTCTTATTTGTTCCTTCCTAATTTATTAACAGTGGGAGATGAAAGAATGGTATTAACGGAAGTGTTCGTTCATTGTTCGAGAGCCTGAGCAGATAGAAGTTTACTTTAGTGGTAATGTCATGAAATGGAGCGTAGATTAAAATTGCTTTTTGTGTATTTTATTTGAATATATGAAACATTTCACGGATTCAGTTCCTGTTTACTGCAAATGTGGAATTTTGATTTAGTGAACTCCCAGTGTGCTTAGTTTTCCCTTTCTTTTTCCTTTTGCATGATTGCTTTCGTTAGAATTGCAGAGATGGCTTCTTGACAGCTGTACTTTTAAACTAAAACACAGAACTCTGAGGGCAGACTTACTATTTCCATATGAAAGAAGCCCCTGAGTTAGACTTTCAAGATGATCTCATTTTTGTGGTGGAACAGATCTTGACCTATTGTTCTGTAGGACTCTATTACTGCCACGTGTGATAGTCAAGGTGAGCATGAACTGGAGCAATGGCACAGAAATGATCCTTTCCCTGCAGACATTAACTTCTGAAGGCTGGAAAAATCTCAGTGTTCAAAAGTTCCTGTTTCCAGCCATCATTATTCAGTGTAAAGTGTATTTGCCACATCATCCACTTAAACAAAACATGGAAAATGAAGAAATACCTGGTAGTGAAATGCTGGTTGCAATGAATCCTTGTGTGCAGCATATTCTGCTGCCTGGCTGACTTGTGAATCCTTAATTGCTATAAAAGATTTGCCAGCAGTCACAGTTCTTTGTCTTCCAATTAGGTAAGAATGTAAATTCCGTAAAAAATGTTTGTTTTTTAAAAAATCTTATTTTTCAAAGACTTGTGCATGGCAGAGAAAAAAGACAGGCATATCTCTTGCTTGTTGGAACAATGCCCACAGTTCATTTCTCACCCAGCAGCTTTTCTTCTTATACCTTTCTATCTCTTAAGACAGTGAGCTGAAACATATGCATAACCCATTTGACTTTGGAATCTTTTCATTCTGGCTTTGACTTTTTACGACTGGCTTTTAGAGTCTACATTTGATCTGTATATTGGTGTTACTTTGATCTAATGGAATACAAACGTAGGTCACTATAAGATTGTACATGAAAATTAAATTTTAGCATTTAATAGCAACAACAAAAAACAACTATAATAATAATAGTTCATAATAAATTTCAGATCATCCAGATACAAATCCAAGCAGAAATATTAATGGAAAAAACATCACTGATGGCACTGTTTGTAAAAGTTAAAACAGCGCGACAGGTTTTGTAGATTGAAGTTTATATCTTTTATTAGGCCAGGTGGATACTTAGAAAAGTTAGGCAAACTTTCAGACACACAAGGCCCTCTTATTGTCTGGTACAGAAGCATCTGACTTTAAAGCTGAATCCAAGTTGAGAGCAGTTGCGCAGAGTTTAATGACTGAGCATTTTTCCTACCTCTGGGTCCTGCTCCTCACACCTCCCTTACAGGATGAACCTCGAGTGTGGGCATTAGCAGAGGCATCAGCTTGATATCACGTTGTAGTTTCCATGCACATGCTTATCCCTTCATGTTTCATGTGGTTTTCATTACAGCTTCCCCGCCTTACCAACTCCTCTTCCTTCCTCACCTTTCTACTCTACTCAACGCAAGAAAGATCTTTGATATGATGCAATATACCAAAATAAGCAATCATCCCAACTTCTCCTTCAGCTTGGATTCCTCTGTTCTGAGCAGCAAAAAGAGCTTGCATGCTCAAGAGATCGGCTTATTTTGATCTTGTGGAAAAAATGTTGATGCATGCAGCTCTTTCTTCTTGTCATAGATCCTCCTAGCTGGAGTTTCACTCCTATCAGAACATTCCAAACCACCCACAAAAATCCTCTTGCCAATTGCTCAAGGCAGAGATTCTCAAGTCGTAGGGCTGTTTTCATTCTGGATGAAGGTGACTCACAATTGTTCATTTTTTTAAATGCACAAACTAAGGAAAAGCTCAAAAAACATCTTTTTTATTTTTTTTCCTGTGAACCAGGTATGGAGATCAGAGTGGAGTACAAAGCTGGAGCTGGGAATTTCTAAGTCCTGTGATGTTTTAGTTTCAGCAAACTCACTATGACCTGATACTCCAATTATCATGTGCTAGTAGTTTTTTAGCAGCAAGTGACAAAACTTTAGGATGGCTATAAATCAAATTAAATCAGTTTTATTCAAGGAACTTTCAAATATTGTAACTAATTTATAAGGAAAAGGAAATTAAGATGTGTTATGAAATCACACTAAAGATTTTGCTGCATTTCCCTCAGAATATTTTTTGAGTGGTACAGTTTTGGATGACATTATTGTGAAAATGAATAACTTCTGATTCACCTTAATATTTATAGTTAATTTATTTTTATTTGCTGTCAAAAGCAGAGTATTTAAGAAAAATAAATATCCATTTTGCAAGTTTCTGCAAAACCTGTCATTTTTTATGTTTCAAAACAAGGGTATTGGATCATAAAGTCAGTGAAAGCTTTTACCCATAGCCAAGCAGGGAAAAGAACTTCTACTGTTGTGGTTGATGAGAAGTTCTTTAGTGGCTCCTGTAAAGGTGAGAGAATTGATAATATTTGTGATAGATGGTTGTCTGTGAGCTTGGCTTTGAAGAGCAGCAGAGATAGTGGGAAGTTGAAGTATCTCTTCATCTCTTGCCTTATTTATGTGAGTCCTAAATTTTCTTTTAGAAATCTCATGCTAATGAGAGAAAGAATTAGAATCTGCACCTAAAGGTGTATTTCAGGGAATGTTTTATACTGTTGTAAGTGATCCTACTTCTACTTTTCAGTGTTAATGCAGAGGTGTTCCTCTTTCTCAAGGGAAACAGTTTTATGCTGGAAATTCTCTGTTAACTCATAGAGGTTATCTTTTGCCACAAAAACTACTTGGTTCTATTCCATAGGAGATGATGGAAAGGATATTTACCTACATCTTCATTTATAAGAGAGAATAGAGATAGTATTTTTGGGGTCCACAATGTTTGGGGAAACTGAAATCTACTTAGGTATAATAAAAATTAAAAAAGGAGAGATTTGTCTCCAGTATCTCTAAGTCTGGAGCAAAAACCTGGAGTTGAAAGAATTTCCTTGTCTTGTCCCTCTGGGCACAAGCAAAAAGACAGTAATGTATCTCTATGAAACCCACATGGAAATAGATGGTTTTTAATTGTATTCTGGTTCTTTGTATCAGTTTTAGGTTCCTGACATTTGCTTGCTTCTTTGTGATCTACTTATAATTAAAATATGTATTTTCTGTTAATGTTCTGTATTGGAATTAGTCTAAGATGCCTGGTACTTCTTCTTCAGAAAATACTGTATTTCATCTTTTAAACATGAGCTCTAATGTAATTATTAGAAGATGTTTGATTAAAATTGGGAATTACTTCTGGGATGAAACCTTCTATTCAATCCTGTTTTTGCTTTAAAGTACTTTCAAGAAACTCCCATACAACCAAAGAAGCAAATTTGACAGGCAGATGTTCTTCCATAGGTTTGCAAACATGAACTCCAGCAAAGGAGCATTGCAGTTATCTCGAGTAGGTGATTAGATTAATAGGAGTTGGAAAATGTGAAATTATTCCTTTCATGTTCATTTCTGTGCAAAAACTACCTGCCCCATCCTGAGTTTGGGAATATGCAAATCATTTAAACATTAGTAGGTGTATGAAATCATTGAAATGTTGGAAATCTTCTCAACCTAGGCACATCTAAGTACATCTGGGCACATTTCCTCTCTGGGGAGGAGACAGATGATAGCACTTTAGGAATTTAATACACGAAATAATATTCTGATTGCTTTGTGAAATATCCTACATGATAATTTGGGCTGAGAAATTTGAAGTATCTGCTTCCTGTACTGAAGTCCAGAACCATTAATTTTTTTTTCATTATTATTAGTGAGAAGGGAAATCACATTTTAGAGGTGTGTTTGTATGGTTGTGACCCCTGTCCTCTTTTCTGGAATGGTGCAGTGTACATGCTGTTCCTTCCTTGGGCTTCTAAGCAATCTGATCTATGTTTGGCTGGCACAAGCCACATTAACACCATTATAATACTGAAGTTTATCTTTCAGCTTTGCCCTAAAATAAAAAGAGAGGAGGAAAAGTAAAATTTTGGGTATCATGAGTTATCATTTCAAAAGTTCACATGTCATTTGTGAAAGGGAATCAGTGTAATTTGGTATAATTACTAGTCAAGATCAGATCTTAAATGCACAACAACAATTACTTGAACAGACTGTGAATATAGTAAGATAAACACTCTGTATAGCTCAAAGTAGAAGGTTCTGTATATCTTTATTTTAATTATAGACTGAAAAACGGAGCAAGACTGACACTTATGGATATTTGTAGATATAATTTAAGTATTAAGTATACTGTTCTCAGCATTAGCAAAAAGTAGTTAAAATAATAATTATAGGCTGTATTTCCTGCAAATGTGAATGTCTGTATGTATATGCTCTCTTAGAGATAATTCTTAAATCTTTACAAAAAGTTGCAGGAAGGAGCTGAACTAATGCATGCTCTGGTGAAACTCTAAAAATGTAGCTCAAAAGAATATTTATTACTTTGGCTTTAAAGTAATTTGCTTTGAAACTGTTTTATTATGCCCCAGATTTATCTTTTTTTAGGAAGTTAACACACGTATTAATTTTAATATTATACAATTAAAATATTTAAAATGTATTAATTTTAGGCACTATATGTAGTTTGTCTTCTCTAAAACCTTGTTTCAGTGTTGTTATTAAAGTGGGAAATGGTGATAGTCAAAACAGTTGACCATAAAGAATGCAATTTATAACAATCTGGTTTCTTAATATTTTGTATATTGGTTTTATGTAGTTTTATATTATTTTTACTGTTCATTCAGCAGATCTTTCTATTAACTTTATTTCAGTCAAAAGACTATATTCCATTGTTTGTATTTTGACACCAGCAGAGATATGGGAATTAGTTGCTCCTCTCACTTTATGATAAATGCAGGTGTGTGCACGCTAGACTGAAATTACACTTGAAGTTAATCGTCCACAGAGCCATAAAGCCCTAGTCTAAAAAGAGCTGTTGAGTCTGAAAATGTTGTAATTTACTTCTATTTTATTTGCAGATTGCCTTCTCGCAGCACAACACTATCATGGATCTGGTGCAATTCTTTGTCACCTTCTTCAGGTAAATTGCTTTTTCTGTCTTCTGACTGAAATCATGCTGATTCTTGCCCATCAAACCAGTATCTTAACCAGGTTCTGAGTCTTGAGAAGAGCCTGATGAAAGGAAGCCTTTAAACTCTGTTCCCTCATTTGCACTAGTGGGGGATCCAGGCCATTGCCCTGAACCTACAGGCACTTGCTGGAATCTTTCATGTGGCTCAGACTCAGTGGTACAGTCTCCTCACTTCATAAAGATTAGCTGGGTTCATGCTGTATATTACTGTGGTTAAGAGAAGCCAGCTAAACTCAAAAAAGTGATTTATGTGTGGGAGTCTTTTAGAAGCACTTTTAAAGAATTCTTGAAAATTATGACTGTTCAATAGCTTGTTATTTTTAATAAAGCACCCCCAATAATTACTAGTGCTTTCATGTGTTAGAGATTAATTGTGAAAGGCAGTAGGTGATGAGATTTGATTGTGGCAGCAATGTAGGAATGGGCTTCAATTGCAAGTGGACAACTATTCTGGGATCTGAAATACTTCTTAAAAGTCTGACTGTCTTATAAAATGTCACAAACTTGAATGCACACGGATTAGTTACAGTGCTTTGAAATCTTGCTGTGAAGATATTCCCCAATAACCATGAAGTGTACACAAAATGTGAACAGTGACAGACATAAATAACGTTCATCAGACTTTCTGTTTCTAGAACTGCCTTGCATTTTTTTCACAAGGTTTCAATACAACTTTTCTGTTTACTCAGTCCCTGTGCTCTGAGGAACTGTACCTGGTGAATCAGACTCTTAAATACTGTGAACAGACCAAATTCTGTTTATTGCTGTCACCAAAATGGGCACAGAAATGAACAGAGACTGAAGTTTTTTGTACCAAATGTATTGGTTAATGGAGAGGGGTTTAGGAGCTGATGCAAAATATCCCATTTTGCCTCATTTATCACAAACAGAGCAATAAAATGCTGATTGGCTAAAGGTCAGTCTAGTAGTGTTTTGGATTTTTAGTGTTTGGGGTTGTTTTTTGTGTTTGTGTACTTTTCCCTCTTTTATTTCTGGGGAGCCAACAAGATCTAAAAAATTATCATACTTATATATATATATACACACACCTTAAGTTTACAAACTCATATAGAAGAAAGCAAAGTCTGTCTATCTGTCCAAGTATGATGGAACAGAGGGGACCTCCTGACAAATAGCATTCATAGACTAAAAGCAATTTATTTGTGCTCTGTGCCCTAATGCAGCCTTAGGAAAGGTAAACTATAGGCTCTTTGGTGGTGAAGCCATCTCTGGATACAGGGCATTCCCTCTCCATGGTAATAATCCACCTTTTGGAACATGGTTGCAGAAACACGTAAAGGAATCAGGGACTGCTGTGAGTGGTGCATTGCAGTGATCCAATCCAAGGTACAAACCTTAATGACAGGGCATCCTCCAAAGACATGTACAAAAAAAGACTAAGGTTTCATGTTTATAATGAGAAAATGTTAGAGTGTCTAACAATAAATAATGTAAAATCTTGATGTAAGGTTGTGTGGTACTCTACTGCAACTGAATTGCTGTGAAGGTGTCTGTAGAGATAGCCAGGATGTCTAGGAGCTGAAGCTTCAGTATGGTGTTTCTAAGAAAAATATAGAAGCAAAAAGAATAACACACTGCAAAGAACCTGAGAGGAGAAGTGAAGGGAGAGAACTTGAGTTGTTCTGAATGAAATGTATGCATGAAAAGTTATTTCCTTGCAGTGTATTCCCAAGATTAGCCCAGGCCTATTGCTCTGCTAAGTTACTCTTTCCAAGAGCCTTGTGAATCTTTTTTTTTCCAGTGTTATGCCCATGGGCACGGAGTTTTCACAGGTATTAAAGTCCATTGATTTTCTTCTCACAGAACCAAACCAATCATGGGCAATGTCCCAGTGACACTCCCAGCCCACAACAGCTGTGGGCATGGGATCCTCCCTGACAGCAGAGCTAGCAAACAGCCAGGCCATGGAGATGATCCAAAGGAACCATCAGGCTGATTGTCAGTGCACTATTGGTTGCAATGTGTTATAAATAAATGTAGGGAAAGTACTTAATGTGCCCTTTACAGAAAACTGGAAGAAGAGTTTCCAGTGTAGACACCACTGAAACTTTCAGTAGCCATTGAATGAGGTCTTATTTCTACAGGATTACTATTCTAAACAACCTGCAGAATATTTCTGACAGGAAAGTGTAGCAATACAAGATTTATATTTTTTCATCCTGGTGGCCAAAGTTGTACCCAAAGGACAGAATCAATAAGTCCTCTCTATAGTGGCTGGTAGTGTTTGAGCCCTTATCTGAAAATTTGGTTTCAAAAATTTGTAGCCTAAAAGAATTATTTTAATAAGGGTTTGTTTGTTTCTTGTTTCCCGTGTTTTTTAGTTTTGTTTGTTTGTGGGTTTGTTTTGTTTTGTTTACTGAATGAGAATGTGGTGACAAATTATCACTGTGACCAATTATGTTGGTAACAGTAATAACCCAGGTCATATCTACTAGGATTATTGATAGAGAAAATAATTGTGTTTAAAGATAATTCAAATTTGCTTGATAACAAAATGTATTTCAACATGCTTGATAAAGATGCCTTTCCATTTCTCCCATCTAGTATATAACATCTCATGTTTCTGAGGGTGTGTTCCCCCTGGCTGCCCAACCAAAACAGCAAACGGGCCAGTTGGACAACAACAGCCTTTCAACAACTGTTCAACAGTACAGTTTTAAACTGTTCAGATAGGTTGTGTATTCCAAACTTTTACTGCTTGAATCAGAAACGTCAAAATAACAAGCATTTTTAGAACTGTGCTGTTGTATCAAGATGAACTATTTTAAAAGTATTTTTCTCTAGGGATTTTATTTTAAACTATTCATAATAAAGCACAAATGCTATAATTAGTTCTGCAATTAATGCTCAATCTACCCAGATACCAATATTCTATATCCTAGAACAAAAAAGTTATAGGAAATAAAAGTTCTATTGAGAAAATAAGCAGAATATTTTTGAAGCCATAGTGCTCCAGACTGCTTTTAACTACATGCACAGTTAAACCCCTCACCCTATTTTAATTTCATTCTTTTTCTGTTGGAAAGTTGAATTGTATCTACTGCTTCAATGTCCTTTTCTCTAGAGTAAAAGCTCAATCAGTTATGTGAGAGCAGTTACAGGTTCCTGTGTTAGGGAAGGTTTGGCCTCTGTGGTGCTTTACTCAGTGCCTTGAAGACTTCTGGCTGTCACACAAATCGAGGAGGGTGGGACTTTTTCTCCCACCTGCTTTGAAGAAGCACAGATCTCATCAGGAAATTTAACAGGCAGCAAATGTGAATGATTATTTTTCTTACACTGAAGAAATGCAGTGCCCACAGTCACAGAAAGTCTGTCCCTCTGTTAACCCTGGCCAGTAAAACACTTCATACGCTAAAGTTTGGCTTTTTTTCCTGAACTCTATGTGATAAAGAAGTTTTCAATATTTTCAAGTCTGACATGAGTAATATGGTTCTAGTTGAGGAGGTTCCAGGACATTTTTTGACACTGCATAATGGTATATGAAGTAGCTTTGTTTTCTGAAAACATTATTTACTTTTTATTTAGATCATATTTTATCACGCATAAAAACTGACTGCTCAGTAATAGTTAGGGTTTATTATGTATGATTTGAGTAAATCCAGAACTGAGAGCCAAGAAACACTTGATTTCTAAACCTGCTTTTAAATAAGATTATAACAGTATAACAGAATTTACAACAGTACTTATGCATTTCTTGGAAAATTATTTACATTAATAATCTTAAGCGGGAGTTCTGGTAAGAAAAGTGTTTTTATGTCATACTCAAAACCCAAGTAAGCATGAAATCAGTGCAGATGACAAAGGTTAGCTGTTAGTGTAGTTGTGATAGGACATGATATGCAACTGCTACTGTCATAAGTACTGTTTGGAAGCCTTTTTCACATACATGGTACCAACTACTGACTAATCAGCACTTTCTCTGAGTGTACATCTTTGTGCTCCCACAACTATTCCTTCTGTTGCCTCTGGTACCTTGAGTGGAGCAGGCAACAGTGGATTTTATATTTGCCTGCATTTTTATAATTGCTTTTATAACATGTCTCCTTACTATTGTGAATTAAAGAATTTAAAATTTTTAATAAGTAGAGCACTGTTAAATAATATGGATACTTTGAAAGTTTGTTTCCTGTGTGCTTTTAGAAATTCCACGAAAAATTATGGTCATTTAGGATCAGAGGTGCATTCTTTCAGGGAAATTTTTCTGTGAACAGTGAGAGAAAAGTGAATTCAAAATACACCCAATGTTTGCTGCAAGAGGAGGGGATGGGCATTTAAGTAAGGATGAGTGTAAGCTACAAGAGGAATTGTAGCAGATGCTGAAGAACAAGGTTTAGTAACCCCAAATGTACAATTTTGTGCCAAAATCTCCCAAGAGTCCCTTCAACTGGACTTTTTTCAGTGGAAATTTGCAATTTGAAATTCCTTCTCTTTGGTCTGTATGCCTGGCTTCACGTTTTTGTTAAAATGTTAAATGTTAGATTTTGGCATGCTTATCTTTACCAGATCAAATACCGATCTCCATAAGAAAGACAAAACACAGTGTGTTGGGGTCAGATCATGTCCACCATGACTGTGCCCTCAGAAAATGTAGAAGTCTTATAAATCTGAATTAGAATATTTTATGGTAAGATGAAAATCAAGTTATCGTAGTGAAATGGATTTTACATTTGGGGCTAGAACAAAATCGATTTTTACTTAGTGATGCATTGAACAGTTTTCACCTCACTTGGAAGCAAATCATTGAGTTCCATGGGACAAGCATGTGTGTACTGTGGGGAACAATCTTGAGTTGGGTTCCTCTTTGTAAATGTTTGTTTTGCAATTTTGAATGTAGCTTTATGTCTTCCACTCTCTGAATCACACTTCATCTTTGTCATCGCTGTAGAGTTATTTGATATGCTCATATTTCCTAAGAAGGCAGCCACTTGTTACCGGCCTGCAGGCAAAGGAGATTCCCCAGTCCCATTGGATCAGCTGCTTTCCAAAACAACGGATGAGTCATTTCATCCGTCACTGAACAGAGCTGTTTTCCATTATTTTCTTCTTGTTTTTCTTCTGTGTTTTTCCTTTGAGTCATTTGGAAGTGTGTGTGAGTGAGAGTGCCCCAGTGCTTGCCATGGTTTGATTTCAACAGACACTTCCCCCAAACACAGCACAGGTATCTGCTGTGTGCTCAGATATCTGAGGGTGGCCTGTGGACGTGTTTGATGTGAAACACGTGTGGGCTTTGCCTTTCTCCAGTAGGTGCATTTAAATTTGTGAATTCCCCCTTTCTTTTCATATCAAATACGGAAAGTGAGAGCTGTTTGTTGTGCTTCCTGCAGTGCTCAATCCCATCTTCTGCTCAGTTCGTAATAACTAGAAATAAGTTCTGGAATTGCTGAAGTGCAGAGGTTAATTGTAAGGTGAAGGTTTGTGTGACAGTGAAACGATTCAAAAGATCNTCATCATGTATGATGCTCTGGCCTAACACTCCAAAACCAATCTTGTCACCACTTCTGCTTTTATAAAATGTCATTGGAACCAAAGCTGCCACTTATGGGTTTGTGTCCACCACAGAGGTCCCCAAAGATGGCACCTCAAACACGCTTCTCAAGACCCCAAAGAAAATAAATCTTTTTTTGAAGACTCAGTTCTATGCAGGCTCTCTTACTCTGAGACAGCACTGGAATGTTCTTTCAGGGATGTGTCTTTTTACAGCTGCACTGAATTTTTTATCCTAAGAAGCATCATAGATAATTCATCCTGTGTTTGTTTTGACTCCCTACATTGTGTATTGCATTTTCTTAAATCGGATTAGTCAGTTGTTCTCTTAGACTAAAAGAACATTGGTGCTCACAGCTATTTTTCTTCTAGACTGCTCAACCCTGGTCACTTTTTTTATGAAACTCCACTCCAGCATGCTTTAAACAAAAGAACCAGACCAGGTTTCCATCTTTGATAAATGGGCTTGAAATTTTGCTTTTGTCATTTTAATTCAAAAGAGAAGGAATTCAGTTTTCTTACAACACGTACCAGGTGCAAAGCTAACTTCAGAAGTTTGTTTCCAGATGTAAGTACACAGTGAAGGGAGGTGAAAGCTGACGAAGGAAAATAATAACAAAACATAAAGGAAGTAAAAAATATGAGTGTTTTCCTTCAGGCAATAATGTAATTGTCCATGATACAAGTGACAAGCAGCTTTGTCAAGTGCTGTGCCAGCCTGTGTCTGCAGACCTGGGTGGTGTGGAGTGAGTGACAGCAAAGCAGTGAGCAACCTGTTTATGGCAGTGCAGAACTATTCAGGGTCCCTGTGTTCAGGTGTAATAAATCACAGAGAGAGAGAAACAACACTGCTAAACTCTGTCTTATGCTGTCATTTTTATAGGTGCTAAAATATTATGTCTAATTATTAATTTTGAGAAGAGGCACCTGAATTCAAAGGAATTAACCTAATAAATTTTATTTACTGGGATAAAAATAAAAAATTTCCCGCTATGAAAGGAAGCGTTTTGTATGGAAGGGTTTGTGGGTTTTTTGATTTATCTGTTGGGATTTGAGGTCTTGTCAATAACAAGCAAAACTATGGAAATTAAATCATGGACTACAAAAGATGCACTAAGTTAACAGAGTTAAAAACATTAATGTAATCTATTTAAATTTTTTATCTGAATTTAATTTATCCTTCATATGTGGCCCAATGATATTCTATGTCATAGTTGCTTTTCTATGTTTTCAGTAATTTTTGGTGATATTTTAGGAAAACACTCAAAAGCTTCAAAATTATATTTCTTTCCTGGCATGTTTTGAGTATTGTCAGTTGAAATTTTAAGTGTCAGGTTGTGGGGAACTGGGTTTTGTATTTACCCAGCACAATTACAGAATATTTTGTGTTCTTCTTGAGCGATGGTTCTTTGGCCTGGACATCTAAAAATCCTTAGTCTGTTTGAGCAAAATTCCATGTTAAGAGTGCTTTTAATAAGGAGTGCTGTGACTTTTTTGCACCTGTCCCTTCAAATATATTAACCTCTTTGGAAAAAGTATTGGAAATGCTAAATAATGAAGGGAAAAGTTCTTTAGCATTCTGTTAAATCAATTGGCTGTATTTGGGTCTTTTATACTAAACAATGCTGGCATGGTATGTGGCTTTCTAAATGCATTTTATATTTGTGTGATTTATTATCAAAGAATAACAGCTGCACTAGAGATTGCAAGGGAAGATAAGAATGAGGGGAAAAGAAAAAAAAAACTCTTGAAATAATGTGAATCTTTTGGTTTGGAAGGTTGCTGAAATTTGGCATTGGTTACAGTTCTCCCTCAAATTCCCTAACTGACAGTAATTAGAATAAGAGTCTTCCCCCCCCC
>WBMV01007818.1:210217-348866 GCA_013396655.1 Campylorhamphus procurvoides
CCCAATTAATTAAAAAATCTGAACTAGCATAAATCAGCAAATTCATTGCAAAAAGGCTGAAGAGAAAGCACAACTATTTTGAAATAGAAACAATATACACAATTTCCAATGAGTCTGGAAAACTGATGCAGAAAAGGTTAAATTCTGTATTTTATAATTTGTCTACAACTTCAATGGACATAAATTATTATTATTTTCTTTTTAGATCTGTGAGGTTTTTTTACATACAGCATCACTTGTTGAGAGAAATATGGAGTATTTCACCCATGAAGGGCAAACACATAAAATTAAATGAAATATGAAAGTCTTTTCCATGAGTAAAAGAAACATAATTGCACTTTATGTGTGTGATGTTCTATTTATTCCTTGGAGATTAATGTCAGTTTACGTGAGATTAAACGCCTTTGATGGTAAATCTTTTTTATTTGCTTCTTCGAAGAGGTGAAAGGAAGAAGTACTGAGAGTTAAAGTTCACATCTCGAGCTTTATTGCCTAATATATTTCAGAGTCCTTTTCCATGGTTCACTTTGCTTAGATATGGTTTTGGCAGAATGAAAAGGCAATGTTGTTCTCCTGGATATGCAGAGTCTCCATTTCCCTTTTAGTAGTGTAAAGGCTGTTTGTGTAATTGAACATTTATTTGTTCATGGTTTACCACAGCAGCTTCTGGTATGGCCTGTGGTATACTTAAAATGAAAACACAGCTTTATGTATATATACATGAATTATGTATGTAGCAAAATAGAAATATAAAATATGCATGTGTGCATTTATGGAGTTACTTTTGAATAATTATTTTCTTTAATAAAATTGTTTAACATCCCCCTCCATTCTCTGTAAGATTTGGGCACATGTGCATACAATACCTTTTTTTCATGATAATTTTCCCTTCAAATTACAAATTCGCCATTCAAACATTTCTTTTTCCCTTACTTTGCAGAAGATTTTTGATGTTTCATCGCACTGGAAAGACCAATAAACCCAGGCTTTGCAGAGACAGTTGTCAGAGATGATTTTAGACTGTTATAGGAGTTTATGCCTCAGGAGTGGAAAGATTAAGTTGGTTTTCTGGATCCAATATATATTAATAAATTATTTTACATGAACATAATAGCTGTTCTTAGTAATAAACTTATGTGTATTATATTGATATTGCATTGCTACTGCATACTTTAAAATATAATTTATATAAAATGCAGCTGACATTGATACTTCAGTTCCTCTGTTTTTCATTGTGCATTCAGAGCTTAAACTGGAAAGCTTTATAAATACCTTTATTGATGTTTGAGTTTATAATTTTATTTAACTTTGCTCTTATTGCTCAACAAAATTATTTTTGCTACATTTCTAACACTAATTATAAATGTGCTGCTCTGGAGACCTAAAGTGTGCTTTTGGCAACGTCCTGCCTTTCAGGCTCTTTTCCCTTCCATGTGTTTCTCTTATTGATGTAGAGCAATCCATAGCAGCGTGCAGGGAGCAGTGGAGAGACAGCTCAGAGACTTGTCTTTGTTTAGTTTTGTGTTATTTATTTTTCTATTTATCTAAGTAGTCAAACAATCATAGTCTATTAGTACCATTCTTCTCCCACGGCACCTTTATTAGTTTATTCTATTTTATTTTTATATGTATAGAATATACATTCAGTCAGTGGCGTCATCTGGTCACAGCCAGGTTAGAGCTGTTCAGGAAGTACCCAAAAGCCAGTGCTACCTTTGTGAAGGTGGAACAAATTGATTTGGTATTTGAAAAAATTGCACATGTAGCCATATGTGAGATGATTTCTTAAATCAGCTTTGCTTTGAATATTTTCCAAGATACAGCTGTAACACAGGTCATAAGCTAAAAGAAACAATGCTTGGATCAGATGCTGCTGGAGGATCTACAATTCCACACCCACCAGAGTAGTACTGATTCAAAAATGTTATTGCAAGTTCTGAGATTCAGGCACTATCTATCAGTTTTGAAAAAACATCCCTGAAGAATGTTTGCTCACGTTTGAGCGTGCTCTTCTGTGATGCAGTTATGTGATATCTGTAAAGAGGAACTGTCTGAGATGTTAGTAGGTGTCTCTAACCTAAGTTAAAAGAGCCCTGTGTTTTAATTCATAAGACCAGGGAATAAAACTACTTTCTGAGGAATTCCTGTACAGTCTTCCTGCCATAGTCAATAAGGTCTTTCAAGAGAGAGAAATAAATTCTCATCTTCATATCCAACTACTCTGTGGAAGATGAAATTCCATAGAAAGATCTGTTATGCTGATCTGCCAAACTGCTTTTCCTCTCAAAAACATCTAATTTTTCCAGTTCTAATGCACAGAAACCCAGGGATTTATTACACAGGAGTAGGGTTCCCCCTAACCTGTTGTCTCTGAAAATATTTTGTTGATAAAGCTTGGGATCATCAATAATCAATATCTCATCTGCTGGGAAAGAAAAATGCTTTCAGTTGACTCTCTCTATGTGAATGTATTTTTTAACCCATTAGCTAAGGTATTTTCATTACACCCTTGTAATGTTTGTAAATCTGTCACTTAAAAACCTTGGTCAGTAACTTTATGAACTGTATCTGTGCAGATGCTGTTCCTGGTTAATCAGCCATGGCACAGTAAAACACATGTAATGTGGGTATCCTTTTCCTTGCATTCTTACCAAACACAGCATTCTGCCAGATTAGTAAAAGGGCATATATGTTTTTTAACTATTAAACTGGTTTTTATAAAGTTGGTAGTTATGGGCATGTGAGAAGTGTATTTTAAGGGTGACTCTGTGACGTTCATTACACTTCATGTAAGAATTATTTATGGGAATATATGGATTTTCAGGACTGCATCCAAAAATAACATTTTAATCAGTCATCTGGACAAGAAGAATTATCCATGTAATTAGTTTCAAATGAACTTGAAAGGTGTTGCTTAACTTGTGTGAATTCCATTTGAGACACAAATAAATAAATACAAATTTGCATTTAAATTATTTTGGGTAATACTTGAAGTTTTAAATATCATCAAAGATAACATTTATTTCATGTCCAGGCATTTCGTTCCCTCTGCAGTTTGGAAAGCAAGAACTGAGTGCTTGAACCCATTGTATGGCTTTTGGATTATAAGGTTCACATTTGAATTAAATTTCCCTTGGATTCCTTTACTTCATGGAGAAACTGCAGGGGAAAAGTTGGAGCAACAAAGTTCAAAACAACAGAGGCAGGAAAAATCTGACTTGGAATGGAACACAGATCTAGGCTGATGGAAAAAGCCCTGCCATATTTAAGGATGTGCAACAATGGAATATTTGTAGCTGAAGAGGGAAGGAGGGCAGCTATTACCTAATCCTTCCAGACACTGGAGTGTGGGAGCCGGGGCATGGCCCTGCTGGTGCTCCATGCAGTGTTGCTCCTGGCGAGAAAGAACGAGAGAAGGTCATTCGTGAATCACCTGGATGGTGATTTCAGTGGCTGTGCCAGCCTGAGCTCCCTTAGAGCAGAGTTCAGCACTCCTGGCTCGTATGTGCTGGCTCCACAGCCAAGATTTGGTTCCCCTGGCCCCACACACTGCATCACCAGGAACTGGAAGATGCATATCCTACTTCTTTGCTAGCCAAGACTGCTTCCTTCTAAGTCTTTATAGATTTTAATTCGCAATTGTAACACTTAATTCCCAGAATCATTCAGAGTTGCTAATCACTGAAATAGTCCTACTTATAACGATGTTTATAAAACTTTGTGATTCAGAGCAATTTAATTAATCATTAAAACAAAATTTAAAGAATTATATTGCTGTCATACACATATCAGACTCCTAATATTATGTTTACAGTGCTTTGTGCTTCAGATAATCCTGTTGAAATCTTTGGAGCTGCTTGTCATGTGTATAGTAGTTAACACAAGGGTGGCTGAACCCAGCACATCATAATCATAAACACAATGTTCTTGTCAAATACAATGAGAGAAATCAATTGCTGTGACAATAATTGCTATTTGAAGTCATGGTGTTAGAAAAATAATTGTTCAATTATTTTTATTTTAGAACTGTGCTTGCTTTATAATATATCAATTAAAATGTGCTCTATTTGTCAATAAAAAGATAGTAAATAATGTGTCAGGAGAGCAGTTCTTAGAAAAACAGTTAATGTGATCTGTTAGAAAACTTTTGCAGTATTAATTTAAAAACATTAGCTTAGGTACGAGACTTTTCTTTGCATGTATCTACCTTAAAAAGATTTTTTTCAGCAGTTGGTATTGCCGAATGCAATTAATTGTTGTTCATGTTTAAAAATGCCATAGTTCCTATGAAGGAATCGTTTTGGTGGTGTTGTACAAGTGAGATTAGTGGGCAAGAGCTTTGTGGATCCAGAGGGATATTTAACTCGTCTCACTCTGCACAGTGAGAGTCAAGTAATTAAGCAATAGTTGCCCTGATGGCCCAACTCCTGTCTTCATAAAAAGACTTGGGGCTTTTAATATATGTGTAAATATTCACATGTGGGCAGTAAATGAGTCTGTTATGAGGCTAAATAACTTTTGTGAAAGTCGTTTTGGGTGCTCAAGTGTCTGTGAGTGAGGGATAGCTTAGGGGTGCTGCCCCACACTCAGCTCTGTGCTGGCCTTGTCCTCTGCCATGAGGTGAGTTAATGTGATGGGTGCTTGAAACAGAATCTCTCATAATGTGTTAAATAATAAGAGAATGTGAAAAGAAGTAACAGAGGATGGCATGTTTTGTTGTGTTCTGTTTACCTCCCATTTACAATATTGGTCCCTAAAATATTTATGTTTAGTTGTTGAAATAGTTCCTTTTACATCACTGCAAAAATAAGTAAATTATTTTGCTTTAACAGAATTGCTCTTTTGATACAATAAGTAACATATAGGCATTAATATGTAATGAAAATAAGGAATTTTAGAGTGTATTTATAATGCATTCACAGAGCTTAAGGCACAAATGTGTCATTAATTCATCTAATCTAAACATGCTGACCATTACATTTCACAGATTTTCCCCTCTATTTATCCCTGTAATTTGAGTTTCTTTAAAGATCTGCAGATTTTATTTCAGTTTGCACATACCAAGCAGCAACACGTCCACTAATTTCCTTTATGGTTTTGTGTTTGCCTCCTAAACACACACACAGAACTCATTCTTCAGATATGGAAAACTCTCTTCTCCTCAGCCAGGTCTGTGACCTGCACGAAATATGCCTTAATGTGACCTCTGTAAGTTAAACATTTACTCTGTACCTTGCAAAAATAGCCATGCAGGCAGTAATTTTGCCTTGCAGTTTTCTTTTCTGTGTTCTATTAAATCAGTATTTCCCTTTTCATAAGCCCCAGAGCCATTCTGGGAACATCTGCCAGGTCCCCTTGTTCTCCTGCAGCCCTTCCTTGGCCACTTTCCTCTGCTGTATTGGACATAAAGTATGTTCAAGCCATCTTCCTCTTCAGTTCATCTCCTCTCTAATTGTTTATTGTCTCCAAATTAATACTAAGATGATAGTTTTCAGTCAGCCTGTAATACAGGCCACTGATGATGAATTTCTCATTTTCCAGCACCCTTTTTTAGTGTTTCATTCTATTTTGTTTCATGTGGTTTGAAGGGGGAACTGTGCAAAGCTGTGTCATTATCTTCTGGTGGTTCATTTCTTTGTTCTAGAGACTACAAAATCCTGATAATGCTTGGGCTACTGTCATTTCAGTATGTCTTAGCATGACAATTCTTTATTGGGAAGATTTGCATTGATAAGTGCAGCAAGTCATTCACTTTGTATTCTGAGTCAGCATTTCATGAACCATCTGCATTGCAAAGGCTTCTATCTGTACATCTCTTTATTTGGGTGTCATTCAGTCTCCACTAGAGAGTCAGAAATGGGCATAATCTATGACTATGTGGATTAACACATTTAAATTTTGTACTCCCTATTTACCATCCATCCATTTTCTGTATCTTAAATTATCTAGTTGTTGCAGCACAATCCAATCTTCTTTTTTTTCAGTATATATTTACATTATTTTATAATACAGAAAATAAATCATGATAATGTCTGAGTTTAATTCAAATCTGTCTGCTTCCTGACATTGTTTCTTATCATGTGTTTATATGCTGGATAAAGAAGTCTTGGTATTTTCTCCCCACAGAAACTCATACACACTGTAGGCAATTCACCACTTGATCTACTTGAAAAGTGAAATGATTAAGTTTGTTAAATTACTGTCAGTAAAAGACTTCCTTCAACGTTTGAATATTTTTTGTGATTCTTCTCTCTATTCTCTCTGTGTCTTCCAATCTTTACAAAATGCAAATACCAGAACTTTGAGAACAAGTCTGATAAGTATCTGTTTTGACAATACCTTGTGGAGTGATAAATTAATCTCCCAAGTGCTGCTAACTACTGTGCACCTGAATATTTAAGGTTGTTTTAACCCATTTGGTTCCAGATTCAAGCAATAATTCATACTGAGTTGGTCATTCACACTGGTCTCTAAATTGTTTGGGGGATTGCTTAATTCCAAGGGGAAAATAAATCATTTGCAATGTAAATGAGGCATGGATTCCTTGCCTCATAATACAACTTAGCAGTGATTGCATATAAAATAAATAAATTAAAAATTGATCACTGTACAACCTCTTTATCCCCTGTGCCCTTAACCACTACTAACCATTTTCTTTTTGGTCCTTGTGTCATGCATAGACCTCTAAGGTGTTATATATTTGTCCTATCGAAACTGAGTGGGTCTGATACTCTGGGAACCTTGCAAACCCCTCTAGAAATATCCTCATCTGACAATTTCTCTTTTAACCAATTTTTAATTGATTTATTTTGTGCTACACTTTCTTTTTTTATATCTGTATCACAAGAAGAAGCCAACAAGTGTACTGGGGGATTGGAGAGCATCCATCTCCAGCACTCCTGCTGTCACATTTTTTGCCTGTGATGTTAGTGTTTTTATCGTGGCTCACTTCAACTCCCTGTTGTTTCAAAGCTGAAAAGAACTTATTTCTATGATGATTTCAGTCCCCTAACCAAGCTGACTGTATTGCTTTATACCTTTTAACTTCAGCTTAGTTATTGTTTGAGATGAGGCAATGGTTGCTTCAAGACACAGACATACAGATTTATGCACTGGCATCACAATGCTTTCTGGTTTGTTCTTTATTCCCTTTCTAATCTCTTTTAACATCCTATTTTCTGTTTTGGCTGCCACTAAACATTCAGTTGATACGTTCTAAGAACTATCTGCTATGACTTCAAGACCATTTTCTTGAGTGGTAATTGCTAATTTAGAACCTATCATTGTGTATTTGTAGCTAGTTGTTGATTTTTTTTTCTTCTTGTGCACATTGCCTTCAGTTCATTGGCACGGAATTTCATTCTCTTATTTTATTGCCAAGTCACTCGATATTGTGAGATCCTTTGCAGTAAGCTTTAATTTTTATTGCCCTAAATAAAACAAAGCTGTTATCTCACCACAGCCTGGAACCAGGTTAGTTTGACAAAATCTCTTTTCCATGTCTTTTTTCTCTTTATTAATATGAATTTTGATTTTTTTTTTCCTTCTTACTATTTACATTTCAAAAACAAACAAATAAAACCATAGAAGGAAGTAAAATATTTACTTACCAAGAAGAGATTGTACAAAGGTCACATTATTCATGCTGTAATTTCCAATGATTTATAGTGCTTTATGGGTATGTCTTTGAGACACTCATTTCAGATTTTAACTTGGCATCTAAGTTCATTGATGTTTTGACTGATGACAAGAACATACAGTGTGTGACCGAGCTCCATCAATGTACCAAGCACAGAGTCAATTTGTCTGAACTCATTCAGCCACAACTCTGAATATTTTTTATTCTACTAACTTAAGTGCAAGAAATTAATAAATGTGTAGGACAGAATTTTCTAAGGGTAGAGATTTGGTTCATGGTCCTAATAAAGCAGTCACACAGTGCGAGGAACATTTTGTTTCTTGTGCCCAGCTGTCCTGAATGTATTAACCTTTTCCAAATTGCAGGAGCACTGAGTTCATCATTCCATACAGAGCTGCTGTTGTTTCCCTGGTTTGGTGGCTTTGGGAAGGACTGTAGGGGAGGAGGGAGTAAGGTGAAGTGGCTTACCCTTACTTCATGCACAGAATCCTGAGTTTTGGCAACACTGTCAGTGTGCTGATGTTGCTCTAAGCACCTGTTGCAGTTCCTAGCTAGACAGAACAACTTTTGATAACTTTTAGAAACATTTCTTGGAAATAATATTTGTAAGTAGTACTTGATTTAAAAACTCAAGAGGTGTTGATGCAAAATTATTTATTCTGGAGGTCAGTGGTGGGGTTTTTTTTTCTGCTTTTCCCTGGACACCAGATATAAATTCACACTCAATTTGTACTTTCAAAGAAGACTGCAGAAAGGGAGACATTGGTGTTATTTTGCACTTATACACAATACTCTTCTGAACTACACCACTTCAGGAAATCTTGGTACTTTCCATAAGAAAGACAGATTTTGAAGCCTTTTGGCAGAAAAAAGAAGTTGTGGATACCTAATAATTCAATAGTTAAGGAGTTATGCTGATTGTAACTACTTGGACAGTTGTAATGTAATCTATCCCATGCTAATGGAGACAGTAAGAGCATTGCCAGGAGACAACTATGGCATTAGAGGTGTGCACTTGCTTGTGACTTTGAATGTGGATGGTTGACTTGTTTGGCATCCTGGTAGAGTTTAATTTTCCCTTATTTTTGTGTTTTGGGGTTTTTTCCCATGCTTAATGTCTTTTTGTTACCTTTGATACCCTAAGAACATAAGCTTTTTTACACCATTATGTTACAATTATTTCTTTTCTTTTGTAATTGCAGTTGTTTCTTATCCTTACTGCTGGTAGCTGCTGTCGTTTGGAAAATCAAACAAACCTGTTGGGCTTCTCGTCGGAGAGAGGTATCAATAACTTCATTGTAGTAGCTTTACCTTTCAGAATACATTGAGAACTTTGATGAACAATCACACCTCCACTTTCTCCTGTATATGTATATGTATATAAAAATATAATTTTTATACCCTTGACTTTTTATACTGAAGAAGAAAACTTTGTTTCCTTCATCTGTCAAAAATTCAATACTTTGCAGCACTAGGCTGCAGAAGGCTGAATTTTCTTTATGGTGACATATTTAGACTATTTAGAATAGAATACAGTGTTTCAGTTGAAAGGGACCTACAAGGATTACCCAGCCTGACCACTTCAGGGCTGACCAGGTTAAAGCATGTTATTAAGGGCAAGTAACAGTGGGCACTGACCACCTCTCTAAGGAGCCTCGTCCAGTGTTTGACTCCTTGCTCTGTAATGAAATGTTTCCTAATGTCTCTTTGGAGCCTCCCCATGAAACGCAGCTTTGAACCATTCCCATGCATCCTAGCTCTGGATCCCAGGGAGAAGAGCTCAGCAACTCCCTCTGATCAGGAAGCTGTAGAGAGCAATGAGATAGCTCCTCAGGCTTCTTTTTTTCCAAACTAGACAACTCCTGGTTTCTTAGGCACTCCTCATGGGCCATTCCTTGCAGCCCTGTCACCAGCTTTTTTGCCCCCCTCTGGACACACTGCAGTACCTTCACATCCCTCTGAAATTGCTGGGCTGCATGCAGCACTCACGGTGAGGCTGCACCAGTGCTCGAGATCACCTCTTTTCACCTCTTTGATGTTTAATGCATTAAAACACTCCCGATGGTCTCAAAATAGTAGTGCAAACCCACTGGTAAGCACAGAGGATCACAGGGTAGCATCTCAGGCTGCTGGGAATGTAGTTAATGCTGTCACTTGTGCTGTGGTTTTATCAACAGCTATTGGACACAGAGTAGGAGAAAACCCTCTCTGCAAAGAACTTATCTTTTTTTATTATTATTATTATCTCCCTTTTAATATTTTGTTTTGAATTTTGAGAAAAATCCTATCCTTTTTAATACCAGTAGTTCCTTCACTAAAACTGTGACAAAACGGAAGCCCTTCAATAAGTACTCATACATAAAAGCACTTTCATCTTTTGTTGTCTAAATTCTTACAGCTGTATTTGAAAATTTGGCCCAAATATTTGTTCTTATTTAACAAATCGTTTCATTTAGATGAAACTAAACTTAGGTTATGTATGCTGCCACATGTCTATAGATGATTGTATACTGATAGTTGTATTTCATTTTGTTCTCATAAATAAGATTTATATTTTTCAGACAGTGATTTTCACCTCCCACCTCCCTTGAAGCTTCTAATTGTGATTTTTGGAAAGACCACTTGCTTAATGAACTGGAATTTTTAAATTTTCTTTTTAAGACAAGCTTTTGTCTACTTTATTTTTTTTCTTAGTACACTGGTACTATGAATGTTTGAATAACTCTTTACATTTTTGCTGTAGATCTACAGTGAATTTGTATATGCTTTAAAATTGCCAAGTAACTAGCACTTACAATTTTCCTTCACTGAAATGATAGTGTACTAATGCCAAGATTTAGCTTAAACTGGTGCTACCAAGAAAAATGTGTATTATTGGTACTTATGTTCTTTAGGGAATATTTTTTTTTACTTCATATGAATATTGCTAAGCATTTTCAGTCTCTAAGGGCAAACGCTCATCTATTTGTTACTACTTGCAAAATATAGATGAAAGTTACCTAAAACTACAATATTCTATTCAACTTATTAATATTTCATTCGTCTCAATACTTGACTGAATCGTTCTGTGCAAAATGATATTGTGGGGGAATATAGTCATTTGTTGATTTAATCTCTCATGGTAATGAAGTTGTTTTATTGATGCATTTAGGAACAAATACAAATGTACCCATTTACAGATTTTGGAGGTCTGGTCTGTTTTGGTTGATAAATTAAACATTAACATGAATCAGCTTCTTCGGAAAAACAAAACAGAAAGACATACTTGGCAATGGGATTAAAACTCTCAGAAGTTCATGCTTGGTCCCAATCCTTGGCTTTCCTTGAGTAAAACCAGAGAAACTTCATTTTCTTTCATAATTAGAGTGTGGTGACATTATGAATTGTAAATGTTTAAGAAAATCTCCTTTATTTTTTTCTTTGTTAAGAAAATCTCTTTCATCATTCTTGAAAGGCAAGAACGTTTGACTCTTTAGATGTTACCTTCAATATGGCCCCAAACTACAGTAAAGAGTGAGCTGCAACACGAACCCAAAGAGATATAGAACAGCATGGTGTTAATAGCTGTGCGTGTGTTTGTTGTTCCTCCCAGTCTGTTTGCCCCTAAAGGAGGAGCAACGTTGCTATCCCGTTCCTGTGAGCTTTTAATAATGTATTTTATCAGGCTGTTGAGGCAAGCCAATAATTTTTTGAAGATTTGGAGAATCCTATGTGTAGCTGAAAATTCAGAGCCTCGTGCTGTTTTTCTCTCTGACTAATGCTTGGCTAAATTGGAACATTATTGATTCCAAATTGAATGTAACATGGCCCAAATCCAATAAAAAGCAAGAGCAAGTTGTTTGTGTTGTGTAGTGGGAATGCCTCAATATTCCCAGTAATTTAGAAATTTTCTCTCCAGTTTTTTTCCTAATTCATTGCTCATTCAACAAATGCTTGCAGAGCACTGCTGGAATCTTACTGAGCAACTTAATTTAGGCTCTATTCCATGTATATATATATGTGAAAATAAGTATATCAATAGTGTCTTCCAAAGTACTTTAACTGTTTGTCAACACTGAATTTAACTTCCCTTTCCTCATATAAATTGGTATTTCAATTTGTTTTGTTGAAATAATTTTTCCCTAAGTTTAGTTCTTGAGTTTTAGTATTTTTTTTTTTACTCATAACAAAATTTTGGTTCTAATTTTTTCTTACCTACATTGCATCCATTAAGGTATAATTTATCTAAGGATTTTTGAACATCCATATTTATACTTTAACTTCTGGATGAGCTTCTCTTCTTCTCTTCTGAAAGGGCAAGAGACAGCAGATGGACTCTGTCTCACCTTATACCATCAAAGTTATTCATCTTCTGCATTGAAGGAAAATGGAAAGTATTATTCTTTCATTTTACGGTTCCAAAAAGATCAATGAAACTTTGAGCAGGAGAACATGAACAGCCTCCTGCCTGGCATCCCTTGACACCTTCCCCCACCCATCCTTCCCATGGATCCGTGACATTTTAAGAAAGGTTTTTAAGAAAGGTTGAAATAAGATGGTGGAATATTGCTCATCTGAGAGAGCTTGATCCTTGAAAGGAATAATACAGAATGTGATGAGGTGATTTCCAAAGCATAATTCTTATTATGCTTTGGAAAAATAATAAAAAGCCCCCAGAAATAGAAGGAATTTGGAGCATTCGTAACAGAGCAGGATAACATGTACAGGTAAACATGGAAATTCATGCAGGAGTAGAAAAAGGGCAAGATATATTTGTTTGTCAAATAAGTTAAAGGAGCTCCTAAATATTGCAAAGTTTAAGAATAGCAAAGCAGTTTTTAGAAGAGTCCTACGCTATGTTAAAAGATCAGATATATACTCTAGGCTTTAATCTCCCATCCTTCTTTTTCCTCCAAAGACTCACAAATCTTCCTACTAGTACCTTTCTCAGTAAAATTTGACTTGTTAGTTCACTGGATGAAAAACTGAGAGCTGTCATTTTCTCCCAAATGATTTGTTAGGCCTCTTGGATTTTATACCCTGAGCCCATCCATGAAGCTTCAGTCTGACTCTGTTTTCCTCCCTTATGCAAGAAAAGATATATCACCCAGATTTGCCAAATAAGAAAATTGAAGAGAATATTATTTGCTTTCCCTGCATGTTTCATATCTAAAGTATTCACTCAATCTTCTGTTGAAAATGGGTACAAGAGAATCTGTTCATAGATCATTTTACCGAAAACCTTGATAGGTTGCCTGCCAGATTTGTGGTGGCACAAAGGTTTTGTCTCATGAACTTCTTCTGATTGAAAGTTACCACACTGCAGATAAAATTTGCATTCAAATTATTTATTTTTTAATAGTGTGTTGAGCCTTTCTTTTCACTGACAAGATTGAACTGAGGTTGCTAAGAAACTCATCTGGATGGCATTGTAAACCACACAGCTTCTAGGTCAGGTATTTTGGCAAAGTATTTGTCCTTCATAAGGTACAACAGTTGCTGCTCAGGTACCCTTCATACTATTCATTCAGCCAGATGTTTTAATCCAAATCTTTAATCCAAAAGGAGTCACTGCTGTGCATATAGATATAACTTTCTTTCCTCCACATACCCAAAATACAGACATGTGACAATGTGTTGAGTGTCCTTATATAGAATCATAGAATTGATTGAGTTGGAAGGCTCTTTAAAGGCCATCTAGTCCAATCTTCCTGCAAAGAGCAGCTTCAACTAGACCAGGCTGCTCAGAGCCCCATCCAACCTGATCTTGAATGTTCCCAGGGGTGGGGCATCAATCTGTGCCAGTCTTTTACCACCCTCATTGTAAAAAATGTTTTCTTCTTATCTGGTCTGAAATACATATTTGTGTATATTGGATCAGTCAATCAGTTAAAACACAGTTTATCGTTTTTTTTTTTAATGAAAATTCCTTTTTTACACGTTATTATACACCCTTGGAAAAGATGACATATCTCAAAAAGATGGCTTAGATTCTGATTTCCTCTTGTAATACGCCAGAAGTCTCTTGATCAATGAGGAAGTAATGCATGATTGCACATTTGGGTGAAAATGTTTGAAAGCATGGTATTGTGTGTGTAAAGTGCTTGCCTAACTTTAAAGGTTAATGTCATTCCTTTATTGGAATGTTCATATTTATATATAGCATTTCATTATACAGTCAGCTGTGCACCATTTGGCTGTCTGAAAGAATAGCAGACACAAACATAAAAACATGGAATTATAGAAAATGCTTGCTTTATGCAGTGTGTGGGTGGGGCGCAACTTATTGCTTCATTTTATTAATTAAGCTTATGTTTAAAAAAAGGCACTTTTCTGGCTTTAATTTTAATATCAAGGTAGTTTTATTCTTTTAAATATTCTAAGATTCTTAAAAATACACAAATGAAACTGAAGCAGACTACTTTTTAATAGCAATAACTATTCATGTAATAGCTTTAGGCTCATTTCTATGGTAACCCTAATAGAACAAGAAAGTTCAGTTATGTTGATAGTGCTAATGAATGTAGACAATATGTGAAGTTTGCTTTCTATTTGAAGGACAATATTTTAAAGTATTCCTCTTAGAAGAGACAACAATGGCTTTTGGTGTATATAATATTGTTTATGGAATGCAATACATTTACTTTAGCAATATTAATGCACACAGAATGTGATGTATTCTTGAACCAAAGGAGCAAAAGGAATACTTGGATTCATCTGTATGTTTTAACATGAGCAAGGAACCAATAACAGCAGATGTAAGGAAAACAAGAAATATTAGCATGCATAATTAAAGTACCCCAATGTGTAATATTATTCATGTGTGTAGGTGTGTAGGATTATATACTTTACTTTTAAAAGTTGTTAACCTCACAGATCATTTTTCTTTTTTGGTATTCTCTTGTCTGTTGCTTAGCAAATATCTTAAACATCTGTATTTACTTACTCATAGGCTGGGTGAGTAATCCTACTGAAGTCAAAGGAGCTATTCATAGGGCAGAATCTCAACTTGTTATACTGTTCAAGCTCTTCTGAAATCAATAGGGCTACGATTGCTGATTTCAACTGTGGATCTAGTTTTACTGAGGATAACTGGGGCATTTATTTTAGGCTGATGTTTTCTGCATTCTCTCCAACCTAAAATTTAGGTTCCTCTCTGAGTGAACCTTCCAAGCACTGTGGCTGGTTAGTTGACACTAGATCTTGCCTCAGGCCTCCCTCTGCAGTCAGTATAAAAGACACCTCCCAATGACAAGTTATGGCACCCAATTCTCACAGTGCTCACTTTGGTACTTGGAGGGGGTATGGCTTGTTGTTAATGATATAAATAACCCAAAGAGTTAAATCTCCTTTGTTGAGAGTTAGTCCCTGCTTTAATTTTGTAAAATCGAGGTTGTACTGTCATTTCATACCAATAAGCATCAGATTAATTCCTATATTAGTACTGCTCACATCATGCTTGTTCTCTGTAAAGAGAAGTATTAAAGCTGCTAGTGACAGACTTAATATTATATTTGAAAAATTTATTTTGGGGGGTGAGTTCCAACAAAGCTGATTTACAGCAGATATCTCAAAACATCACATGGTGTTCAGTGGCTTACATGTACAATTATCTTAAGAGTTGGGGCATGAGATTGAAGAGTCTGTCACCATTACTGAGGAGTGTGTATCCATAGGCATTTATCCAAGGAAGTAATCCTAGCTGTCTGTGTCAACTCTGCTTATGAATTGTCATTTGAGTAGGAATTCACCATGACCTGACTGAATAGAGTTAAAGCAAGTTTAAGCAGGTCTGAAGCTCGATGTCCTTTCAGAGGATGGCAGCCCTGTGGGGGCACAGATATGTTGGGATAGTGTTAAAGGAGTATGTACACTAAAGTATGTAACTTAACTATACTAAGGAAATCACTGGGGAGGCAGAGAAAAAGTAGAGGCCAAATTACACATCGAGTGAAAACATTCCTTTGAAAACTCTGCAGTTAGTGAAATCTTGAAGCATGGGATGAATTTGTGATCTGATTTCCTTTGCAGACCTTCCCTTCCACAAGTTAACCTTAAAATCATCCTGCCCAAGGGAGAATTGAAGAATATTATTTTGCACCGTGCTTTATCCTGTCTCTTGAAGGTGTCTTTCTTTAGACATTATATAGGTATATATAATTTTCTTATATATTGTACTACAATATTCTTTAGCAGGGTAATCTGCCAGATAATTTTTTTTTTATGCTGAAAATCTGTTAATTGGAAGTAGAGAGGTGGCTTTTGACTTTACCTTTTCTGCTGATCAAGTTTGGAACATAAACAAATAAAGCCAAATCAGCCAGTCAGGGATGCACATCTGAACTATGAGCATTTGTTTCTACCTCTAGCACTTCTAATCCTTTCTTTTCTTAAATGAAGTATATGTGAACATGTTTTTGGAAACAAGTACATGTAAAAGACACTGGAAATCAGAGTGTGTTGGCATATAAGACACCCAGCTTTAGCTAACATGAGTTATTTATGAAACCTTGCTAACAGATCTCTCTATTTCTTCATTCCATGAAAATTCAGAAGGTAAGGAAGATAACAGATGACAGTAGATTTTAAAATGAAAATTGTGAGCTACTCCTCTTTATTAAAAAAAATAAATTAAAGAAACTAAGTAGGTTTTTTAATTGTATCTATTTATGGCCAGGAGGAGAAAATTGTTTGCTTTTCTCAACATAATAACCAAAATTCCGTCTTATATTTGCATAGTGTAGTTGGCCTGAAGATTCCCAAAAGGCAATAATCAAAACAAATTAGTTTCATTATATGTGATTCCTGGGATATGCAGAAGGAAGCTTGGGTGCAGTTATTACTGCTGACAACAGTAGTTTAAAATTAATAGTGGTATTTTGTTCAGTAGAATTTATTATCAAAGTTGAGCTTTCTAAATATTAATATAAAATACTTCTGGAGATAATGCTAATGTTATAATGGACTGTATTAATTCCTACTATCTGATTAAGTCTTGCAAGGGTACTGGGTTAAGTTTTAGAGCTAACAGGAAGGTAAAAATAAGGTTATTTAAGAGAAAGAGGAAACTGACCCAAATGAAAAAGACTGCCTGAGGCAACTGGCCACTTGGTAGAGCCTGAGGATGCTTTGAGCTACATGGTGTGAGAGTTTTCCAGGGACTAGTTGTAAACATAAGAGCATTAGGAGAGTTTTTAACAAACTACCTGTCAGCAAAAAGAAGCAGACAATGAGAAAGGCAATCCTTAGTGGGGCCCTGGGAAGAAGCCAGACAACTTCTTTTGAATTTCTGAGAAAAAGTGTAATTTGGATTTGTTTCTACAGTGTTAAAATAATGAGGATGGTGGATGTGTTCTTTGTAAATAAAGAGGATTGCACCAAACTAGATGATTCATTTTTGCCTCTTAACAAAGACAAAAGAGCAGGTGTTGAATATTGGCCCAAAGTGGTAAGAGTGTTCTTTACGTTTCTATTTCCTCTGTGTTTGCAGTACAGTGTCAATGTTTTGTCCTCTGTTAAAACACAAACAAACCTCCCTTTCCTCAAAGCCCTGGAAGAAAGGAGTGGATTTAGATGCAAACAACAAAAATGTTACAAGGACTCAGTTATGAAGAAAGAGTGAAAATGTTTGACAATTTACAGTAAGAGCTGAGAGAAAAATGTAAATACTCCTCTGTAGATCCTCCATAGCTTTCCTCAGATTTTGGAGTAATTTTATTTGCACTGGGTAGACACCTTTGGCCGAGATGCATCACCTACAACAGGGGGAGCATAAAGGAAACTCAGTAAGTCTAAATTGTCCTTCCTCCAAGAGCAGGGAAGTAACTCAGAGCCCAAGGCTGCAAGGCATACATATCTCTTCTCTATTGTTTTGTTTGTCCTTTCTACTCAAAGTTCTGTTTATTTACATTTGAATGGTAATTATGTATTCTAAAAATTACATTAAATCATGCAAACAGTAATTTTGATTGCTTGTAAGGTATGGAACATTTGCTACTGCTTCAACAAACAGCCAACATTTCTGTATGTATGCCACTGAGTTGCAGTAAGGAGGGATTAATATCATGCCTGAATCTATTCCAAGGTGTTTGCATTTCCCTTTGCCCTGTATGGATAGTACCTACCTTCCAAAATAAGCACACAGACCTTCTTATCTCCTAAAATTAGTGTTGATAATATACACAGTTGTTCTTTCTTGTAAAAAAAAAAAAGTGAAGGTGCTAAAGTTTCTTGTATATGGATGACTCCCTGCTAAAGCCAGAGCTTTAATAATCAATGCAAAGCAAAAGCATTGATCAGTGCAACTGGAAATTGCATAACTTCACCTACTTGTTTGTTCAGTGCCTGCACTATTAATTGGTTTACTCTTTCAGCAGAATGTGTTCAAAGCCATGAATGTCAGTATTGTTGCTGTCAATGAACTGTGGGGAACTTCTCCACTTTCTGTAGATATTTGTACATCCAAATATTCCTTGGGGTCAGCCCTCTGAGCAAACCTTTGTTGTGCAGTTCATCTGGGCACCTTTCAGCTTCTTGCAGTTCTGGATAGAAGGAAATAGGAGTAGGTTGATGGTGAAAAAATTTGCATAGCTATGCTTATTTCTTGGGGAACTTGCCAACATTAGGTAGCAGTGGAACCTTAGGTTGGGGGGGGGATCATTGCAGTGGAAAATAAAATTAACCAAAAATAACTTTAAAAGAAAACGTGGTTGTATGACAGTTTACAAAAAGGTAGACTACATATTCTTTCTCAAGGGTATAATGATGCAATGTTTATCCTTCCTGGGGCTGTTTTTTATTCACAAACAATAGTTGAGAGTTAGTGTGACCTGATATAAACTAAGCTCATTACATTAATTTTCAACAGATAATTAATAATTAACATATAACCTTTGGCTTTCCTTTTATCTTCAAGTATTGACAGAAGTTGCATAAAAACATACTATGTGTGGAAAAAATGCTTTGAAATGCAAAATTTAATTAAAATTAATGTAATGTTATTTCATTACAGTTGTATAGTAGCAAAAGTACCATAGGGAATATGAATATTTGAACAGACCATTATTTTTATCCATGCTGCTGAATTTTTACGCAAATAATTTCTGGGAAACAATATCACTTGATCACTGGGATTTATTGGATGGATTGCACCATGGCAGTAAAGTTGTGACATGAGTAAATTAGCCTAGACTGCTTTGACAGTCAATTGACCCACATGCAATTAACAAAAATAAAACCACAATGAATCCTGTAGCTTGAGCTTTTTCGGGATTATTGTTCTTCCCATACCTTTTGAAAATCACAGTTAATTAGACTTACCATATCTAAATAGCTGTGGTTTCATAGTCTTTTATATTTGTGCAGCCCTGGTCAGAAGTACTAAGGCAGGCAGGGAGCAGACTATCCCAGGCAGGAGAAGTTTGGGATTGGAAGGCAGTCATTTGGTTCCTGGTGTTATAGGTGCCCTTTTGCAAATTGCTTCACTGCCTGGGCCATCAGCTCCCCTTCTGCGGAACAGAGTCAGTTGTACAGGTTGTCTTTCATTAAAGATGCTGTTGCTGTTGATTGGTGGAGCCTATTCTGATCTCTGCTCTGCTTTATTCCCCAAGAATCCTCTTTGTCTTTAGGCAATTTGTGTAGGCTTCTGTCCATTTAGGCAGGAAAAATGAGTGAAATGGACACTGAATTGTTCTCTTAATTATTTCCATGTCCAGAGACAGAAACATGATGTGAAATACAGTTCATTCTTTGAATGTGTTGTATTTCATACATATTTCAGTATTTGGTAAAATAAATTATGGAAGTATGAAATATTTCACATGTGTTTAATTTTTGGCTTAATTAAAACCAATCACCCATTTCTTAGGGTTTTATGCTTTCTGAATGTGCTAATGATGTACAATACTGATTCTACACTACTTTTGCTACCACAATAATTTATGCCTTCACAAAGTTAAGGGATAATATTTCTAGAATAATGGGAGTGTACTTGTTACAAAAATACCATACCCGTGCATGTATGACCCACATGTAAGTATCAAATACACCACATTTTCACTTCATAACTTACCAGTGTCCATTAGTAATAGTCCTGAACTTGTCTGCTTCCCCATTCGCATGGGAAGCAGGTCCACATTGTTAATGTTGTTAATGACTAAATCAACCATGCACGAAATGTCCACGTTTCACCTCTGATTAGAACATCCAGTGTGCTGCAAGCTCACAGCAAACAATGAGCATAAAATCATTGCAGTGGAAAGGGAGGAAAAGAGGAGTCAGTGAATTACAGCGACCAAGTTCCCAGAAACATCAGTCAACAAAAACTAAGCTGGTTGTAAGCACCTGTAAAAAGATAAATAAAAGGTATTAAAAGATGTTTTTTTCATGGACCAAATCCCATGAAAAGAATATGCTTTTCTTCCAAGGTAGGATAATAGTCCTTTTGAATGGAGGGAAAAATATCTAATGCTTGTACAGTTGAATGTTCTAAAGGCTATAAAAAGTCTATCGTGATACTTTATTAGGTAAGACAAGGAAGCATTGTCATGATTAGATGGATGTGGAGTGGGGGCAGAACTGGGTAAACCCCCCTAATCAGGTGTTCCTTATCAGTCACATGAGACAGTAACGCTCTGTGGACTGGAGTTACCTGCATTGGCCACAGGAGAACTTCAGAGCTTTGACCAAGCTCTAGAACTCAACAGTGTTTCTATTAATGACCCAAGTTATGCAATTGGAGACTGCTCCTACTAAATTTGCTTACTAGGAGCTGGGTTACAGGTGTGTTGCAAGCAGGGTTAGACTTCAAAACAATCCTTAGAAATTGGAGGTAATATCTCTACTGGTGAATGCAAGTTTTTATCTGGTAGAAATAAACATCTTCACAGAAGCAGCATAAGGAAAAAGCTGACTGGGCTAGAATCAGAACTGATTGATGACTTAGAAAAGTTTGCAAGTTGAATGTAAGTCAAGAGCAATCTAGTTACAAAAAATATGTATTATTGACTTGCATAGGTAGAAATGGTAATATTTAATTCTTGTGCTCCACTGAGTATGGCCTTAATTGGAGTATTATAGCCAGTTTAGACACTGCAGTACAAACAGGGAAATTTGGAAATGTTCAGAGGAGAAAAATTGGCAAGTTGGTCTGTTTATAGTTGCATAGTGTAAAAGATCCTGGAGAGCTGTGATAACAGCCTTGAAGACAGGGAACAGAATAATGCATTTATGTGTGTCTGTCATAGAAAGTGCCTGTATCGCAGCAAAGAACATTCAGGTGACACAATAAAAAATAAGAATTGTGTGTCTGATTAGTAGTAGCGTATTTCTGTAAATTATCTTAGAAATTCCAGATGCATTGTCACTGAAAGCCTTCCACTGGATCAGGTAGCTCAAAGCCCCATCCAGCCTGGCCTTGAACACCTCCAGGGATGGGGCATCCCCAACTTCTCTTAGACTGCCTTCTGATATGGCATTACAGCAGCCTATATCTGTAACAGTGCTGTTAGAGCACCTGCACTTCCTCATTAAAGACTATTTAAAAATCTACATTAATTTGATATTTATACTTTCATTGCAAAACTGTGTCCCAAATGGCAATAAAGGCAAGTCATTATCCAGGAGTTTGGTTGTTTTCTTGCATTAAAAAGGCTTTTAAGTAGCAGCTTTCTTCTTTCTTATATGTATAAATGCAGCCTTTGATGTTATTGATGTCATGTACCATGATTAAAACTTACAAATTCTCAGATGCTAGAAAGTTAGGGTCAAAACTAGCCCCTTACCTTTTATGCCATCTAAATTCTTATCCAATGATGTCCATCCAACTGACTGATTGATTGATTCACCCTGTGACTTTTTTGCTTTGACTACTCTTTGTATTATTTCATGATTTGGGCTGGATTATTTGTTCTGTTCCTGACTCCCCTTTCATTGTGTAATTCTGCTGGTTTCAGTGAAAGAGTGGCAAACAAGGCAAGACAGCTTATTTGAGTTTAAAATTGAAAACCACACAGAGATCAGAAATTGATCAAGTTTTGTGTTTTGCTTAGGGTGGTTGTGGTTTTTGCATTTGGTTTGGGTTTTTTCCTGTAATGAATATTACTGCAATTATTCTGATTCTTCTTTAACTGATCCAATCTCATCAGTATTTTAAAATACACATTTTTGCAACAACACTGTTTAGCACATGTACAGAATTCTTATAAGAGGTAGAATGCTGCCTCTTTGTGAGCTGTTCTTCTTGCTTTCCTCTATCCTATGACAGGTGATTTATCTATGCTACCTATGGATCATACATTATATTTTCACTACTTTCAGAATGGCTTGCTGTTCTCTGACATGAAGCTAGCATAATTTAAGCATGTTTTCTTCCTATATATCATTACTAATTTACATATAACCTTTGGCTTTCATCTTGAATCATTGGTAGTAATTGCATAAGATCATACTATTTGAGCAAAAATTCTCTCAAATGCAAATTCTAATTAAAGTGAATGTTGTGTTAATTTAGGACATTTGTGTTCTGTAAATATGGTGTTTGGAATATCACCAGTATTTGAATAGGCTTTTAGTAAAAAATTGGGATCAAGCACAGTGTGGCACAAAAGCTAAATTATAGCTTTATGCAATTGTTTTCAATTGTTTTATCAATTGAAATTTACGCAGATAACACATGAATAAAACACCTACAATTTGCTTTCTATTTTGGTTTTGTATATCTACTTACAAGACTTATTAATTGGAGATAACACTATGGTATAAAAAACTATTACAAAATATTTCTCTACAGTGTGAAAATCTCACTTTTAGTGGAAGGTAAGCATCTTTTAGATTAAACCTTTTTTTTTTTGATGGAAGAAGCAAGTAAATGTATATTTCTAACATAAAGAAATAAGGTGATTTAGCTGCATTGCAAGGAAAATAAGATATGAAGAAGTATAGTCTATCATCTTAGCAGTAAATAGGTTTTTGATACAGTCAAAAATTCCCTTTCAACCCATATAAAATTCTCATTCATAGCTCAGACTTACAAAGGAGAGTTTATATCCCTCTATTTTGCTTGCATCCCGCTCAGGTCAGACTGACATCATAATTTTGAAAAATTTCGGCTATCTTTGGAAGATCTGTCTCTAATCTATATATCTTGCAGGATGCTGTTTCTGCTACCAGTTCGTAGCATTGTGTTCACTTTTTCATTGCAGCCCAATCCTTAAGCTCTGTAAGTGCCCATTTACTGCTCAATCCTACAGAATTCCAGTACAGATGTTCATAGTTTATGGGACTTCTCACTCCACGAGAAGGGAAGAATTGTCTGTTTGGGGGTTTTTTTCATTCCTTTCTCTTCCTGTTTGATTCTTACCAACAAGAGCTGCAGGCTATATCTGTCTACAAATACTGGCTTTGTTTTTCTCCCCATAATGGAGGGAGGCCTCAGGCAAGCAGCTGTCACGCAGCACTTTCATACTCTTTGGCTCAGTGTCCTCCAGGTGGGAAAGCGGTGGAAGTGTTTACAAAATGTTTCTCTGATCAGAGGTTCAGCTGCTTTTAGGCTTAGTCCCTCGGTGGGACTTGGCCCTCTGTTACCAGTTTCGGGTGCAGTGGATTCCACAAGCAGTATTTACTACGCACCAGTTGAAGGAGCTGCTTGACACTGAAGTCTGTGAAAGATGTTAGTAGTATTTGTAGGAAATCAGCTGGTTTTTTTGTTTTCATTTCATATGGAAAGCATTGACTTGGATCACACATTTGTTTCTGTATAAAAGCTCTTGCTTAATTCACTCAGGGCACTGTTTTCCCTGGAGTTGTTGTTAAAAGCTAACTTTACCTACTCACTGGTGCCCTCACGTTACTGTCAGAAAAAAAATCAGGTACCATGAAGATTCTCAAAATGCAGATAAACAGCCTTCTGAATAAAGTATTAGTTACTGCCAGTTGGTTCTCCCTTGTGGGATGAAGTAGCCTGTAACATCACAAACAAAAAGCATATTCCTTTCTCTAATTTACTGCAGTACCATGGCACAAAAGCACAACGAGCAAATGAGGAATATGCAGGCATAACTCCTCCTACATTTGATGCTTTCTCTACATGTCCTAGGAGGCAGGCTAAAATTTTAAACAGATAAAATTGCTAGAAGGGAAATCCTATGGAAGCTATTATTGGATTTCCTATTGATTTAGTGGGGTTAAAACTTTGCCCTTTAAAATGATTTGATTTGCTCTGATCTAGATAGCGTTATGCTCCATCAGTAAATTGCATATAAGCCTTCTAGCAGTTGTAAAATTGAGATACACGGGTGCCACAACACAGGTAAATGTGTGTGGTGGCTTCCTGTTGTAGCTGTTCTGTACCTGCCTCCCCTGGACTTCACATCAGGTGAAGAAAAATCCAACACAATTTGCAGTTCACACCATTCACAAATATTAATTTTATTTTAAACAGGAAAAAACATGTTCTAAAAATAAATTTTTTATTTTTGGAGGGCAGAAGCCCATTTTTTTTAATCGTCTTTTGTTTATGATTGTCTTTGATTTTTCACACCTCAAAGTGCTGTAAAATCAGCTTTTGATCTTCATACGTTCTTAAAACAATCTAGTAATTAAGTGAACAAAGGGAAAAGGTAAGAAAGTAAAATTGTTTGTGAAAGATAGTGAGTCAAATGATAAGTAGGTCTTTTTTTGTCTGATTAAATTAGAGTAATGCTTTAGCTCCAAAAAAATTACATTGTGACACCTCCCTACCATACTCAGATAAAAGTTTGTCAAGTGGTGCTTATGTGCTTTTGATAACAATGAACAAAGTTGTGAAGTTCTGGAGAGTTTCATTCCCATTTTAGCTGTTGAGCATATTTAATACGTCTCATTAACGTACTTGTACAGTTTCTTCTTCAAGATAAATGTTTGTTGAATCCTAAGTGAAGGTGCCTTTGATGTTGAATGGCTGCTGTGTGTGATAACAAGGGAGGAACTTGTGCAAATTCAAGTAGAATCCTGTCTTGCAGCAGGTCATTGTTTGGTGTGTGTGAGGCCAGCATACTTAGTACAAGTCTCTAAAGACATTATGTAGCTAAATACATTGGGACCCGCTGGTTAGATAAGGGGAAATCTATCTTCCCGATGTCTTAGGGAGTTTATAATCATAATTCTCTTCAAAATGGTAGCTCATCCTTGGTGGAGTGGTGCTGTTTGTTTTTTTATCTTGTAATAGAAAGAAATTAATGCTAAAAACGCCTGAGTATTTTAAAAATGCCATGTCTTTCCACGATATTGGTATGAAATGTCATTCTCCCAGAAGGAAAAAGCTGTGTCGCTGGCTTAAAGTTCGTGCTTAAATCTACGCCCCTGATTGTGCTCCCCTTGTGTGAATAAAAGGATGTGCTGATGATTTAGACAAGAGGAATAGTGCAAGTTTTCAATTAGATAGTTTTGTGGGGTTTTTTTCTTCAAAAATCATGTTAGCTTTCTCTAGAAATATTGCTTTATTTGTATCATCATGCTGTAAGAACACTACTTTTGTGTTTAGCTGTAATTCAGTTATGCCTGAATATCTGCTATATATTCTGAATATATTATTCAGAGAGCTTCCAGAAGAAAAGATTAGTTATGACAAAGCTTTTTGACAAGGAGCCTCTCTAAGTAAATGACAAACTTGTACAGCTATATTCATTATCTTATAATGTCAGTCTCTGCCAGAAAATATGGGAAGAGTTTCTAATAAGCATATTTAATTCAGTTTATATCTTTCTTCCCTTGTCCTCCTGATTTTTGTTGTATAGCTGTTATCTTTTATTTTCCCCCTGTTCTCATTCCCTCTCCCATCACATACATCTGTTTCTCCTTTCTTTTATTCACTGTAGTTGTCTTTTCTATTTTGTTACTACTTGAATACGGTCTTATGAAACACATCTCAGCTGTGTTGTGTTTCTGTTAAAATTGGCACTTCTAAAAGGTTAGGCCTCTGCCTTTTGGCTGTTATACTTGAACTCAATTGTCAAAATGATTTCTCTAGATTGATGACTCTTTAGAGAAAGCACTGCTTTTGCCTGAGTGCATTGCTGGTACATAATAATCATTAAAGATTAAGCTACTTCTTGACTGTCACAATCACCATACAAAAGGTTTAAGAGGACAAAAGGGACAGTGCAACTTTCTGTAATGAAGAAGAGAGGATGCTGAAGTGCAATGTTATTGTCCTGTGCCAGGAGAGCACTTGTCTCACTACCCTGGACCAGGAAGGGAAAGGGGAAACAGGGCTCTTGACCTGCCTAAATTTAGACATGAGCATTTAGGGCTCTCATTGACAGGATCAAGCCAAGGGTTGGGTATGACCCCAAGGCAAGGTATTTCCAAGTTTCATTTATGCTACTCAGTTTGGCAAGCCATAGTTTATTATCCACTCGAAAGGAATAAAAGGAAGTACAAAGAAGTTTCCAATGGGAAGAGATTTACATTGAGTATGGCTCAAAAGTATATACTATCAAAAAAGGCATCAGATACCAATATACTACAACCATAAAATTTCTGCCAGTACATTGGTAGAAGATTTAATTCTCCAGAAACAGTTCATTTGCTGCAAGTTTTCGAAATAAAAGAAATAACAGTTTGGATCCCCAGATGCTTATTTACATTTGACATTTTTTTAATTTAAAAATATCTACAAGCTGAATTTTATTAATGCTTTTAATTTAGAAAGTTGTCTCCTCATTAGTGGTACATACACAGAGGAATGTGAAGCAATGCAGAAATTGAAAAAGGAAACTGTAATACATGGCTTAAATAAGAAAAAACTTATTAAAATGAATTTCAGTCACAGCTAGAAAGATTGTTTCTTTCAATTCAAAGCATTTTCTAGAGGAGCACAGGTGAAGAGGCAAATGCAGAAAGCTCTCATCCCATCATTTTGTTTGAAGTTAGGGATGAATTTATACATTGTTACCTGTGTATTTTCCCCACAATTATTTCCTTCTGCAGCTTCAGTCACTTGAATGTATAAATGCATCTGCCATGTCTGTGTCTCAACGACTGTTCTATACATACAGAGTGGGCATTTGCAGAAGTGAAGGGCTGGCAGGAGCCTAGCATTGCCCTCTGGAGCAGCATGCCTTGAACTGAGGCCTGCAACTTCATCTAGAGACCTAAAAATTGCCCTGTTTTATAGCAAGATAGCATAAACTGAGACTAACATGTGACGCAAATTTCTCATCATAACTGCTTCCCCTTGTCCCTCTGTCTGCATACAGGTTTATATATTTATATATTTTTAATTTATGGGTATTCCCTATGTTAAAAAACACCCAGACAACCGCCCCTTCCCGAAACAAACCGCTCACCCCACAAAGAGACACCACCAGAGTGGACTGAAGTGCTAAAAAATACCAGTGGGCACTCATGAGCTGTGAGAGTCGCTGCTGAAGGTTTGGTTCTTGGAGAGCTTACTCAGCTCTGTTAGCTGATGGTAACGGGGGAACTGCAACATTCACTCTTTTGCATCCTCACCCTTAGAACTTCCCCTGCTCCACAGGCTCATTTGCTCTTCTTGGAAGAGATTATTAATTTCCCAGCCCAGGCTGCATTCTGAATTTAATATCCAGTTTGATTCCATTTTGCTGCATATTGTATCCAATAAATGTTCAATAGCTTGGGAGAGAGTCAGCTCCCCCTTCAAATTAGATTTTCAAGTTGCTATTTGCTACTTTAACTTTATTAATTCTGGGCTTTTTTTTTATCTTTTGTGTGTTTTCTTATCCTTTTTTAAGTGAATTTTGGGAGTGCAAGTCTGAAACACAATTTTATGTCAGGGGAGTAAGCTCTGTGACAGATTCTGCCACCGTAGAATAATTTTATTCAACAGTATAACTAAAAATATCTGAATAGTTTTTGTAAGTAAACAGTTTAATTTTACAACTGCAACCATAAATACTATCTCTATTTCATGTAATTGGCGTGATTCTGTCTTTATATGTTGAATTTCATTGTAGATTAAACAAAGAAATGAGCACTGATCTTGCTTTAGGTGGGGAACCTTTTGTATCTTCTAGAACATTTATCTGGCCATGCAGAGGCTCAGAATGTTTCTACAATGCACCGTGGAGATCTATTTTTGGATTTTTATAGCATGATTCTTTTAAAAGATTATAAATGAAAGTTATCAAAGCAGCAGGCATTTTAATACCTGAAGCAATATTTTGTGCTGTTCTGAATTGCTTTTGGCATGTGTTTGCTCTGATTTTAAAACTTCAGAGTGGAAATTATGGATATTTTTCAGATATTTAGAAACTTTCAGGTAATTTGAGGTACTGAATATTTGATGTTTAGTACTGATTGATAATTTTCTTTTAGGACAGAGAAATAGACTTAAGCAGCATCACATAATATTTTGGGTTGTATCTCTTAAAAATTAATGGATTTCGATACACAATCTTTAAACCTTCAAAAATTGCCATACTTAAACAAAAGAACTGCTTACCCTTAAAATGGGATGTATCAAGAGCAGCAGGCACAGACCCCATAGAACTTGTTTTACACTCACTGTTCAAGTCCCTTCAGTTTCTGTTATCAATGGCCCACAATTGTACCAAGTTTGAGTTTTTTGATAGCACAGAGAATTATGTATAGTGCGTTTAGCCCCAAATTAATTAAATTAATTAAATGTATGAAGTTCTGGTGATTGCAGGGAGAGTTGAATTCTGCCCCATTATCTGAACTGATGTCCTCATCCCCTCTGACATCTGTACCACTCATCCTTTAGAAAGCAACACTGTGAAAACAACCCAGTGGCATAATTGCAAATGCTTGTGTTCTCCATTGTTAGGCAGGGTGAAACCTGGTACAGTGCTCTGCTTGCCTTTATTGAGGTGGAAGGAAATGTCGTCATCTCAGCTTCAGAAAACATACCTTAGAGGTATATGAATAACAATTCTACCCAACAAATGAGCGCTGAGACAAAAATTTCTCATGGATTTGGGGTTTGGGGTGTAGTGGTGGGGTTTTTTCCAGTAATTAGAAAGGCAGAAATGTTTTGTGCCCTTGCTACAAAGTTAACAAAGCATCATATTGCCACCTGGCCATCTGTTGGGATAAAATGGTTGTTATTTTCATTGATATTCCACCCTACCCCCCACCCCAACATGTGAGTCACACTTCAAGTATTATACAAAGGAGCATTTTTATTGTTTTAGTTGATCAATTTTTTGTGTGCTTGTGGCTAAATGGCCACTTTAACTGTTAGCTCAGGGAGGATGACAGATATATTTTGTACGCTGTTTGAATTCTTGCAGAAGCAGCTGCCATTTTTTTTTTTTTTTTTGCTCAGTGTTATGTAAAGCAAACCCACAGAGTTATTTTTTCCATGAATCAGATTATGTTTGCTCGCAGCCAAGATGCCTTGCCAATTCTCTCAGGTGCACTCTCACCTTTCCTCTGTCCCCCTCCAACTGGCATATGCTAATGTGGCTGTGCCTGCATTGCTGCTGTTCTTTTAGTGGCAATTGCACTTACTCAGGTATCCTTACTTGCACCAGAATGACTCTGCAACTTGTTTATTTTTAATTAGTATTGTCATAAACATAAATAATTGCCTTTCATTTAGGCATAGCACATTTCACATGTTTTAGGAGAGAGCAGCTTGTAGTATCTCTTGTTTTTAGAGACATACACAGAGATTTTAGATACACAGCATGTTTGTTTATCCTTTAATATAATTGCCTTGTTTCAGGTCAAGAAAAAATGAGGATTAATACGCTGTAGAGCTGTATATCCTGTGCTGGGTATATTTCTTTAGCTATTTTCAGTAGTTGTGGTCAGCAAAAACATGCTTTAAATACACAAAAAGTAAAAGCTTATGAATAAGACTTTAGCAAAGAGTATCAAAATTCTGTAAGCAAAGCCAGTGTTTCCTCCCACTACCCACAAAGAGGAAATACTGCAAATGGTCTATGCAAGAATTACACTCACTTTGTTTGCAGATCTGAGCTCCTCTGCTTTTTGAGGATTATACAAAGTGAACATATGTGGAATACTGCTACCAGCTTGCATTCCTTGATAAATCCAGACAGGCAGAAGAATGCTGGTGGCAGAAAGTGTAGAAGAATGGTGTTTCTTATGGTTAAAACAAAATCTGGAAATTCTAGTCCTTTTGAGGAACAAATGTCACTGAGATTAGACCACAAATTATTGGATGAATGTGTTAAATATCAAATGTTAATACCAAATGTATTTGGCAATAAATTAGAGGTTTCCATTCTGTGATTTCCAGAGATCTTCTGTAGTACACACATGTAGGGGAGATAAAAGCAGAGAAATTTCCACCCATAATTAGCGCCAAAAAGTGTCTTTTTTGCCATAAAATATCTGATTTGCATTGAAAGGCTTTTAACATGCCAGCAGACTGTTGCAGCTGCCTTGTAGTTTCCTGCAGCACAGCAGGGCAGGGTCGGGGTCTGTCAGTTCAGACCTTTGGTGTTGTGCAGACGTGACTGGTATCATTACACAGGCTGTCAGTGCCAGCCTCAAACTTCAGGGGGTTCCCTGTCACTCGGAGTGACCAGCTCTGCAATAGCACTGAGGAAAAACTGTGAGTACTTCAAGGAATGTTGTCTAATGTATGACTTTGGAAAGCCTTCTCACAAATTTGTGACTAGGGAAATAAAGTGTTCTTTCTCTATCCTCTGTATCATCCCAAAAGTTTTAGTCCATTGATCAATGTCAAAATTGCTGGGCAAAATAAAAGGTGAAGTATCAAAGATAGTTAACTTCAACACATGTCAGGAAAATAAGTGGATGTTTAGAGGACAGACACTCACTCTATTTCTCTAGTTGAGTGAGGGACCAGGACACCTCTATATGTTATTTGTCAGTCACCAACAGACCACTCCTATTGCACTCATAAGTATAATAACCCATCCCTAAGTGCAGCAAGACCCACAAGAGAAGCCAAGGAGTCTGATACCCTTATGAGTAAAGGAAGATGAAGTGTCAGGAGACAAAAATCCCAAAACAAGAGGAACAAAAAGTTAATTAAGTCTACTTTAATGTAATTTATGTGTTATAGCTTTTATTCTGTTCACGTAGCAGGATCTTAATCATATGGACCTTGTGGCTTTTGAAAGAACAGATATTCCTGAAAGTGGAAAAAACAGCCTTGTTTACAGATTTTTAAGGACCATCTTACAACATGCATGGCAATGACTAAAGTGTTCGTAAGTTTTTCACTTCCAATAAATAGGACTTGGAATGGGATAGAATCTTTTGGTTTTTAACAGAGGTACTTTCCATTAGTATGAACAAAAATACTTAATCTGTTTTTAATTGAAATTCATGCTAATAATTTCCTTTTATCATAATAGAGACATTATAATCTGGTTTACTTTGGGACTTCTCATGCTGCGAATTGGTCCTAGCCTGCATTTCCTTGGTGGTCTGGGTAGTCCTTTGCTGAAAGGCATTGTCAGCATCAAAGCCATTGCAGATAGTTTCTCTTGCTACTGTGATTTCCTTGCATATATCAAGGTTCTAGGACATCCTCTTGCTTATTCATTTGGAACATCCCTTATTTCTCTGAAAGATCAGAAGGAATCTGGAATTAAATCAAACTGCTGAGTAAAGTGGCATAATGTATATTGGAAACCTTTAAGTTGCTATGTAAATTCACCGGGCTCCATTATCAAAATATTGTACAGAACTTGGCATTAATTTCACCTGTTCTTTCTAAATAGTAATATGATTTAACAGTTTGGTCTTTTCTATGAAACTTTTTTGGACTATGTGTTCTATGACATTTTGCTTCCATAAAACATTTTAGCACTAATCCTTTAGATCTATTTTCTTGTCTAGCTGAAACAACCTGCACAAGATAATATTGGAAAGAGATATATAAAATGATACAAAAGCTTTGAAAATAATACATATTCTTGTTATATGAAGTATGTAAACATAAAATTATACCACACTCAACTCGATTTTGCCTTCAGGAATAAATACTTGTAAAAAAGACTCAGTTTTAACTTAGTCAACTTTCCATGTCACCGGCAAAGTACACTCACAGTATTCAAACTTGTGTTAGCAAATATTGTTTGCTAAAAGGAGAATGGCAACAACCTTCAGCCCAAAGCAGAGCTGAACATCAAAGCTTGAGTGTACTCTTGCAGTTGTTATCTGACGTCTGAGGCTTAGTGTTGCTGACATCTGGAATATTTCTCAATGTGCCTGTGTAATGTGTTTCTCTCTCTCTCTCTCTATTATTGATCATGCATCCATTTGCCAGGCAGTCAGATTTTCCTAAACGTTTGGAGCCTCAGTTTTATTCTCTCTTCTTCTCTCACTGCAGCTATTTTACATTTGTTAAAATTTTCCACAACAAACAGCGGAAAAGGGTCAAAAGTTCAAGAGCAGCCCAAAGACTCCTACCAAATGCAACTGCTGCACGTGGGAAAGGTAGCTGTGGTGGTTCCTTTGGATTAAGGGAGATGAAGTCTCTGTTACTTCTCTCTGACCAGGTCTTTAGGATAACAGCTGAGCAGTATTTGCACAGGACAAATATGGTCCATATCTGCCTGCACAAGTGGGTAGAGGATAAAGAACTTCAGTCCAGTGGGGGTAAACAAAGGAAGTGTAGATATGAAATGAACAATTCCTATCTTTCTATTGTGTTGGAGCATTGACCTCTTTCACTGAGGAATCCTTTCACTGACTTCTATGGTTACAGGTTGTCTTGGATTTCCTTTGAGGTCAACGTTATGAGACAGTGACATCTGTCACTGTTTATTCTTTGTTAAAGAGATTGTATACCAGTTTAGAAAATGTTATCCCTTTGAAACATTAGTGAGAATTTACATTCTATTAACCTTTAAATTAGTAGCAACATTTACCTGCATATCCTCATTATCTGTGTCTTAGTATCCACAGTGAGTATACAAAAGAGTGCTTATAACACTTGGAGTAATACAGATACCTATTTCTAGTTTCTTTTATTCCTCTTAGGAAATATTCTCTGTTCTAACAGCAAGTATAATTTACCTCATATCTTGCAAGCATGCAAAGTAGCCTCCTTCCATAAAAATTTGCAAGGTTTTAGTTTCTTTCACTATGATTAGTTTTAAGTTTCTTTGAAAGTTTGAGGTAGATTTTGCTTACTCGGCGACTTACTTTTTTCCCATCCCGTTGCTGAAATCTCATGGGCCAGATAATCTAAAAAAGCCCAGCAGCATAGCTACTGTGATAATAAACACATAGATTCCCTAGTCAGGTTGTAGTTTAAGTTACTGTGACACGCTCTGCTCTTGAATAAATGTTTTTATTTTAAATCTGTAATTTGTACTGCAGTCTTTTATAACAGAATCATTGAATAATCATAAGTCAAGGCCCTGAACTAGCAATAGAAAGGTCAAGAGAACGTGGTCAATAATTATGTGATCGTGTTGGGACTTGAGGCAGCAGGCTTTCAGCATTGCCGCAGTTCATCAGGCTCTTTTATGCAATGGGCAGGATTGTAGCTGACACAGCCTGTGTGTTACATCTCTGTCAGGAAGCTTTAACAGAGAAACACATTCCAATAATGTGAAATATAGCACATAGGGAGTCAAGACAGATGAGTTCAGCTCGACCATTGTTGGGTTGGAAGTGTGGACTGCAGCAGCCTCAAGAGCAGATCTGACTTGCAAAGAGTCTGATTGTTAAGTGATTACAATTGTTTGCTGCCATAGGCTATAAAAATTAAAGAGGTCTAAGTGTTTCTTTCAGACAGAGATGCAGAGACCAATTTTACATGAATGCATACCCTAACAAGATTAGCTGGCTTATTGAGGCGTATGAATTGCACTTCTGTTCCTCGTGTTAAACAAGCTTGTATCATCAGAGCCACGCCGAGCTTCTCATGCTCCCAGCCAGGTCTGCACGGGCACTCTGGGTGTTCCCTTCCCTTCCCTTTCTTGTTCCAACACCACCTCTCGGAGCTTTTGCCTGATTTCTTGCCGACCTTTGCTGTTTGTCCTCCATTCCAATTCTTAATTTTGTAGGCTTCTATTTCTTTATTTTTAACATATCGTTCTCCTAACAACTCTGGACAATAAATACAGAGTGATGTCATAGTTCAGAAACACTGTGCTAATGGAAGAGTGGAAATGATTAATTTTTAACAGCATTTTCTTTATTGCAGTGCGTGCTGTATTCCCATTCCCACAGCCTCTGTGGTGCTATTGGGGTAGCCACTGTTCCTGCAGCAACGATGCAAGCCACCAAGAATTCTTTTCCTGTCATGGAATTGATTTTATACATTGGCTGATCTATTGATGGCGAAACGTGAAAAATTACTAAATTACTGCAAATGTAAAAAAATAAAAATCAATTCTGAAATTTCTTCAGCTTCTGGGATCAAACACAATGTGCTTCTTTATGTTTTATGAAGCAGTCTGGCTGAGAAAAACATTAAAAGAATTAATACCTTTGTAATTTTAGACGGATTAAAAATTCTGTAATGTGCTATGGATCAATATTTTTTTAAAGGGCCAAACATGATGTTTCAGGCAAATTTTTCCTTAATGTTAACTTTTTTCAGTTTATACCTTACCTTTCAGTTCAGGACTAGCATAAGTCCACACTTGCATTAGAAAGTTCTTATGTTGTAATGTATCTTGAAAATATGAATTTCATTTAATAACTCATTTTTTAAAAAAATCCTAGACCAGAAAGTACATGGGAAATTAGTATTTTTAACATTGTTTCTTTGTCACTTTGAATTTTTACTAACATTCATGTACTTACTTTTAATAGCAATAGCAGTCATGAATGTGAACTTCAGCACGTAGAACCTGAACAAGGTTTCTCTTCAATAGTTGCTGTACACAGGGAATGTGAAGCCCTGTGTGCATTTTTCTACTGTTCTAAGATTAAGTGTTAAGTGATTTCTCATTTCCTTCCCACATTTTTCTAGAAAATTAAATAGTTTGCTTACATTATTTGAAATTTCATAAACTTTAGATACAAAGAGAAGAATAATGAAGCTTACTAACCCAAATTTTTATAAAAGAGTTCATAGGTGAGAAGGTTTCTACATTACATGTTGATAAGAGTTATTAATAATGTTTCTACTGCATACTATAATATTAATTTTGCATTAGTTTCATCTGATTGCATCTAATTATGTTCCTTTGAATACAAGTCAAAATCCTGAATACCTTGGAAACCTCCTGTTCTTTTGCCCTGTTTTTATTATTATTCTTGACACAGTTCCTCCTTTGTCATTTGGCCAGACTTTGAAAGTTTACATCTAGGTCTTGTGTTTGAAAAGAAACTTAAAGGAAGAAGCAAGCTGACAAGGTGGTGCAGGAAAACATATAGAGGCAAATGAGTTTGGTAAAAAATTATACATAAGTATTGAAAACAGCATTAAAAATAGTAATAAAAAGGAGCACAACAAGGCTGGAAAGGACCTCTAAGATCATCGAGGTGAACCCTTAATCTGGCACCTCCCAACCCACCACTAAACCATGACACCTTCCACTCAAAGCAAAAACAATTGCTTGATTTTGAGATGAGGTGCTGTCTCCATAATAGGTGAGATGAAGTTTACACTTTTGTGGTTTGCTTTATGTTTGTTTTTTTAATCTGTGATCAGAAAAGCATGATTTTTACTGACTTTATCATTGAGGTTTCTATATACAAGTATCAGCGTATCCAAGCAATAAAACTTGTCTCCTATGAAAAGACAGCTGGTGAAACAGTCTCATGAGTAGCTCCAGATCCCTGCTAGCCATAGCAACACTTCAGTCTCAGTATCACAAAACCTCATGCCAGGCCTACTAAAGGTTGGTTTGAGCTCAGGTATTCAAATTTCAGAGTAGATAAGAATCCAGGCCCCTTATAACTCTCTTGCATTTAGAAAGAAATCCTCTGCACAGTTGAATGGGGTTTCAAACGTGGTTTCATGGACAAAGGGATTGCAGAAATCTGTTCCTGTCTTGGCTAGAAGGAGGATGCTCTTTGTCCCTGTACCATGGGAGGAGGATTGGAACACATGGAAGGAGATGGTGCAAGCCAAATGCCAAGCGTATGAAGAAAAATAAGTCTAAGGGCAGGTTTAAAACTCTGCTTTCTTCAGGTTCCTCTATATTGTACTTACTGACATCCTACACACCATTTGTCTTGTGTAAAACTGTATGGGCACATAAGTGACTGAAAATAGAACCTCCAAGGGATTCAAAGCTATCCTGGAATAGCCTTTGGCCACATCACTGCTGTTTGATGCACCCGGTGTCAGAGCTTGGGTGAGTTACAATTGTTCAAGAGCTGCAAGAGTAGAAATACCATTCCAGCAACCCTTAGGATTGTCTTTCTTTCCTTATTGGATCCATATTGTATGCCTTCTTGCTCCCTGGCAGATTCCTCACCCACTTGGGATTTTCCAAGAGCAAAGGAAAAAGACCAAACATGTTTATTATTGAGACCTGACAGTAAATGAGTTATCATGAAAGTTGGAAATCAGACAGCTGCAATAATCTTAGGGTAGTTTGGGTTGGAAGGGACATTAAAGGTAATCTAGTTTTAACCCTCCCACCATGGCTAGACCAGGTTGCTTAGAGCTCCATCCTACCTGGCCTTGAACACTTCCAGGGATGGGGCAATAATAAGAAACACACTCTACTAGTTTTGCTGTAGCCCTCTGCTGACATGGGTCTGCTGATTTGAGACTGAATTATTTTCTTTTCACGAAGTTGCACTGTACCATAATCATGTCCTGTGGAATAAAACANATAAGAGACACACTCTACTAGTTTTGCTGTAGCCCTCTGCTGACATGGGTCTGCTGATTTGAGACTGAATTATTTTCTTTTCACGAAGTTGCACTGTACCATAATCATGTCCTGTGGAATAAAACATGTTCCTGAATATTATTCCAGGCTTTAGCAAATGCCTTATTATGGCATTTGAAAGAAATTCAGTATTTTGTTCCCTTATGTTGTCGATTGTGGCACATTTAGATAGCCATCTGAAAGCCAGATTTTCAGCAAACAAATATGTTAAAAGGGTACAGAAATATTTAGACATTTTGTGATAGAGGTATCATGAAGAAGGTCTGTTAAGGGGAGTGGTATCCAACTGTGTGGAAATAATTTTTGTTTAGTAGGACAATGGCATTTGCTAATTAGCCTCTGTAAATTCCCTTTACGTTCGGCTGTCTATTCATTTGCTTGGTAACATAAAGGCAACCACATTCAAAGTTCTGAATAGCCAGCTGGCTGCTTTTCAAATGTACAGCCTTTGAAATTGATTTGAAACTCCTTTGTGCAGTAAAACAAATATAAATGGTTGATGTACTGATGACACTGCACAAACTGCGTTTTTGTGAAAGAGCAGAATCAATTCTTTTTCCTTCTACAAAATGAATCACCAGGATGTAAACCTAAACAGGGTCTTTTCTGGCTGGAGCAGAAACCTTAGATTAACCAGTGTTCTTTCCAGAGGTGACATTTATGATTCACATCTTCTGTGAGCTGATTCATCTTGTTTCTCGTGCATTAAATTATATCAACAATTTAGTGATAGAAGTCTAATTCTGATAATTAATGTAGTACACAGCTATCTTGAAGTGTATTGCTTGTATGGAGAAATGCTTACGAGCATGAAGGACTGTCTCAGTTTTGGAGCCTTGAATATCTGTGTGTGCACTCTCAGGTGGCTCAGATGAAGAAGGGCAAGGATATGAATGAGGAGTGTCCCCTGTGGCCAGCTAAGGCCATATTTTCTTACTGGTACATGTAGAAAAGAGGCTGTCAGTATGAGTTAGTCAGTAGTTCATTAAACTCTTGGACTTTTTATTATTACTCTTCTGTCCTGAGGTTATGTTGCTGGATATGAACTATCATTTTTCTAGTTCTGACACTACCGGTTATTAGTAAGTTAGAAAATGGGAGTGAAGTCTTCCTATGTGCAGAATGTCATTGCAGCCTCATCCGTGTCTTTTTCCTCCTCAATTCCTGTGGAAGGGGGTTTTGGTATCCTAAGTTAGCCTTCAAACCACAGAGTTGCTGCCTTGTGATGTTCATTAAGGATAGCTGCCAAAATATTTACCTAAATACCAGTTAGCTACTTCATCCCACTTAATTTCCATAGGGCTGACCTGTAGTATTATGAAAATCTTGGTTAATAACCTCAAAGCTAACTGTGGTATGTCTGTATTACCTGGGTGAGCTGTACCCTCAGTTATTTCAAACTATTCTTTACTTGCTGCATAGGTGATTTGTGTATCTTCATTTCTAATGTATGTCTAATGGAATAATGTGAGATCAGATGTATTACTAGTTTTTATTTATGTTTTTTTTTCTTTCTATATGTATCCCTTTAGGCTTATAGGAAAGGATGAATGCTGAAAAGAGCAAAACGCCTTCCTTTTAAAAAAATTAAAATTAAAATGGGTTAGGGAACATGTATTAATAGGACTATTTGTCATAGGTGTGGTATGTTCTTGATAAGAGTCTCATTTTAAATGAAATATTTGGAAGACTTAGGAAGCTAAAGAAGTTCTTTAGAAATTGAGTTTAAACATCCCTAACACAGAGAAGGCAATCAGCTGCTTGACAGGATTCCTGCTGCTTATTGTACCTGTTCAGAGCCATGGGAAGCCTGGAGTACCTGCTGCCAAGTGAAGGGCTGAGGGTATGTGAGGCAACCATCAATCCCACCACATCCTGCTCCAGTGGCAGTAGTCTTCAGTCTCTGAGGACACTGCCAGCTCTCCATTCCAGCACAGGCTCTATGTCCTCTTTTCAGGGCAGGGAGAGACTAATTTGACATTGACTCCCCCATCCTTAGGGTGACAAAATGTATTTCTTCTTACCGTGCTCAGATTTGGCACTGAGATAATGCAGACAATGATGTTTTACTTAAAATCAACCCTGTAAAGCTTTTGAACACACAGCAATATTGTATATTAAATGTGAGGCATCGTTTTTAAGGTACCTCCAACTGACATGTATTACGGCAACCATACTGCCTAATGCAAATGGTGACAGAACAAATTCCCTCAAAGGTGCAGTGTCTAAGGCAGTCAAACACAGATCTTGGCTCTCTCAGAATCGTTGGACTCTCAGCAATATCTCTGCTTGCTTCAGCACTAATACTTTGTGGCATATGAAGGACAGGAATAATCTTTCGCAGTAACTCTAGTCCACAGAGAGGCTTTATTAGAACTTCAGCATGCAAATAAAGATATGAATGTGCTCTGCTGGACTGGGAACACAAAGAAGGAGGAAAAACTCTATTTTAGTTCATAATATGTTCTCCTTCAGCTGGTTGAAACGAGTTGAGAAAGCCTCGCAGCCGTGTACAGTTTCCTGGCTGTCACTCAGGTGGGTAAATGAGAAAGAATTCGCTAACTCTCTCTCTGACTGCTGGCAATTAGCAGGACACAGCAGAAAAGGGACCTTCTGAGAGATCTGCTAATCTTGAAGTGCTGTGTGACTTCTTTTGTCTCTCCTCATTTAATTAAACATAATTCTGTCATGTACATCCTAGGAAAAGATATATAGAGCTGAGGAGGCTGGAAATGTTATTTATGTTAACTATCACTCATAAAAACAATGGATATCTTGGCCTCACTGGACTAGGCCTGATTGTCTCTTATCACGTATAAACACACAGATGAGAAACAGTTTTTCCTTCCAGCTATGTTTAAGGTCAACTTGGAAAGGAAGAAAAAAAAGGTTGGAAGAGAGAAAGTGGAAGTTTGTTTAGCATAAGCCTCCTGCTATTTATTTACATACCATATGCTTCCTCATGCACATTTGCACCGGATGATTTTATTTGGATAGACAACTGAAACATCAAAAAAGTAACAACAGTTTTTGCACAGTGTGAGGCTTCTATTACAGCAGCTTGCCATCCACTGCGAAGTTCACTTCTCAGCTGAGCAGTTCTGAATGCAATACAGAGAGAGAAAGCTGGCATTTAGTTTCATTGTCAGAATATTGAAAATCACCACAATTCATAACCATGCTCATTTCCCTTCCTTTAAAACAGTTCCACAGCTTCCAATATCACATTTTAGCTTAGTGGCCTGAAAACCACACTCGTGCAAATAATCTGTCTGCTGCCTGTCAGAGATAGTTTCTGGACCCAGTTGCCTACTGCAACTACATTCCTTTGAAAGAATGCCTAAGAGTTCATTTCTGCCAAAAGGGTGGGACATTCTAAGTGCAGAGGAAGGGAACTCAGATTTGGGAGGGCAGAGCCAAGAGAGCTGAGCATTTGGCTGTCGTGCAGCCTGGCCAGCCCTCCAGTGAGGGGGCACGAGTTCCCCAAAGCATCAGGGGCACCCAGCACAACATGCAGGGGCTGCAGTGGTGGGGAACACAGGGCAGGGGAGAAGGGTTGTCCGAGGAGTTGTGAGAGGTACAGAGAGAATCTGAGGGGGATGAAGCTGTAGGGGTTATAGAAGAATTGAGAAAAAAAATCTCAGTGTATCTTTCCTCTCCTGCTTCTTCTTCTGTTTGTGTGCACTGCAAGCAGATGTTTTTTGAGTGTGTGCCTAAGAATTGTGGGACTTTATGATATGGGAATGAGGGCATTTGAACCCAAAACCTCTGTGTTGTAGCTTAAAAGCATTTGGATTTATATTGTATCTATGGAAATGGGCATTTTCATAGTTTCCAAGTATGCTTTCTAGTTCTTTGCAAATACTTGAAAGCAATGTTCATTTGAGCATAACAATGCATTTATTAAGAAGAAAGTATTTAAAAAAGAGCTATAGGTTGGGGTAGTTTTTGTGTGTGAAAAAGGACAAGCTAGAGGGATGTCATGAAGTGAAAGGGAAACAAACAAAGCTTTATACAGGAACATAATTAACCATTAACAGATTTTGCTGAGTTCTAAGTGGATACATGATTAATTTCATCTTCCTAAAGTGGGGCTCAGGTCTTCAAAAGATGTCAAAGCAGAGCTTTGATATCCATTAAACCTACATAAAGCGATACTGCTCTGCAAATGTTTGCCACTCCAATTTTCAATGCTGCTTGTCAGCTGAAAATTAGCAACATGCACAAAAGCAGTTGCTAACTCAGCATCCTTGGGACTTCCTAAGTTCACATTTAAGTGAAAAACCTGAATTTTTTTTTCCATATATATTAATATTTTTCTCCTTGCATCATGTAGGAAGATTCTGATTAGTACAAAAGGCAACTTTATATACTGTGATCTAAGTGCTTTAAGTTCAATTTCATAAATGAGGAATGTTTGTTCTGAGTGGCTAAGTGAATAAAACTTAGAACTGCTCTACTGAAAATTGAGTTTGAAATCCCAGTATTGCCAGAAGTGAACAGTGTGCAGCCCAAACTTTCTGCTTTGCAGGGTGAGAGAAATGAGATCTCTTCAATGTGAAGGGCTCTGTGTGGACAGAGCAATCAATACCAGTCAGTGGCAAGGCTGAGAGGAGAATTCCTGTCCTCCCACTGGAGGACTCCTGTCTTCCAAGCCACAGGGATGACAGTAATAGCTGCTCTTACTGTTTCCAGAGATGTTGTTCAGGGTCTCTGATGAAAAACTGTTTAGCAGAGGCTTGGAGCATTCTCAGCCTTCAATTCAACAAAATATTGACAAATATATTTTAGACTCATCATTCTGCAACAAAGCTGAAAAAAGAGATCCCTGTGTCCCACTGAAATGTATGTTCAGGGGACCAGTCACTCTACCACCCGAGGGAACACTCCATTCTAACTCACTCATTGTAATAATGATGATATTTATAGATACATTAATTACCTGATTACTTAGGTTGAACTCCTTACATGTCATTAATGTACATACTTGCATCATGCGACTCAAAAGATCAGGGCATTTCATAAATATATCTTACTCAGACACATTAAAAATATCACACTTTCCATTATGATAGAGAGGTTTATTTACAGTGATTTGGGTCAAATTGCCTATTATGCAACAATGCCTTCATTTCACAGGAAGTGCTTCTGAGACATTTGCATCTGTGTGGTAAAATTGGCATTCAGAGAATGATTTATATGTTGGTTCAATGGTTGCGGTAAAATTAAGGGGTTTTTAAATAGTCATTTGGGGAGGCTAACATATTTTTTTCTTTTAGCAAGAACCAGCAATCCTGATTTATTCTGCATTCCCTCCTGTGCATTCCCACCATGTAGGGTTCATTTTTTCCAGACGACCAGTCTGGACTCCAGGACTCTTGGAGACCCATTGAGATTGTAGCATTTATGGTGCACTATAAAAGACAGGTTCTTGTCTTGTTCCTCCAAAGGTAGTGCCTGAAAACTTCTCTGTGAATGAAGCCAAAGAGAGAAAGGGGGGACTAGGGGTATAAACTCCAGAACTGTGTTGACCAAAATGCTAATGGAACTCTATGTGCACCCCTTGCCAACTCCTTCCTGCTCAGCTCTTGGAGAAAGTTGTGCAACACTTCCATTCAAGGTATTTATTCACAACTGGACCTGCAGTAAAAAGTCTTGAACTTGATACCTGTGCCCCTTCAGATTTAGAAATAATTTATGAGATAAACTGTATTTCTGTCTTGTGCTTTTCACCACTGCTGTAACATTTAATTAAATAGTAATAAGAAAGATCAATATATACCGAGTTCTTTGTAGCAAAAATATTGCTTTTTTATTATTATTCTTCAGTGTGATTTTTCATATTAAAAATCATTTCACTGTGGAAAAAAATTGCTACAGATAGGTGCCAACAAAATTCTTTTCAATCTTTGATTTTAGATAGAAGCACCAAAAAAAGTCTTTCTTTGAAACCTGTTTTATAGGAGGTTTGACTTTGCACCTAATAAAATTCTTTCTGGACTGCTATCCTATATGCTTAGCTTCCCCTTGCAAAGAAAACGTCCCGAAGTTATAAACCCTCTGAAACAGGGAAATAAAAGGGTATCTAACAGTCCATTAAGTAGGGGTAGTATCAAGTGTAGCTTTAATGTCATAGAGATCTCACCTTTTAGAAAGTTTCAATACACAGTGATGTGAATTTTAAGTGTGGTAGTCAAGTATTTGTAACACATTTATGGCCAGACTTAAATAAAAGAAAAATCTTTTTGGTTTTTTTTATTTTTTTCCCCTTGAGTGAAATACAACCACAAAATGCAGGAAATAGACCTTGAAAATTAGCATTACCTATTTTTTTCAATGTAAAAGCTAAAAACTGAAATAAATTATCAGAAAGCTCCAGTTTAGTATTTAAATTAAGATGTTGAATTTTTGAGAGGCCTCAGAAGAAAAGACACTGTCTTATTTTTGCCATAACAGAATGCTAAATTCATTTAGGATGCGTGATCCTAAATGAAGACTCGTGTGGAAGAAGCACTCCTAAGTAAAAACCAAGAACACACAATGCTAACTGCAGCTTTCAAATGAACCTCAGATCACTTGTCATCTCTGTCAAACTTCATTTTCCACGGCACTAAAGTGAATAAAAAAGTGGTCGCTGTAAAAATACCTTTAATATGGCAGTTTCAAGTATCATTAACCTCTGTTCCATCTGCTTAAAGAGCATGTGGCCATCTAATTGCTAAGAATGTTGTTATACACCAAGCAGCCAGGCATGTAGATTTATCATATAGACTGAAAAAGGCAACTCTCCTGATGTTCTGCTGCTGTTTGTTGAATCTGTAGGAATTCACTCAACAACTTTGTAAGTTCCTCATTTAGTGTTTAATCCATATAAAGGAGATAAATAGACAGTTGGGAATCAGGGGCTTTAACTGTCTGATGTGTAGATAAGTGGCTCTTGTTGACCCAGTGATTAACTTTTCTTCAGGCACTTTTAAACCCTCAAAGTGCTTGAAGCAGAAGGGCAGTGTCATGTTTTGTTGCAGGTGAAGACAGAGGTGTCAGTAATATGTCATAGATGAAATAACAGGCACAGGGAGTCTGAGGAAAGGTCTGAGTGTTATTTACTGATTGTTTCCTTGTCTCTGGACAGAAATTTGTACTCCCTATCCTGCTCCACTCTTTGGCTGTTGTACCCTTCACTGCTCTTTCACTTTACCTCTGTTCAAGCTGATGGATCCTGAGCACTCTAGAAAAGCCTGTGTTAGGAATTTTAAGTTTATTAATGACTTAAAGAAAAGGGTCTTGTAAAAGATTCAGCATTGACTTTGTCAGCTGCCTCCACTGTACGCTTGATTTATTTGTCTCTCTCTTACTTTATTAATACTTTGTCATTACTTCCCTCCCAACTCAATTTGCTAAGGAATAAGGAAGGGTTAGTGGAAAGAGGGGAAAAGGAAGGAAAAACCTGTGAACTTAAATGGATGTTCAGGAAACCTGAGATGAAGCATTCCTAATAAACCTCCCTTTAGACAACCCTTTTGCCAAAGACATAAAATGAACCATCCCATTTCTTTTCCTGCATCCAGATTGTTATTTTAAATAGTTGTAAGTAAAAGTAGCACATGCCCCAAGAAGTATGAAATGTGCTGTCAACATATTTTGGTGTGCTGGCTGGAAATGTTCCTGAGTCAATAAAATTGAACTGATTTTCTTCAAATGTGAGATGCTTTGCCATTCTCGGCAAGGTCAGTAAGTCAGATTTGAGTTTGAAGTGTTTAGCTTCAACTTCTCTGAGTGAAGAGGGAGACAAAAAGCAGAATTAGAACATTCAGGAAATGTACCTGCTTTTGAATACGTAATAAGGAACAACTGAAGCAGTTATACTCTTTTTCCTCCCCCTCCCCACATCATTTCATAAAATATAAGCAAAGGTATCCCAACAGAATTTTTTTCGGGGGGGAGGGAAAAGTTCTGATTAAAATAAACTGAATGAAGTATAAAATATAAAGTTTTGCCAAAGTGTTTAGTATATTATAAATTACAGAAAAACATTTTAAATAAGAAGGAAAAGAAGTATTTGTGGTTATGCATGCTCCCTGAGATTATAAATCTAATAATATAATAGCATTAACTGATACTATTAAACCAAGCTGTTTCTGATGCTGCAAAAATCAGATAGAACAGAGATATACTCATAATTACTATAACATCTGAATAATTTGTTTATAACTGTATCTTCATATAAACACAAATTAATTTATTTTAAAAATACCCTGAAAAGCATAAATAGAAGGCTTTTGAGTGCTCATTTCTCACTTTGTAATGATTAAAAATTTAGTTTGTTCCAGTGTACAGTTTATTGCATAGCTTCATTAAAAGCTTTTGTTCCCTCAATTAAATTGTGGCTTTGCAATCCTTTTTAGAAACAAATATTCTTATTTAGGAAGGAAAATCTCTGTATTTCATTATGCAAGTGCAGAGAACATTGAGTTCAACACATATAGGTAACACATACCTGGTTGGCCGTCAGGAAGGTTATTATGAGTAAGATTAGAATATTTCTTTGGGTGCCATTGCTGAACTGTCCTTCTGTTGGACTACAGAAGAGCAGGTATCTGTACATATCAAAGCATATATATGTGAACACAGTCACTGAATTTACGACACAGTATGCTTTGAATTAAATGCACACTCATCAAAGTCATTAAAGAGGAACCATAAGCTGAAGTTTGCACTGGTGGGAAGATGCAGTCCTTTGGGTGCTTGTCATCTATATGAGATGCAGCACTTGAATGTAATTTTCTGATTTTGAAATGAATATTTAATTAAATTGCTATAAAAATAGTTAATGGGAAAACACAATTTACAGAAAGTGTACTGTTGGAATACTTTTGTGACATTCCAAGCTTGAATCCCCATATGCAAGTATTATGCAAAAATTATGCTTTGGCAAGAGACCATTACCATGAGTTGTTTTACAACTGATCAAGGTTATTGAAGTCTTTTTAGGCTTTTTTGGGAGTTTTTTTAGGAGGTTTCTGTGTCAATGTTATACGTAAGACGTGAAGACTAATTGCAGACAGTAAAAGCATCTGCAATTGTAACTGATGCTCTTCTGCATTTTAAAATGTCAAGAAATGAGGCATTTAAACATTTTTAAAATTTGTTAGTGTTTCCTGAAATACGTTTTCTATGGATGGCAGCTCATCTTTTCCAGTAAATGTGAGAACTGTGATTGTGTCCAGCTTTTCTTTTCCAGCTGTCACTAGCAAAGTGTCATAATATTTAGAGATACACTCTCTACCTGTCAGAGTTTGTTACAGTTCAGTGATGCATGATGAAGTGTGAGGGACATCGTCTTCCTACTCCTCTAAAGGTAGAAGTGCAGTGATGATGCTCCACAAGGGCTCCTTGTGCAAGGTCAGTACAAAGAAACCCATCTGTAGTGCTCAACATCTCCCTTATTAATTGCTGAGCTGTGGAACACAAGGCCAATTTGTTTAATATGTCTAATTTTTTTTTGAAAGATTCCTGCGTATTTATGAGAAATGCAACAAACTTCTGTAACAAGTGCAATTTTTCCATACAAATTCTTTCAAAATGAACTGATTTAATCATCTGAAATTATTTCCTTGTTCAAATCCTTTGAAATGAAATCCGATAGCAATAAGCTTTTGCTATTTTACCTGGGGATTAGTCCTGCTGGTATTTGAAGATATAACTGAAATGGTACCTCTGCCTAATACTTATTCTGGTAATTTTTATAACACCTTGAAAAAAAATTAAAACTTGCTAGCTAAGGGATTATTATAAGCATATAAGAATAATATACACCCAACTCATTAGCCTTATTCTTCTGTTTTGCTAAAATGTGCAATTTTAAGGCTTTAGCACCTCAGGTGCTCTTGGCTTATTTTGTGAATTCCATTTAAATATATGCTAGTGGGAGTTATTCCATTAGAATATTTGCATGTGCTACTTTTCCAGTGGCTAATTTTCCAATAAAGATACTTGCTAATTTACAGATGTTCTGTTACTGCACTATTGTCCTGAAACCTTTTCTTCTCCCACACTGTTCCCCTGAAATCATAGGGCCATAAAGGAGGAATGACTAATTGCATTATTAATGGCATATTGAGGTGTTTGGTTCTTAGAAAATCTTCCTGTTGGTTTGTTTTTTTCCCCCTCTAAACAAATACATTAAAATATTTAAATTTTCAGTTAAAATCTACAACTCAGCAAACTTGAGCAACATTTTGTTTTGGAAAAAAAAGCTGGATAGGAGAAAGTTGTTATGAAAAAATATCTTTAAATGACAGTCACTATGAAAAAGCTTTGTGTATTTTCTGTAGAGTATGCATTTTTGACAAGCTCTGATGGAATCATCTCAATGGGTTGTGCCTCCAGGTCTTCCTTCCAAGTGTTAAAATTCATAGCATTCCGTGGAGCAGTGAGGGGGTGGGACTCTCCTGATGTCTTTCTTCATCATCTGTCATGTGTCTTGCATTGCCACATTTGAGAGCAAGGCCTCATATTTGCTTCCTCTGTTTTCGGGTGGGTTTTTTTGTTGATTTGGGGTTTTTTTGGTTGATTGCTGTTGCTTGTGGCTTTTTTTAATTGTACTGAGTATAAAAGAGGAGAAGACTGAAACTGAATGCATGGTCCAGTACATCTGCTGGTTCCCAAAGGACTTAGAGACTCCTAAAGCCAGCAACCTGCTGGGGCACTTTGTTTTTGGGCACTCACATGGGGCAGGAACAGGGAAATGTGCCCTCAGTTGCACAAAGAGGACTTTGACTCCTCTTATATCGCTTTAACTTCTAGGGCAATGGTGTGTAGGAGATGAGAACTTCAGCTCCCAACTAAGGCTTCCTTACCAGATTTCAGTGAAAAAACCTGTATCTATTTCTTGTTTATGTAACAGAAGGAGGCCTGGAGGCCTGTTGGGACCTGAAAAGGTGGTGAGGCAGAGGGATTTTAGTGTACTTTTTGTTTTAGGTTACTTGACCTACACTTCAATTGATGTTGGCATCAGAAGTTTCTGAATAACTTAAAATATCCTATAGAGATTACAAGAATTACTTTAAGGTGAAATTTTGCTGAAGGACTAAACTACTTTAAGCCCTTAAAACTTTACTCTTATCCTCAGCATTTGTCTTGCTTATTGAGAAGCAGCCCAATATCTATTATATGTTTTGCCATTTGACATTAAAACAGAAACTGAAGGTGTAATATTAGGTCCTATGGTAAGGCTTACAATAATTTAGAGAAAATATCAATATGAAATGGTCTTAAAAATTACTTCTATTATAATCCATTCATCAATGTACTATGTTTGCTCCTTTCCTTAAATATTTCTCTGAAATATCTCTGCTGGATAATTGTAAAGAGATCAATAGAACAGAGACAAGAATTTTTTGGGGTTTGAAGAAGTGCTTATACAGAGGCTGAAGCTCTCAATGTAGTTGGCAGAATGAAGGTTAAGCAGTGATCTGATTAAAGTTTATCTCCTCTTTAGGGAGAAAATTGCTAGCTTTAAGGTGAGTTCTTTAATGTAGCAGGAAATGGTACAGCAAGATCCTATAAAGAGAAATGGAATTTCTTGAAGTTTTCAGGGATTCTCTATGACTAAATAAATGTTGTATGGTTGATGCCTAAACTACCGGGGGCAATTCTTTAAAGTATGTTACGGATCAAGTCAGACTGGATCATCATAATAGCTCCTTGGTGGGCCATTGGTTTGGTCCTTACGTAGGCACTAGAATGTCACCTTCTCCAAAAGTATGATCATTCTTCTTTTATGCACATCCTGATCCATGCTTGCATTTTCTTAGTGGAGGAGATCTGATGTGTCTGATCATTAGGAAGGACAGCAGCTGACAGGTCTCTATTATGGCTTCATAGATTCCTTCTAAATAATTGCAAGTGCCAAATAACCGCAATCAGTTTGTAGGACTTCCATTGTGCTTATAATCAATACAGGCAAGTATTTTTCTGGTTTTCTGCCTTATTATACTGGATTATAACCTATTTTGCTTTAAACATGACAAACTTTTGCAGTCACAGAGCTAAGGAAAATATTGGGATATATTAAGAGTAGATTGTCATTAGTTTGAGTTTGTCTGCTTTCATGAACGAACTATGTATTGGCTGCCAGGTTATGTGTGGAACTATTTCATTTTCACTGGTGTAGCATAAACCCTGTCATGCAATGACAATTACTGAGACCTATATCCCATAAAATGTACTTTAATTTTTTCTCCCTCTGCAGTGTTTAGCAACAACTTAGACCTCTTGAGCACTTGGAGCTTTACACTGAAATTATTACCACCAAATTGGTTTTTTTAAACATAGATTGCAAATCTTTTAAAGCATTTATTTGAATTTGTGTCATATGCTGCAATTAACTTGCCATTACTTGCAGCTGCCCTTTCCAGGGAAAAGATTAGAAGATAGGAATTTATAATCAGGGAACCTCGATGCAGCTGTCAGAAAAGACTTGGGATCAGTACAAGGAGTCTCAAGGGACAACTTGAAAGGCAGATTTGAACTGTGAACCTCTGTGTCAGAATTTGGATTGCCAAGGACCCTTCTAGGTCACACAACAAGGATAATGAGTGCTGCAGACTTAAATGCTCTTGGACAAAAGTTTATTATAACCACACAGAGAAATAGCCCAAATATGTCACAGTAGATTCATGGTTATTACTGAAACAATGCATTAATGTTGGCAGTCACTTGAAATATGGTATGTATATAATAGTTTCATTTAGTATCACTTAAAGGTCTCTGCTGCAAAAAGGCATGACCTGTCACTGATGTATGCTGCTATAACAAAATATGAGTTATCCCTTTCCTTGAAAAAATTTTCAGATCACTCATCTACTGTACAAAATCAGAGGAATGGAGGATAAGGTATAAAGAATTTAATTTGGTCCTTTGTTATGTGTTTCTTAGTCTAGAAATTCAGGTGATTGTCCCCAAAATAAGGAACATCAGAAGATTAGGTGTAGTTTTTATTTTAACTTTAAAAAGCAACCATTTACCTATAATGAAAAGAGAAAGTAGCTTTAAAGCTTCTTGGGTTCTAAATTATTTTTTTTTGTGATTGCCAAAGGTATTTCCTATGAAATAACATTCTCAGATGTATATATAGTTCCTTCTGAGATTCATAATTCAGAAAAGAAATATAATACAAGAAAATAAATATATAATAAGAAAGTGTCTGTGTCTGACATAGAACTGACAAAAACTAAAAGAAATTATTGCTTTTGTGAAGGAAAGTAAGAGTTGTCTTCTCTAGTCTTTGCCTGTTGTTACCTTTGGAAAGAATCAATGTTTATGTTGCTGTCAAGGTGTTAGGAGATGGTTTTCAGACCGGGTTGCATGTTATGGTGATTGGGACGACAGAGAATGTCACCAGTTTTCAATAGGAATATGGAAAACAAGATTAGTGCCTCCATAAAGTGCAGTAAATAACTTTGTCATTGTAGCTGATACTCAGAAGATCCTGTTTGTAGCTTACCATAAACTCTGATAGCTCTGAAGTGACAGCAATGATTTCAAGATCTCTGTTGCTGCAGTTTTTAAACCACTGCAGAAATGAAATAAGGGAAGACTGTGGAAATTCTTTGAAAAAAAAAACAACCAAACTGTACAACTTTTGTTTCATAGTTAAAAGAGCACATCCAGTTCACTTTGATAATGAAATCTATGAAGTTTGAGATTTTACTTCTAAACTGTGTTCAGAAATGTAGCCCTGTTGAGGAGACCGTACTGACTGTGTAATTCAGGATGCACCAAAACAATGAAAGAAGAGTTTAATAAGGTGGAACTGATTGGGTTGGACATTCGTATACCTCTGTGAGTATTGTTTAATTGTCCATGAGATTGAGTTGTTAAATAAGCAGACTAATACAAACTGAGTAACACAAGAAAGAGAACTAATAAGAAATCACAAAAATAATTTTGTTTCTAATATATAGTTCTTAATTATAGTGTTCTACACTCAATGCTGTATGCTTGAAAGCTCACAGTTCGTGTCTCTGTTGAAGGAAGCAAAACAAATGTTATTTAGCAATACTGAAATTTCTCTCAGGTACGTGCAATACGTGCTTGAATGTTAAACTGTGGGGGAACTCAGAGATTATTTGAAATGCTGGTTGATACTGTAGGTGTGCCTGCAAGGTGAATAGGGGAAAGTTTTTGTTGCATTTTCAATCTTATTTCACAAATACACAGAATGAGTGTCTGACTGACAGTTAGGTGTCAACAACTTTGCAAGCCCAGGTCATTCTGATTGAAATGGGCTAAGTGAGCCCTGGCCATCCACTCAGCAGGATAACCTCCAGCAGGCAGCAATGAGGAGAAGCTGGAGTGAGAAACATGGCATGTCTGCTGTAAGAGGGACTCATTTCATGTGAGTTAGGACTCCCACATTTCTTCACAAGTATCCCTTTGTAGGGGGATACACGATAAGTAATTTGATTTCTGTTAATTTTGAAAACAGCAGTTTCATCAAATCATCATATTTGAGGTCTGACAGCATTAACAGGCATAAAGCAATGAAAATGCTTTCCAAGTAGAAACTCTGCAGGATTCTAAGTTAACAGAAAGGCATCTATGGTTTACCCCAAGGAGGATCAGGTTCATTATCATTAGCATTTCACCAATGCACTGTAAAAGAGAAATTGATTCTTAGTGGTAACAGAGAGCACAAGGTGCTTTAATGTGTTGGCACTGATGTTTGTGGGAATGAAGAGTCAGAATGAGATGGATTTAAATATCTGTGGTGCTCTAGTCAGACTAATGATGCAAGTTTACTCAGACAAAATGTGAGGTGCTGGGGAAACATTCCACTATGAGGGATTAGTTCTGTCTGCCCTCTTCGAGACTTGCGTGTGACAACTTGTGCTGTAACTCACTCTGAAACCTCTGGATATCTATCAATTGCAAAACTATAAAATAAAATTCATTGCATTAAGAATAATTATTTAAAGTACATTTCCCAAAAAGAAATGTAGAATTTCAAAGACCAGCTTTTAGTGTTACTTTTTTATATGCCTTTATAGCAGACAAACACAAGGCAAAAAATCAGAACTAATTCTTCATCATAACAGCACTCAAGCAATGTTACTAGGATTCAGTTAAGAAAAATGAAATGACAGCAGCTCTGCAGCTATTGGAATAAGTTCATTAACTTATCAAAAGCAAACATATATATTTTGTATAAGTCAGATAAAATCATGAATTCAAAAATATTAATGTAATTTTTCTGACAGAAGGGTAATACAGAGTGCTATTACAAGTGCTCTGTGTTACCCTACCTGTGTTGGTTCTGCCTCTGGCTGAGAGAGGGTAAAATATTCTGCATAGTCCAGGAGAGTGACTTATAAGCTGGACTGGATTCACTCTGCAAGAGAATATTTCCCTCGTATTTTTCCTTGCAACCATTAATAGACACACTTTAAAATACTGCCAGGGCTCCAGAGGATCCTTGATATCAATCTTATCTGAGGGAAACATCTGCTACCCTGGTCCTGATCTTCCTCAAGTATTGTGCACTCCAAAAGTGCAAATTTCACTCTGCCTAGTGACATGTAGTTTTAATACAAGCAGAGAAAATCAAAATCTCCTAGTAATAGAATATTACTGCAATATCATAACAATGTCAACTGGGATATGCATTAAGATTTCTATAAGGTTATGTATTATCCCCAGTATAGAGATTTGAGTCTGTTGGCACACCTGTCTGGAAAGAAAGTTGTGTGAAAGAGAAAAGAAAGTACTATTTCTAACAGGCAAGTAAAGTAGTCACTATTTGGTTTTGTGAAATAATATCCAATTAGAGAGGAATCATGATGACATGAAAGACTCGTGGCACTCTGCCACTGTTTTACTGCTAAACACAGGTGCTGAAAAGCAGGAGTTTAATAGAGACCCATATGTTGGAAGACCTCAAAAAAGTCAAAGAACATTGTTCCAAAGCTAAGAAGTCCTGAATGTAGGTTGCTCAAGCTCCTGCATAATTCATGTCCTTCATGTTTGTGTTAAAATAGTCTTTTATTATCTGATCACAAATTTTGACTTTTTTCTCAGGGAAAAAGGCAAAAGTCATAATATTAATACCTCTGCCAAATTTCAAGTTTATTTCTACCGTATCAGAGCACAAGATTCTCTTGACTATAAAATGTAGTCAGATTGTTTCTAATGTGTGAGGAAAAAGTGTATTTGTAATTCTTAGGGAAAAAAAGGGATACATTTCATCTGAAATTCATCCAGTGTTAAAAAAAATCGCTTTGAAGTGTTAAGTGTTGAAATTATTTACCTTAACAGTTAAAATTTGGTGAAATTGTGAGGAATATAAAAATATTTTCTTGCAGTAAGAAAAATGGAGTGATCATACATATATAAAAAGCTCAGGAAAAGTAGTTAGATATTGCTACTGAAAACTCAGATCATATATGACTGTGGCTTTTTATGTTATACATGAAAATGGTTGAGTGCTTTTAACTTTTTTCTAACTTCTTTTTTATTTGTGAAAGTAACTTACTAAAAAATTCAGCTTTAACTAAATTTTTTATTTGCAGATTTAGAGCTACTTACTTTTGCATACAGTTACTCTCCCCATCACTTTAATCAACTACACATATTAGTCTTTTTGGTAATTTTTCTACAAACTTTAAAAAACCAAAATCCTATATTTCTAGTTTTTTACTTATGTATTATGAGATTAGACAATGTCAAATTCTGATGCAGACCAATAATGAAAGAAAGCTGAATCATATTTGTGGAGGCTGTGATCCAGTTACTCCATTTAATACACATAGACTCATAGAGGTTTTGGAGGCTGAACCCATTTCAGGCTGACCCTTGAAAATCAACATAAATAAAGAATTAGTGTGATTTAATCCCAATAGGAAATGAGATGAGGTAGACGTGAATTTGGCTCCTATTCCACTATGAAAGGTTTCACAAAGGGGATAATGGGAAGAGTGAAGAGGGAAATTTTAGGGTGGTTTATTGATTTGCAGATTTCTGTCAGTGCAGAATTCTTTGAAAAGTGCCACACCATCCGTGTACCTTCATTAATGTGAGAAAGCCCAACAACTCTTCCAGACAGAAGGAATAATCTTGCCAAATTACCGCGCACAGATCCTGTACTGGGCTTTCTGGTAATGTGCCAACTATTAATTTTTCTTGCTGAATAGTATTTTTTTCCCAACACTATATAAAATACTGTTATCAAAACTACTTCTTAAAAACCTATAGGGCGTTCTTAAGCAGCTTAGTTTGAACAGAAGCATTCTGTTAGGACTCAGAGGTAAAAGAGGGCTAAACCCAAAGTATTTCAAGATCTCAGTAAACTGTAACTTCATCACGAATGGATTCCATTCAAGTTAGTGGACTGGCAGATGACATACCAGAGGGACATCATGGCATCTTTGCATGATCTCCACGAAAGTGGTTTCTTTGTCTATTTCTCTTGTTGCTGTTGAAATCTCTGGGCATCTCCCCTTTGGTCTCCCTGAGAAAAGACAAGATTGGTGACCCTTTGTAAGGTGTGTGTATGTGTAGTTGTTTTCCCAGCCCTGCTGCTGTGACCAGTATTTACCAGATCACACATTCATTTTTGAGTGAAGCCTGTAATGACTGCCTGCCTGTGGCAGAAGGATATTCCCTGATGTCCAGGGAATTCTTGTTAATTTTCTAAGCAGTTGAGTTAATACAGTGTCTGTGGGTGAGGAGCATTTTACTGACTGGTACTGGAATAGAGTTTCTGGCCAGGCAGAAGAATCCTGCACCCTTTGCAAAAACAAAAGGCAATAGGAAGGAGCAGGTTCTTCCCTGTGTGATCAAACCAGTTATGGGGGACTCTATGAGGGACCACCTGGACTCCCAGCTGATCCTCTAAATTAGGCCACACTATCTACCTATTGAAAGCAAAGTAGCTGGTGTGGTTCCTCGCTATGGTAAATTATTTGGCCAGAAACCAAACTCAAACCAAACAATAGAGAGAGAGAAAATAAAGTGGTGGGATACAGAGAGTAACCTTGCCCTTTGGTCCAAGCCTGGAGACAGTGCTCCAGGTACAGTAGCACAAACCATATGCAAGCGTTCCTGAAAGAGGCAGTAAGAATTCTTTAGTTAATACTTTACTTCTGGTAGAATTTTCCTTAGCGTTGACTGTTTGTTGTAAATGTAAAAAGGCATAATATAATTATACAACATTTAGGAATTGTACCCCAGCCAAAGTGGCTTGCATTCATTTGAAACATCATCTGTCTCAGTAATTAGAATACTTACAGTTAACAGGGACCTGGCCCAAGCTATTTGTTTTTGGACTGTATTCTGTTTAAGCATCTGCCCTTGAGTTAATTTTTTTAAATTTCTCAGTATGTTCTAGCTGTGGTCTGCATATTTAATTCCTCTTGGATACTTTTGTACCATTACTGTATGCGTGATGGTTTCAAACTAAAACAATCTTGGTATTTTGTGTGTGGATAGAATATAGAACTATATTATTTTCCACTATGAGCAAGTCTTTTTCGTATACTTTTTCCACAAAATTTCTCTTTCTAAAAAAATGTTAAGACTTTTGGGATGTAAGTGAAAGAATCCCATTTTCACCTTGGTGACTTTCCAGGGTAAAAAAAAAAATGCATAAAACCCCAGGAAATTATGTGACACTATGAGCAATAAATATTATGCAGGAGTAGTAGGTAATTATATAATATTTTTTATTATTATTATTTTCAAATGCAATCATTTTGGGTCAGTTACAGTATTTTAAAAGTATTTTGGGATTAGGTGGTTATATGTGCCTAATGTTATTCTGATAGTTACTTTACTGATACCTGATACCATTTGACTTGTTACTGAAGAAGAGATGCAGAAATCCTGTTTTGTAATATTAAATTATTTAAGAACATTGAAATAGTTTTCACTTGAGGGATTTTTCTGGACATCAATCTCTCAAAATCAAAGTAATATGGAAATTAATTTACAGAATTTTAATTCTGGAAGTTCAAAAAGTCAACACTTAAAATATTAATTAGTAAGTAGAGAGAAAATCTCCAGTACCTTTTGGTTTCAGTTTGGATTTTCTTTCATTCTTCATGAGTAAGAAGGAAAGGAGAAAATTGCTTAAAAATAGAATATTGCTGGTGTAAGTTGAGGAACTCTGACAGAAACAGCAGAGAAAAAAATTAGGTCAAAAATTGACATAAGACACTTCATCTTTACATATATAACTGTAGTGGCAGTATAGTGTGTGCCTATATCTGCATCTTTATATGTATATTTGTCATATAAAATTCTTGTCATACAATTGTTGTATGATTCTTTTTTCCCAAGAAAGTTTTTAGGTCATATAGAGATTAAGAAAAACCAGAATTTTGTATGCCTCACTTTTCATACAAACATCTCAAACTACTGCACAAAAATGAGAACTATCAGTCCAGTTACTGCTGGAAAATTAAGATTTGGAGTGCTAAAGACCACACTACAGCTCACAGGTTGAACCTGGGCAGGGGTGAGAGAGCGCTGCTTCTCTTATTCCAAGGTACTTTCAGCTCTGACAAATGCCATTTAGTGTATTCCTGTCACTAGGTCATTGCTAATGACATTTGGAATGTAGATGTTAAGTGAAAGTGTGAAAAATGCTTAATAGTTGTTTTGTCAGGAGAAAGTTATACATAAAACCACTTTGTACTTTTTATTGAAACAATTCAGCTGTTAAAGCATATTTAGCAATTCCAATTTTTTGATGCGTGGTATGCCATAATTACTATCAGTTTTTATTATCTTTGGCAAATGATTATTGCTGTGCTCTGGATGACTTCACCTAGACAGATTTTTCCATTTCATGCCACACAGAGAGCAGTTCGTTAGCTCCTATAGCAGTGCTTGGGTTCAGTCCACCATATGAAGCAGTGACCTATTGACAGGATGGTTCAGAGGCTTAGCAATACATGTGGTTGGATTTAGATTGACTTCCACTCTCCTAGGAGTTGAACTCAGTCATTTGCAGCTCCTAAAAATCATCTTGGAACATTACATATTCGCTGCAATTATATTGACAGGACATTGCAAGTTGTTTAGTTTTGTGGAGTGTTTCCCTGCTGTGCTGTTGTTTTAGAAGTCCGTGATTTCCTATTGAGTTTATTTAATTTCAATAGATGCAAAATTGTCTGTTGTCTATATAGAGGATTTACTTTGTCATTCATTGAAAAGATAACTGCGTGAAGAATGAGAGGAAATGGCCTCCAATTGTGCAAGGGGAGGTTTAGATTAGGTATTAGGAAAAAATTTCTTCTTCTTCACGGAAAGGGCTGTCAAGCATTGGAACAGACTGCCCAGAGTAGTGTGGATTCACCATCAGTGGAAGTGTTGAGGAAACAGTGTGGATGTGGCACCTGAGGGCATGGTTTTGTGGTGAACATGGTGGGCTGATGGTTGGACTTGATCACAGAGGTCTTTTCCAGCCTTAGTGATTCTGAGGAGTGTTCTCCTGCTCTTAGGAATGTTGTAGAGTCATGAGGACCGGTGATTGAGTTTTTCTCTTGCCCTTCCTTGTGCTGATGGATGGATGTCCTGTTTGGTGTGAGGGGAGGCCACAGTTCTACCCACAGTGATTATTGCATCGCATGGCAGTTCTTTCAGTTTTGCTTGCAGAGAATTATGGCCTCATTTGTATGTGTTTTCTTTGTCTTTTTCAGACATAACCGAATTACGTGTTCACAAAAAATGTTTGTTCCGAATATTTCGTGCTGCTCAAAATTTGATAAGTTTTAGTTGTGCTATAAAAATAAACACCCCTCCCTCCCCCAATACAATTACAGGGTTAATATGTTTGGGGTTTTTCTTATATTAGTAAGATTATTTTTTAAATTTCTCTTTTCATAATCATGTGTTTTAAAAAAAGGGAGGTAAATGTGCAACGTAATGAAATCTTAAAGTTTACTTTCAGTGTTGTCTTTGTACATGTGGCCAAAGGTGTTCTGATAATACCCTTTCTGTTGTGAGTCTGAGTATATAAATACTATTAGTAAATTTTTGGAAGAGGTTTTCATAGAAAAGTTCCATAAAGGAACTTTTTTTGTTTGTTTTATTTTTCTGCATTTTCTTATTTTTAATTGGAGAGCAGAGCTCTCCAAGTTTCAAGCTGTTTCTCCTACAGAGCTATTATACCTGCTAATGATGGATACTCAAGCTGTTTATCTTGTTTAGTCCAGAGTTTTGAAAAGCAACTGTAAAAGTCTTTATTTCACATTAAAATAATATTAAAAAATACAGTCTTATTAAACTATCACTTCTAAGAAAATAATATATGCTCTTTTTGTGCCTTTGGCAAATCTCTCCAAAAGAGTCAGAAGCTTCGAGGAGTCAACACTGCCCTTTACACATTTCTTCCAAGAAAGGCATCTCTCTACCTCTTTTCCTGGAAGAGCCACAAAAGTACCAAAATATATTGTGCAAAGATTCACTGGAAATCAGAAAAGGCTCTTTTCAGCCTTTCACAGACACATTTCATGCCAACACTATTGTATGTTTCCTAACCCCGAGTAAGGATTACAATCGGACTGATGCTCTCCCAAATGCCCCCAAAGCAGGACTTGTGCCTCTGTCACAGCACCTCAGCAGCACCTTAGACAGGCTTTCTCTTTTCTTGGGAAGTGGCACATAACAGCTAGAGCCATGCAGGGCATCTGATGGATTTCCCTTCTCTGTCACATGCCCCTCGGATAGGTAAGAGTGACACCAGCTAGTGACACTGCTTGCATTCCTGTCATCTGAGGCTCTCTTCTGGCATGAGAAGGCATTTTCAATGTGATATTCTTTGTGAGCTCCCTACTCCCTCAAGGCTGCAGCATCATCTTTTATTACTTTATGGAGTATTAGACGTCCTGATGCAGAGCAGGCTTTGCCAGGTCAGTCCTGTTTAGTGTTTCTGCAGACTGAAATTCCACCATCCACAAAGTAATGTTTGTGGAATATGGAAAAGAGAAGGAATGGCTGGGTGTCTGTGAAGCAATTGCTATTCAGGATGCAGTGCTATATGTGTACCATTTTTTTGAGGCATACATGCATTTGGTGCACTTGAGTTAGAGCATTTGTTTGCAGAGCTCTTGGGGACTGCTGAGGGGACATTAGCCTTGATTGTTATTGCAGTCTCAGCTAATGGCACTGGAGGATGTGGCTGACTCAATTCTCATGCAGTTCTGAAGAAATTTAGTGCTGTGGAAGGCTACCCAGGAGATGCAGGAACTAAAGACAGTGAGAATAATGAAAAAATATTTATGGGTATGTTGGCCCATCCTGAGTGGTTTTTGTTTTGTTATTTTGTTTTTTTTCCTAATGTAGCCTCATCTTCTTGTTGGAAATAAGTATTTTTCTTTCATAAGCTTGAATATCATTCCCCTAACTCTTTGCTTACTCTCTCACAATAAAAACAACACTGCAGCCACCTTCCTAAAAATGCAGAGCCAGAAACTAGGAATAGAGCACCAGTCTCTCTCTCCCTCACTATCCTTTGCTTGATCTTGAAGCTTGGACTCTCTCAGATCATCACACAGACTGTCAGACCATCTGCCTTCCCCCGTACCCCGCAGAATTGCAGTGGCCGAGGCATCCTAACTAGGGATGCACTTCTGCAGCCAGCACGGGGAGGGCATCAGAGAGCTCTGGAGATCTCTGTGGTGACTGGGTAGTCTCCCTCACAGAGAAATAGCTCCTCTTTCTGGTTCTGTGTCCCCTGCCTCACCACAAGCTTGTTCCCATCTCACGAGCCTGGAAATGGTTGATAGCTTATGCTGGTATTGAGTCCAGACCTCCTCCTTTTACCTCAAAATTATTGCAGTCTGTCTCGTGGCCTTTCCCCTTTTTTTTCTTCACTAGTAAGTTCTACCCTCTGCCCCTTAGGCAGAGTTAAGTGCTGTCTGCCCATCCCCTTTGCATTCTTAGACCCTTCTTTTGCCTGTTTTCCCAAACAGGGAGCTTTCTTCTTTCCTTTCAGTACTTTCCCCTATAGATGAATATTCTCCAGTTACGTTTTCTCTCAGCAAATTTAGGCATCAGCTGTTGTTAACTTGTCTCTCTCATGTCCCACTGCCATAGTATGGCCAGTAAAATAGGGCCAGCTATTTCTCAGTGTGTTTTGTTTGTTTTTTCTTTTTTCCATTCCTACAATGTGGCCCCATGTTTTACAGTAATTTAATTAATTTTGGACAGAGTAACAGCAGGTTTTACTAGTAATTGACCTCCTAAATGCTGCAGTTGTGAACTCGCAGGATATTTTATCCCATCATAATTTCTCAGTCTCAAAACTAATACCTTCTCATATCAGCAAAGTACCTGTGAACCTAATAATGGTTTTGGGGTTAAGCTACAGACTTTAAGAAAGGTAAAAGAGCAAACCTGAAATTCACTGCTTCAGTATCACCATTAGAATGGCACTTTACCTCTTTGCACCACGTGGTGTTGTGAACTGCACGCTGTGTTAGGCACAAGTCAATAGTGGAAACTCCAATACATCAGCAAAAATTCATCCAGTTTTCTTTGGCCTTGGGTGACAACGGGGACTCCTGTAGTTCTTTTGTTAGTAATGGATCTTCATAAGTGGATCTGGTCTTCAGATTCCCCAAGGATTATTTTATCCCCTGTGCCTGCTTATCCAGATGATGCCTGAGACTTTCAGGAGCTTTGTCATTGTCTGGCTTTTAACTAAAGGACGTGCTATTGGCTGTGGTCCAAGATAATCCATTCAGTTGCCTGACGTTCTGTAGCCTGGGGATAAAGAGAAGGTGACTCCACCAAATAATGAAGACTCTAGTCTTATTGGTTGGATGGCAATTCTGTACAATAATAAAATAAAATAATTAATGTCTCTTAATTATAGTCCTCTTTAAAAACCTTTGCCTTAGCATATTTTTCGAATAATGTGAAACTAAAAGAGCAAACTCAGAAAATATACAGATGCAACTTTGTTAATAATTCATACGTACATTTTAAATGCAGTTTGGAAAAGGTACAGAAACACAGGAAGTACTGAGTGCTTTTTTTCCCCCTTTTCTTTTGAACAACATGGTTCTTTTCCCATTGCATTGCTTTGAGGATCAAGAGGACATCTGAGACCACCATTACCTATCTGCAGATTAATTTGAAATATGCTGACTCCTTTTAATTACAATTGACTTAGGGTCATCATTAAAAGTAGCAAAGATTTTGAAAGCTATGAGAAGATATCTTCCCAGAGTTTGTGATAGCCATGTATATTTCTGTCCAGAAGAAATTTTAAGAAGCCTTATTATTTGGCATTTCATTTGATTTCATAGATCAGAAAGCAAGTAATTGTAGACTTCCATTCTTTTTCTTCCAAAATTGAGAAAACCAGTGTAAATGATTTAAAAGCAATTAGTTGCATGCATATTGTCCTGGCAAGCCATTCAACTCCTTTCCTATGTAAATTTTGAGGCAAGCATCATTCATCTGCCTCATTGATGTGAAACAGGGGAAAACCAAAGCTGCCATTCTAAACTGATGTAGGTTGTCTTCCATTCTAATTTTATTGTTATAGAAAAATAAGACAATTTCAAAAGCAGTTTGAGTCAATAACAGAGTAATAGCATTCTAAAATGATATTATTATTTATTCATGCTTAGTTAAATATAACTAACATGAAATAAATGATTATCTGGTTTGGATATAATTTCATAATAAGGCCTTTGAAGGTCATTTGGACTACTGCACTAATTAATGTTTTATTTCCAGCCTTCCTTAATTATTCTTGCCAGATGGTCCTTTATTTATGTTATTGCTTGGAGTTTCCAGCTGAGGTTGTTTGATTGTTGAAGAAAAATATGTGATGGCACCATAAGATAACTGTAATTGAATTGTTAGGTATGTTAGAACATTCAAGCCTTCTGTCCCTGCTTTAGCCACATCTGGGAAATAAGTTTGTTAACAAAGTGCTTTGGCACCTCATTGAGTACTTGATGTGATATATGAAAATGTTTAGAGCAAACTCAATTAGCATAAAAGCCTTTAGAAATAGAACTCTGGTAGCTTCTCATTCATTTATGAATTACAAAATCTTCTGGGTAAAATGCACAAATGGGTAAATTACCAGGTGGTTGGTTTTGTTTAGGCTTTTGTTTGGTGTTGTTTGTTAGCATCTGACTTACTTTTCTCATAACTTAACAATATTACTTTTGTGTTCATAACAGGGTAACTTTGCAATAGAAAAAATAATGTGATGAAAGCATAGTAATGCTCATAATATTTGGAAATTAGATGGCTAGCTTTGGTAAATAATATCTCAGGAGTGCTTGTTTCTGAAAGGGTTAAGTTCAACACTGGAAGATGCCAGATTTGGGACTAGGAACGTAAAGACAGCATTTACAAAAAGCTCCTGTTTTAACGAATCATCAACATTGTTTGCATTTTGCCAGTAAATAAGTATCCCACTTATTCTTTGAAAGTTCCATGGTGTCAGGTTCTACATAACAACAAACATCCACATTCTAAAAAAGAAGAGGAAACAAGGGAAAATGTTTTATGAGAGTACACAAGTGCCTAAGTTTGTTCCAACAACATAAATAAAATATCTCTTCTCTCTCCTTTCAAACTACTATTTTAACCATTTTTCTGTAATCATTGCAAGGAGTCGTTTTGGGAAATGGAGATGGGCTTACAGCCCTGAAACCAACAAGGAAGGAGATATTGAATGTGTTTTAGAGATACGTGTGTCAGGGGGAGCTGGGAAGAAAGAACTCTGATATTTGTGTAGGGAATTGATTATTGGATGAATTATTGACATAAGGGTTCAAGATCAGAAAAAAAATTCTCTGGTCTAGAAAGTGAAAAGTGAGATGCATCTTTGTCTCATTCATAGGTGTGTACTGCAAGAGACTTAGGTAAAATGTTCTATTAACTAAAGGTGAATCCACTACAAATCAAGAATAAGAAAGAGCTTACCATAACAGTGCATAATAAGAGGTTGTTGAATAAGAATAGTGTTAGAAGAGATTACTTGTCTCTGGTTTTCTTATGTTTTGTTTTTATTAGCACAATAGAAAACTGTGTGGAAAGAAACTACCATTGCAGTTGTGGAAATTAGCTCCCAATATTGAGAGTATGGATGTGATGTATGGAGTGTCACAAGCCTCTCACAGCACTTAGAAATATTGGTATATTTTTATGCTTTTTCTATCTGAGTACGTGTTTAGCAGGCCAGTGTATTTCCTGGGCAAATCCTCATTAATTTTCCATATGTAGATTTTCTGAGCAGCAGATAGGCTGGGTACTCTGAGAAATACCCTCAGCCGGTACCAGGGATGTGTGTTCTTGGCTTTGAGTGCTCGGACCATAAAGCTCCCTTCCGAAGCTGTGGAAGATGGGAAGCAGCTGCTGTCTTTCAGAGCACAAAGAGAGGGCTTTCAGTGCCCGCTGTGTCTGCGCGCAGGGGATGGACCCGCACAATGGAGCCCATCACACAATACAGATGCATCAAATTAAGGCTCTACCCGATTGGGTTTTGCTACTTCCTCTGTAATTCAAGCGTTTTGTGCTTTGTTAACTCATTCGGCTGTAAAAATGTTATAAATATGCATTTTTGTGAATTGTCGCTCTGACAAATGGGACCCCGGAGCTGGTGGCAACATCACTGCAGCAGTGGTGGAATGAGTGGGCACTTCTGTCAGCTGCAGGAGATCTGCCCATTCATATTTAAATCCAGTCCCTGTGCCAAAATTGAAATGCAGACTGTTCAGATGCTCGTCTTCTAGGAAGTTAAACGTGCATGTCTCTGAACCACCACCAAAAGACACACGTGAATTACTTCAGTTAAACTGCCCAGAAACTACTTTTAGCCCCTGGTTGCCCAAATATGCAAAACAGGTAAAAGAAACAAGAGGACCGGGAAGGTTTCACCTTGGCAATTTTAAAAGTCATTTCAGTTTTAGCTTTTTTCCCGTTTTATCAGTTCGTGACTTCTCTTCCTTCCACTTCCCTCCCTTGCTACACAAACCAAATTTCCCCAACAATACTGGATGATATTTTTAAATAAAAAAAATTTAGGACTGTATCTGAACCCTTTCACTCCTCTTTCCTCTTTTTATCTAGTGTTACAAATTGATAAATCAAGGCCAATGTCTCCTTGTCATCCAGGTACCAAATTCTGCAGGTTTATAGACAGACTCTTTGCCAAAGTCTCGCAAGAGGTTCTGCCTTTTGCTGTCTCCCCTCGGTGCAGCAGGAAGGAGGGTGGCCAGCTGGGAGGAGAGACAAACCACAACAGAAGGGAGCTGACCTTTGCCTCCTGTATCTCTGTGAATGAGAGATTGGTCCCAGACAGTCTCTTACCACAGCAGGGTATCCCAGTGTGAAATGCCAGCATGAAATTACTAATTATCATGCTTTTTAACTTCAGGACATGCTGCTAACTGTTTATATTCATAAAGTCACCGTAGTACTACAGAGATAGGTGCACGAAGTGGTATTATCTTGCATTATGACATTGAATTGTATCAGACTAATTTAACAGTCTTTTGTAACGCTTATTTTAAGACCCCTGCCTTGTATAGGGATTTATAAAAATGCTGTGCAGAAAAAAAAAGTCTCCAAGCAATAGAGTAAGTGGGGTTTTAACCTTATTGTGTAAACCTCTAAATTCTTTGACATTACATATGGTTTTTCACGGTGTAGAAGATCAATATTAGTGTTTCTTTTTGCCCACAATGCAAGATGTATTACTCAAGGTACATGACATACTACCTCACCAAAGTACCCCCTGAGATTTGTAGGTGGTGTTGGGTTACAACTGTTTTTTCCTGGAGGCTAAAATTGCCTAAATCTTGGCTCTTGCTGTGCTGTTTTTTTTCCCTCATTATATATTTAAGAGGGTCAAATAATTCATCATTCTCAATTACTGGACTATAATTCACTGCATGCAATGTGAGCTACAGACCAGATGCCTGGAAATTCCTGCACTGACCAATAATCTTAGGTCCCAGTACACATTCTGTTTTTAATACAACAGTAACATGTTTGTTTCCTATTGAATTATTTGCAGAAGATGCATCCCCAATCAAAGCTTCATCAGGCAGGTGGTTATCAGAATGAGACACAATCAGGGAGACTCAGAGCAATATAAACATTCTGAGCTCTGTTCCTTTTAACAGCCTATAAAATGCCAATAACATTTAAAAGGAATAACTTGATTTTATTAAAGGGCAGGATGTGTCATGGGAACTTGTGGCTGCAAGGCGTTTAAATGAATGTCTCTTAGTGGACTGGAAGTCCTGCCCTCTGGTACTACAGGTACTAGAGAATAAGTACTTTCATTTTATATTTCACCTTCTCTATATATTATCCCCTACTATTGTTGCATAAAACAGCTTATTCTTCATGGTGTCATGCAGTAAATTCATCAAGGCTAAGGCACAGACATCACACAAAATTCCGAAGAATCTCTGTGTGAACAACATGTTCTAGTTTTGAATTTTTAAATTTGCTACAGTGTACTAACCTTCACACATTTTGTGCCAATTCTTGAATCGTGGCACATGGATGTGGCACTTGGGGATATGGCTTAGGGGTGATTATGACAGTGCTGGGTTGATGGTTGGACCAGATGATCTTGAAGGTCTCTTCCAACCTTGATGATTCTGTGATAAGATCGTGATGGTGAGGAAATCCACTCCACTCATTCAGCTCAGCACCCCAGTGACCTAGTTTAGCCCAGTTTTCTGGAGATGTAGTGTCAGAGACATATTTTAAGGATTGATGGGAAAGTTTACAATAGTTTTTTGGGTAGCCAAAGGGATAGTGTAGGGGAAGGTAGAAATGGTCTTCTACTAATTTCAGAAAGCAGCATTAATGATTCAGTACCCATAATGATAGCTCATGGGAAGTGCTAGATAGGAGAGAATAAATTACAAGGGGTTCTGAAATTGAAGACAAGTAAAAGGTATTTGATATGGTAGGGAAAGCAAGGAGCCAGTGAAAGGATGTTAAGCAAAGGGTAACATGATCAAAGTGATGACAAGATAATGATCTCTCTAGGAATGCTGTGAATGGATATAAGTGGACCAGGATTGCATTTGTCAAGGCGAGTGAGAAGGCTGCAGTGGTCGAGTTAAAAGCTGATGACCATGTTACTGAGAAACTGAATTATGAGAGTTCGTAAATATGCTCACGCAGTGTTTGCATTTTGATCTGTGTTGTTGGTATTTACAAAGCCAGAACTCGATAGAACTAATCCCTCAGTCCTTTTTAATTATCGTTTTGTGAAATACTGAAACTGTCAATTTTGTTGCTGTTCACTGACACTTCTAGAAATAGAGAAGAAATTTATTTGGGTCAGCCAAGTGATTTTTTTTTCTCTTAGATTCTCACTTTTATAAAATACCAGGGGAAATTAAATGCCAACTTTAACATGACATGTATTTTTAATAAAAGCAAGGAAAACTTGGAAATGAAAAATTAGAATCTTACACTTCAATGCCATTCACAGTCTAGAAGAGGAGTAGTTTTCATCTAAGTTACATGCCTTGTTTAATTTTTTAAGACACCTATGCATGTGTAAGATAGAAAACCACAATCAGAATTATTTCTTTGCCTTCTCTGGAGCAGCATGCCCCGATTGCTAAGTCAGGACATTCCGCAGCATCACACCCTCTGAACTGTCTTATTAACAGTTCTAACTGGGGGAAATGCTTACTGGATTAAGTCAAAGGAAATGGTGACTAGTGCCCTCATCATCAGGCAGAGATGCTAATTGCCAGGTTTTTTTGTGCCAAAGAATAGTTTTATTATAGATGTGAACTGGATGGCTTAAAGAGGAGAGACAGGGAAATCTCAGGCTAGCCCATATATTAAACAAGAAAAAAACCTAGAAAGTAACTGGAAAAACATGGAGCAATTGTATTAGCAGGTTTCTTTGTGCTTTGTTATGTTTTTAAACTTTATATTTAATGACAACTGAGAGGCTCCTCATGTAGAACAGGAGCTGGATTCAGGTGTTTTGATTTGCTCTGCAAAAGTTTGCTTTTCCTGTAGAATACAGAGGAAGCAGCATTAGATGTCCAAAGCTATGTGATACCAGTGCCTACATTTCCCATTCTCACACTGAATCAGCTGTAAGTGGCTCTCCAGTTCTTTATGGCCTGTTTTTTTCCTGACTACTTCTAGCACATAATCAATACAAATTGTCTCAACCTGCCCCTTTCTACACCCAAACCATATGGGAGAAATAAGCCCAGAATTTCCTCCAGAAAATCCCATGGTAGCTCAGATGGTCCTTCTTTATTTACCTGACAGTAATATAGCATTGATATTTTCCATGACTGAAGATATTCTCTTAACCAATGTGGTCACTGGGCACCTAAAAACTGTGTTTCAGGATGCATGTTAATATAATTTAAAAAAAAAAAAAAAGGAAAATTTGGTACATTTTGAATATTTGAAACACCCATTATTTTAAAGAAGGTTCTATGGTAAGTTCATGAACATGAATGACCCTGATGTAGTCAGCTGCTGTATGTGAGAGAAATTCAATTAAACCGAAATTGAAGAACTCGAGTTACTTTTGAACATGACAGTATGTCATGTGACATTTTGCCTCCAATATCTTGTTTCCAGTTGTCACATAAAGATGATTATCAGCAGACAGCCCTTGTTCCCTCTGGCCTGTATCATTTCTGTCACAAGTGTGGTGCTTTGACTTTATTTAGTTTCGGTGAACAATGAATGGAACAGCACAACCTTTCCCCTGTCCTCCTGCTGCAGACTCTGCACGTTTTTCTGTCTCAGCTAAACTAGGACTGAGTGTCTTTCCAAATGCCTACAGGAAATTCGATGATGTAAATGCTACCAGGACTGAATGGTGATTCAGGAAAAATGAAGTCATATTCAATTCAGATAGTGAAGCACGATATTGAAAAAGCCAAACTCTCAGTTTTTGGTCAGTCCATGTCATTCCCAAGATTTATTCTACCTTTTTTCCTCCCTTAGTGACAGATAATGTGGTTTATAAAAATCACAAATTCTTTTATAGTAGCTGCTTGTGTTCAAGCAGAAACCAGAACCCTTAGATTGCAGTGGGCTTCACTAGGAGATTTACAGGAATAATGATTAATCAAAATGGAGCAAGGCCTTCAGGTTTTCTTTGGGAAAGCAGTATGATTAGTTCAGCTGTGGGTTTTTGGTTTTTTTTTTGGTTTTTTTTTTTTTCTAAATAGCCTATAATGAAAATCAATCTGGTTTATGTTAATATCTGTAATGCTGAAATGAACTTTAAAATTACCCTGATCTAATGTTTAGGCAAACTGTTACATTTAACCTGAGATCTGATTGAGAAAATAAAGGAGTATTAAAGTAAATGTAAATTCATTTTCCAAACCTTTCCTGGTCTTCAGTGTCAGGGTTTTCTGATTAATCTTAAATGCCAGTGGAAGTGCTGTCACTTGATTAAAATAACTTCATATCATATATAAAATACTTCTGCACTATTATTTCTAAGTCTTGAAAGCATGCATTGAGTACACTTGTAAAAATCATTTTCTTTAAAAGAGAATGGTATAAGTTTTCCATTTAAACTAGAATGAGGAATGATACAATTACATTTGCAATGAATAAAAAAAGAGTTTTACTTCTCAATTTGAAAATGAATTATGTGGGTTTTAATGTTACTTATATTTGTTTTAAACCTTATGAGGAAATTTACGATGATAACTATAATAATGAATAATCTCTTTTTATAAATATACATAAAATTCCTTCAAGTATTGTAATTAAGCATTTAAAGATACACACTTTCCACTCGATCTTTTGCATATCACTAGATAAAGTAATTAATTAATAAAGACATTGATAATTGAATCATATGATCCTCACCTGAACCTTTCACATTATTCTCTAAAAGTTGAAGCTTTAGTACCAGACACTCCACTTATTCTCTTCATAAAGCAGGGAGACACAAGGGTAGACCCTTGTGTTGAGAGATAGCCTTGTCATCCAATTTCTTAAGCCTTAACTCAGTTCATGTGTGGTCATTTGTCTGTGTATATATATATATATATATATGTGTATAAAACAGATGTATAACTTACTACGCATGCTATTGAGTTTGAGTTCATCTTTGTTTATGCTTACAGTCTTGGAAAACTGGAGAAATGTGTATTGATGTGTAGTTGTAGTGAATATCAAACTGATCATGATTCAGCTGGGGGGGCATGGAAAGCAAGTTATATAATAACAGATATAATAACTAGCTATATAATATATATTAATATGCATAATATAATAAGATCTGTAAAAGGCATGAAGTATTTTTTCCACTCTGCTTGACTTGGGCCATGTTTCATTAGACTCCTATGTTAACTTCTGAGCTCTGCAATTCAAAGTGCAGTCTGGTTTAGAGAACACAGAAAACAGTATGACATGAGATGTCTTCTGCTGTGGTTTTTATAATCCCTGGCTGTATATCAGATGTCCTTATTAAAAGAGCATCATGGATCCACATCTTGCTGTTATGAAGCAGTGACCCATACAGAAGGCATAACCATAATATTTATTCTTCCTATTATTTAGCCATGGTCCAGACTGGGTTACACTGTTTTCTTTAAATAGACATCCTTAGTTTCTCTTTGAGATTTTAAGGGTAATTTTGAAAGGATTTTTTCCATTTCAAAGATTGATTTTTTCCCAAGGGTCCAGTGGAACTTATGATACACAAAATATGATGTCACCAGGAAAGACAGCACAATGTAGACTCTACTGTCATCAGTGTGCTCATGACCTGGAGCTCTGTGATTTGTTTTCATTAAACTCTATCAGAGAAAAATCTCCTTTGTCTCTGCCTTCACAGAGTGTCTGTGAAATTGGATTTGGATGGCAACAAGCTGGCTGATGCTCTAACTAGGAAAAGCAGTCGTTGCTTGTTTGGGAACTTGAGATCCATTCTTATCTGTAGGGAGCTTCATGGAGGGTTCAGTTTGCTCACTGAGATTTAATAGGCTTGGTGGACAAAAATAGCATTGTGGAATGCTTTTGGGTATTTATCTAAACCTTTTTACACTGAAATTTGGACTTTGCCACACTAATACAAGTTTATATAGCTGCTAGTTGATTATTGTGGTGACCTGAAGTTAGAGAGAGCTCTTGGTTATTGCTGCAGAGTGCAGCTGTGTGGCTGTCACAAGGTGGAGGCGGTTTGGCATTGAGTCCTTAGCAGCTCCTTGGCTTTACAGTTCTGTATTTGTACAAGTACAGGGGCTGCACTGGATCCCCGAGGGTCTTACATGGTTTTGGTCCTGTTACCTACACAGGTCTTTGTAGCCTGCTGATCCAACTGGCTGTACTTTAAATGACTTTGTTGTGGCAAGGGAATGCTCTCAGTGGAAGAATCTTCTAAGACATAAATCATAATCTGTCTCTTCTCTCATGAAGATAAGGCCAGCTCTTTCCCTTTGACTCCTACATAAAAGTAAAAAGCTCTTCTTCCTTAAATATTTTGTGTTTATCCCCTCAGGAGAAAGGTTTGTAGCAGACCTGGATGTTGTGAATTTTCTACAGTTTGATTTTGATTTTTGTTTTGTTTTCAAAAGGGTCTTTGTTGTCTTATATTTTACTACAATTATTTTTTTAATAAAGATTTTAAGATACCTTTTTCTTGCTTTGCCCTTTCAGCAGAATAGCTGGAGGCATCCAGGTTTACATCCTGTAGTCCTAGACAACACCTCAGAGAAAGTAGAAAGCATCCAAAACTGTGCAGCTGATCTGTGCTATCACTTTTAGTGCAGTTCTGGAGTTCCATGGAATTAAAATTTCTCAACTGGAAATCACAACTTTTTTTTTTTTTTGACATAGAGCATAGTCTATTTGAAGGAGCATAATCTCTCTAGATAAATGCTTTAGTTACAGTAGCACCAGCCCAAATCTGCTCACATAGTAAAGACCAAATTATTCCTCTCATTTTACAAAGTTAGCCATGAAACAAATTACTGGGTTACATTATCTGTTTCTTCCAGGTAGTGTCTTGGGCTCTTCCTTTCCACAATCCTGGTTGCCACTATAAATAGATTTTTTTAAATTTTTCTTTGAAAGTGCAGGTCCCAGTTCAAGATGAAGGTGATATTGTCAAGCACAGAAGATTAAGTTTCAGGCTTACAGTGTGTAGAACTTTAATTTGAAAGGACTTAAAGCCTTCAATACGGGTTCTTTAGTGCATTGAGGATGTTCTCTGCAGCGTGGAAACGAGTTGCTGTGAGGATAACAGTTTGCACTCCCAGTTCCTGCAATCCTGTGGTTACATCAGGAACATATGGGGCAAATAGAAAGCAAGAACACAGTAGATGAGATGTTTATTTTAGCAGCTGCCACCCAGTTCCTGCCTGCCTTGTATAATACATAGATATTGGAAGAAATATTGGAAGTACAGGTATATGTTTTTTTATTTTAAGGTCATAGAATGGAATTTGTCAGAAAGGGAAAGATCTGTTTTGCTCCAATCTGCACTGCATTTTAGAAGGAAAAGGCACTGCAAAAAATGTATACAAAATACAGTTTGATCTGTAGAAAAATAATTGTCTTTTTTCAGCATGATGAGGCAGCTTTAAGATAGACAAACATGATGTTAAGGGGATCTGGGAGTGAACTATCATCCTGTGATTTAATTTAATGTAGTCAAATATTAGCTGTTGAAAGAAAACTGACAGAGCACAGATTTATCAGGTCAGGCAGCAAAGTGCATCAAAAATTCCTTCTTTGAAGCTAATGGAATTTGCTTCATGTATACTTTTGTACCAAGTATTTAATGCTGAGTAACCTACATTTCTGTACCAGTCTTGCTGTTCAGCCACCTAATTTGGAAGATATCATTAATATTTTCTTTAGAATAAGTCAACAATGAGTTTTATCAAAATAAATATTTACTTTTTAAAATCAATAACCTTTATTTACAAATAAATATGTATGATTTTAATATTTATTTTAACAGTTTTGTAAATTATTTTGTAGACATATAACAATACTATTGATAAAAAAGACATGGTAGTACCTTGATATCACTACAACACATCACTATTTGTTCTACTACTAGCTGGTTTAGCATACAGTGAGATAATATACATCTAGAAATAAGTTTTAACTTGTGTTCGTGTTAAGTACAATTTCTTTTCCCTGTTTTATTGCTAGAAGCTTTGTTGTTTGCAGTTATCCCAATACTTTGGCAACATGGCAGCCCAGATAATGTCCCACCCTCTAACAGCATGCCCCCAGTTTTCTGGAGCTGGGCACCACAACTTCTCCTGCAGCTAATCTGAGCACTTCCTATGTGTGCCCCCATAACGAGGAGATGAGGAGGGAGGCAGGTCTGACTGTGATTAGAGATAGCCAAAAGGAAGTGCTGTGCAGAGTTTAATCCTCTTACTGCCACACCTGGTTATCAGCCAGTTTTATTATAAGAGTTAGAAAATACGAGCTGCACTAAAAGTGTTTTTAAATATATACAAATAATTTGTTTAATAAACAGAATTAATTTATTCTGAAATAATTTCTCCTTTAGCATTGCAATCGTTAATTAGAGAAGTCTTTGTGGTTTTATACAAATATCAGAAATAGCTTAAAATTAGTCCTTAAATAATGTGATCTGATCTGTAAAGTTTCTTTTGTCATTAAAATGACTTCCATTTAAATCATGCCTTTGAGAAATGCCTCTTCAAGGTTTCTAGCTTAATGAACTAATTGAGAAAATATCTGGCTGTTTATTTTGGAAAGTAGAATGTACACTTTTATTTAATCACTCTGCAACTAGAAGAAATTATGCGGTTGGGCCAAGTTTCTGGAATATTACCAAACATGGTACCTGCTGATACAAGGCTGAAATCAGTTTTCACAGCTTGATTTTTAGCAAAATCCTCCATTATTTTTTGCCCATCAGTGATGTGTGTTTTGTTTTTGTAAGGCAGTGAAGTAAACAGCCTAATGGCTGATATTGCACATTTATCCGTGAAAATGAAATGTAACACACACGTTTTCCCTGTACTTAACATAACATAAAATGATGATTCTAAAGTGAAAAAATGTAGGCAGATGTTTTTCTTCCCTGTTGTGTCTACCCATACACATGCTAAGTGGTAGTTAGGGTTGCTGGTTTAAATTGTTATTCTGTGTATGGGTAAGTCTGGGGACTGATCAGTGGCACTTACATTCAAGCAAAAAGCAGGAAATTTTGAGAAAAATAAGAATTCCCTGTATAAATGTGCATTTATTATGTTTTCATAGTCTCCACAATTATCCTACTGTAAAAAAAAAAAAGGCAGAAGGAATTCTTCTGAGCAACTCCTCAGGCACATTCTGCTTTCCATACACCTTTTAGCTACGCTTTGATACTTTCATCCCTCAGTTCTGGTAACTGCCAACCTGCTGTCCATTTGCCAGCTGTGATGTTTGATCCTGTGATATTCACCTGTTTGCTTTGATTTCTCCCTGTATTGTGAGCTCTTTGAGGCAGGACTTGTTCTTTCCTTCTGTGGCTCTAAGACAGTGCTGAGGAAACAAAGCTGGGGCTTGTAAATGGTATTTAAAGGTGCTACCATTACCTGGGTGCTGTCACTACAATACTGTGCCTAACTAGGGATGGTTTAGTTTTTAAGCATTTGATATTCAGAGTTGCACTCTAACTGGTGTGTTTCCATTTTTTTCAGTCATAAAATAATTTCTGTAATTTTGGGTTGCTAGTCAGACAGTCATAATTTGGTAACCACTACCCTGAAGCACTGCCAAGAAAAGCATCATCTGTATATTCATTCTTTTTATTAAATTGGTAGTAGTTTTGTGTGCTTGTGTTTGAACACCTTTTCTCCATCCTTGATACAACTTCATTTTTACATTTTCCTCATGTATTCTAAAGCATTCTGTGTGGGTGTGACTGTGGTTTGGGTATGAATGTTTGTTTGAAAAGATGGTGAACTGTGTTTCTTAAGAAACTAAAAATTAAGTGAAAAAATTCACAAGCATGACATGAGACATGAGTAGGATGCTGAGCCTTGGAGTTCAATACTGCAAAATGCAGAATGTCCATAGTGGTCCTTGAAGTGAATGAGGGTTTTAGAGTGGGAGAGCACTACAGCTTTGAAAACCAGGAATTAGTTGTAGCAAGAGAATACATAGAATTGTTGAATACTTTTGTGAAGCAAAAACTAAGTGTGTTCTCTTATTTCTACATACTGTAGAGAATTTGAATTCCTAGCTCTTTGTTTACACACCCTTTGACTCTGAAAGGCAAAGCATTGTTTGAAATGATTCTAGGATAAAAAAACTGCATGTAATTGCAATATTTAATCAAAGTACATCAACTAAATAGTATGAGAATGACCTTAAAATGATGTATGCTTGATTATTATTTTTAATGATTGAAATTTTGTTCTTGACTATGAAACGTGAATGCCTTTTTGTATTTTAATTGAACAGAAGGTGGAACCAAATATTTGAAATAAGTCATCCTTATACTGTCCCTGCAAAAACATTCGACAGCTGTATATAACCAGATATGCACTTGGGCACTGAATGCGACTGTCAGATATTTTACAGGGATTGTGAAAGAATGGGCTATTTCAGTCTTTCTGCTTAGCACTATTCACATACAGCAGTGTCATGGGCAGCATAACATTTTGGTAATTCCATGAACTTGCTCTCTTGAGGGAGTACGAGTTATCCCTAGGACACAGCACTCGTTTGTTTTCCTTTTCTTAACTCTACCCAATGATCTTACCAGTCAGCTGATGACCAACCAGCACAGTAAAATATTCTGCATTTTTTAGTATGGTCAGTGGGTGCATTTCAAAGGAAAGCATCTGGCCCACAATCTCCTGCCACCTCCTTCAAGGGAGAAAAGCTGCTGCATGTGATTCTGAGCAGTCGTGGCTAACACAATGCTGCCTTGTTCAGGGTAGGAGCACTTAGCTCATGCAAGTGCATAAACCAAACCATAAGCTGATTGTTTAGCAAGACTTAATCATACAGAAATTATTAGATGACTCCAAAATGCATCGCAGGCGGTCACCTACACGCTATTTTTCACCTTTACTCATGATGATCAAATGTGCATAAAACTGTTTCTTGCTTTCAACAGAGTTCCTTTTGCTTTAGAAAGAAATGTAATAGCCTGCTGTCCCACTGGTGCCTGGAAGTCCATACTGTAGCTTCTTCTGAACTTAAGGGGGGATTTCCTTAAATATAGCTTACTATAATAAAATATTATAGTACATACAGTTGGGGGTATTCCAGATGGCAAACAAAACCAAAACACATGGTAGAAAAGGAAGTTATTTGTTGAAAAGGCTTTTTTCCTTAATTTTTTATTTCCAGGTAAAGCCTGACAGGCCATCAATTCCAAAAGTGCAGGGAATATTTTCACCAGAGGTCAGAGATTGACTCTGATTATACATCCTTGCACTGTTCTCATCTCATAACTCTCTCTTACTGAGCAGAATCCCAAGAATTACTGGTTGTCAGTACATTCTTTCAGAACTAGAACCTTTAAATTGTGACGAGTGTTGGTTTTAATGAGAAGAGCTGGAGCAAATACTGCTTTTGTAGCTGCCTTTCACCTGTTGGCATGTCATGTTTTAAAGCTGGGTTTTTTTTTAAATAATTACTTTTTTAAACCTACCACATAGCTTAGTTGGAAAAGGTACCTTTTCCTGGGTTGTGATGCAGATTTTGACTTCATGTTGCTGTCAGTCTTCAAATAAGATCACGTAAATTTTTTTTTAATTTGAGGGTTTATAGGAATACAAATGTGATTTTTAAAGTCTTCATTCTAGGGAAGACATTTTACATTTCCTTAAATCTGATTTGTCGTATTGAAATATTAGAAAACCCTCAGAATTTTGATCAACATGGAATGTTTCCATCTGTATATGATAATGAAGAGTCATGGCACACCTTTCAGGGATGTTTTTTTGTTAAAGGGTTTTGTTCAGTTTTGGCTTTTTGTTAAATACATTGCAGCATCCTTTATTATCAGAATTTCAGGTAGTAATTCAACAGATAGGTCCAAATTAATTTTTCTATGGCATTCCATGTATCACAAAATAAATCCTGTGTATAGTTGTGTTTTATTCTTCTTTTGGTTTTATTTCATGCATTTTTCAAGACTTTAATGTTTTCCTCGAAGCTGCTTGCTGTAGTACTATTTATATAGCCCTATACTGTTATTTTGGCTCACTAAATAACTTTCCCTCAGGCAAGTATGATCAAAGTGCTTTGTGCCTGTAGTTATTGTCAGTAACCAGGACAGTTGCTCTTTGAGTCTTTGGTAAGCAATGATTTATGATGTTGTGCTGGAAGTCACACAGGATATCTTTGTCTCTTGAGACTTGGGGAACTCCCTCATCACTTAAGACAATTTCTGTGTATCACACTTTATTAGCATCAACATGTATTCACTCTGTATCAGTATCTGGAGTTAAGTAGCATGGTGAAAGCTCTTTGTGATTTTCTCTTTTCCTCTAATTGTTTGTTCTGATAAACTAACTTTTGGTGGATAAAATGAGCAAGATTCAGAAGTTAATGAGTCTAAAGAAACATCTGTTGGAAGGACCTTCATTACCATACATTTCCAGGGAAATTATAAGGCAAGACAGGAGCTGATGAAGAGCCTGCTTGACTTAAGCACATGAATAATGTGGCCCAGGACAGAGGATGAGCTTTTCAGTGGGATACTAATACACATTGTTTTTGGCACTTAACCCCAGATGTTAATCTGGTGTCAACTGCATTGTTCTGTACTGTTTTCATGCCACTGTAATATGTTCATCCTGGCAGGATCTACTTTTCCTGTCATTCTTTCAAGGCACCAAACTCATTACTTTTTATCCAGTAGGCTTAAAAAATACCTGTCCCTTCTTTAGAATGTAAAATGACTACCAGTCTAAAATTAAGTTCTTAAATCATCTTTATGCCCTGCTGTAGAATCCAGTGAATGAGGGAAGAAACAGTGGTGTCTTCTGTATTAAAAAAAAAATCTCAAGGGTTTTTTTGCATAATATATCTTTTTATTTCTCCCTCATTCCCTTTGTGAAACTATGGTGGTTAAAAATGCCTTTTTTACAAGTAGTCCTAGACACATAAAGCAGCTTTCACACAACAGACACTCAGATGAAAAAACAATTGCAACAATACTTTTCACACAGTGAAATTTAAAGCACACTTATTAATCACTCAGTCCTACATTCACTGTTCTGCAGCTAGTACTTTTATTCTGACATGGCAAACAACATATAATGAAATAAAATTATGTCTCTAGATAGATCTGGTATTTATAATGAAGAGACAAGAGTCACTCCTGAAGTTCTCATTGATGCTACTTCTCCATTATAGCATTGATTGACTTAAACAACTCTCTATTACCCCAGAGACACTAAGCTGAAAATTGGTAAAGTACTTTTTTTAACCACAGACTAGACATTTCATGAGAAGTTTGACAGAACCAACACAAAGAAGTTTAAAACTTGAGCACTATGAAGGGAGCTTGTGGTGTATTTTTAAATCAGACTGATCCTGGAGGTGGGGAGTAATTGTATCTGCAAAACTAGATCTTAGACTCATGGCTTGGACTAAAGAGACACTTAAATCATCTTGTAAAGTTCACAGTATGTTTTTGAGAAAATAAAGCCTCTGTATATGTAAATTGACTTTGCATCTTTTGACTGTAGCTGGTTTTATAAGGTGGAAAGTTGACTGGCAATAGAGAAAAAGGTGCTGAAGAGAAGAATACTAGAAAATATGCGTGTGTGTATAGAAACACATTGTTACCTGTAATCACACTGATTTTTATATAAATACTGATCCTCTTCCTTATAAACCAAAAGCCTTCAGTGTCCTCTCGCATTCTTTGCCACTTGCTGCCTCCCCTAAATCTCATGGCTGTCCTGATCTACTCCAACCTTGAATTCCAACCTTAAACAACTTCCCCATATCTTGTTCCTGAGCTTAAATATTCCTTTACTGACAAACAAGCCTATGTGAGATGTTTCTTTTGTTGCCATTTGATGTGGTACAATTGTTCCCATTTGTTTTGAAGTTGGTTGAGCATAACCTGGATCAGTGGTTATAATTCTTTATGATCAGCCTGATCCAGTTTGCTTCATTTTCAGAATTGGATATGTTCCTTAATATTAAAGGCATCAAACTTGCTTTCCAGGGCTGTGTAGAGCAATTAAAATGAGAGTTTTCAGGACAATTATTTCTTGATATTTCTCTTCTCTGCTGAATAATAGACTCAGATGATATCACCCAGTGGTGGTGTTATCGCAGTGCTCTGCAAGTTCATTTTCACTTACATATAATTATTAAATCTTAAAGTAATTTTAAAGATGAATCTCAAAACTATTGCCTGCATGTGCTGAAAAGATGGTTGGTTTATTATTAAAATAATATTTTTTGTACTAGATCCAATTCTATTGTCCATAGTTTTAAAAGTTGCTATTGCATTTTTAATTCCTGAAAATACAATGTCTTCCTCTTTTGCACAGAGGATATTACTTAATGAGAATAGTGACCATCTAAGCACTTTACTCACTCCTCCAATGCATCTTGAGGATATATGTTAATCAGCTTAAAGAAATGTTCCTATTCGTCATGAGGGAGCAGAATCAGACTAGTAACATTTTCATTTAATAGTGGAGTTACTTTTAAAATTCAGATTCAGTTTCAAAAATATTTCATCAGTATTTGGAATTTTGACAATCTCAGTAGTCACAAGGTTGCACAAGGTAATGGTTGCAATTCCCTTCCTGTGGTAGTTATTCATTTAGGAATCTGATTATTGTCTTATAAGAGTGGTCATGTCTGGTATTATATTTAAAATTAAGTATTGATGACTATTTGTTTAGCTCTATCATTACAATAAATACAGTAAGGTAATGGATAATATCATTTTAATGTAAAATAACATCTACCTTATGTTTTTAGTGTTTTCAAGGAATTATATAAACATAATGTGCCAGGATATAGACCTTGTGATGATGCATTTTACTTGATTATGTGCTTAGTAACTTAGAAAACTACGGATACCTGGGTAGTTTATTGTGTTTCTAATTTAGAGATGTCCTTCAAAGGCAGCAGATAAGGATCTTGGGAGGGCAAAGGAACATGATTCAATATTTCTACTGTTGGAAAAGCACAGCAAGCACCATCAGATTTCTGTTTTACTGACCTAGAACCTTCAGGGAGATGTTGGGTCCAGAAAACAGCATTTAAGCAGTAATGCTAATTACTACTTCTGTTTTAGTTTGAAGTAAAATTAGTTTTGCAATTATAGGAAAAAACATTCTTTTAATGGATGTTAGTAATTTACAGTCTGTTGTCTATGTGTGTGGGTTTTGTTTGGCTGTACTTTTTTCCCTGCTGCCACCTTTTTTTTGATAGTAGGTCAAAATTCTCCTATAAATAGGCATTATTCCATAGAGGTTAGTAGTAGTTTAAGCACTTATACCCAAAGAGAATTTTATCCTCTTTGCTGTCAGTTTATAGCAATGTTCAGTGTATCTGGTAATAGTGTTTCCTGAACACAGACTGAGAATTGTAATAGGAGCTGCATTATATAGCTAAATGCTTGCTTTTTTTGAATGCCTGAATGCCTCATTCAGATTATCTTTTACTCTTCATCAAAAATTAAAAATTGTAGTATAAACTCTCTGGACCATAAACCCCCTCTTTTCTTTGTTTGCACAGCAGCTAATGCAGAGAAGTCTTGGCTCGTGGCTTTTAAGCAATATACTGTATATAAAAATAATAATATAATTAAATTCAACTTTAAAGAGAATAGATTATGTGCAGTCAACATCCGTGACGAGGGTCTTTGCCTCTGTTAGCAGACGTGTTAGGTGAAATGGTAGTTACTTTCATTTTATTAGAAGAATTGCATTTCTCGTGCCTTCACACATTGCTTCCCATTCTGCTACTGCTGTAGAGGCAAAGCTAATGAAAAAGAACAAATGATAATATACAGTGGAGATCAACAGAAATTGTAATCATTTGGCTTTGCCAAAATAAAAAGTACTAGACTATTATTGGAGTCTCAGTCTCCTCCTTTTTCTGCTGCCTGCCATTGTGTCAGCACTCCAGCTTTTCAAAAGTAGGCCTTGATGATGATTTTTATGCTGGTTTTGTAAATATTCTGATTTCTTTTGAATTACTGCATCTTAAACTGATTACTTTAGTGTCTAAGTCTATCTAAATAAATATCAACTCTCCCACAAAATGGATGGTACAAGGGCACACCATCCATGTGGCTTTTATTAAAGTTCTTCACACACCTTAATGTGAATTTAATTCCAGTATTTCTCCCTTTTCAACTTATTCCTCATTAACATGAGGGAATCCACACTTTTTCATGGCAGAGTTCATGCACACTCAGAAAAGTGATGGCAGATGCAAATTAATCTTTTTCTGAGTCAGGGTTTTAACACAAGCCAAAATAAGGAAGCATGCAATTCGATTGCATCTCTTTTGCCTAGAAATACTTGATGTAGCAGTCCCTTGATAAGCACAAGTGCACTGTGTTTAATTCTGTCTCTAAAAGCACTGTTGGGTATTAGAATATTCTCATTTCATTGTCTTATATAAAACCAAAGCCATTTTTCCATCCCTGCAAGAAGTGAATTCTGACATAAAAGCCTTCATTTGTTGTGTTGCTGTAGCAGCCTTGGTCTTGTTCAAATCACGTAGGATGCTGCTAGAAGGTGGGATCATCCACTGAGACCTCTCTCCATTAGGAATTTGCTGGTGGTAATATACAGGATGGAAAAACTCAGCTTCTGAACCACTGGCTCAGAGATAATCAGCAGGCAGATCAAAAACCTGAAGAATAAATTGGAGAACGGCAGCAGTGTGCTGAGCTGTTATCAAAAGCCACAGACCCTGAATAAATGTTTCACAGGATAATGTCAGAGCCAAGTATCGTGTCACGTTTAAGAACATGTCCCAGTTGGTTTCTCTGTACCGTAAGTGCTGGATTTTAAATGCTTGTAGTTTTTTAAAGCATTACACTATAAAAACCGGTGAGTAGATTTTTAGTCATCCCATGATATTATGTTTGCCTTTTATTGAACATATGCAGGGAAAGGAGGGCTAGCTAGTCCTCCTTATTTGCACAGGAACTCTTCTGTGCTTGTGCTAGTTGTAGGCTCTTAGCAGTAAATTAATACCTGAAATCCTTGTTCTTCAGCTAAATTGCTTTTTAACCCCTTTTTTGGCTTTACACTTTATGTGCTACTTTAATGTAGAGACATCTACCTGTATATATACTTATTGTAGTCTTAATTTATTTCAGCATTCTATTAAAATCCACATAGTTTCTGTCCCACAGCTAAGAAGAAACCAGATTAATTTTCCAAAGCATTATTTTCTTTGGAGAGTTACTGCTGTGTGTGCGTTTCTGTATGCATTGAGTAGTATTTACTGCTGTGGTATTGCCTATATATGGACCCCGGGAAAAGCTTGTCATTCCAGAAATCTCTGCATATTGGCAGTTTATTTATTTCTTATTTGAGCGTTATCCATGAAGAAGAAAATGTTATTATAATTTTTTTAATGTAATTCTTTTTGCACAATAGGTGCAGAAGAGGAACAGGAAATTTTAGCTTTTTGTTAGTCAAGCCCTTCTTACGAAGGTGACTAAATCTCCTACTTTTTCTTTTGTTCTGAATACACTACCTGCATGGTCTGATAGGCAGCTCCCAAGTGGCATCTAACAAAGGATGCTCTTCTTGTTTTCTCTATTCCTAAATTGAGGGAATAGTTGCTAAACCAACCCAAACAGTGTACCACCACCAAGTGCACAGCTTGGTCGCCTTATACCATCCTTCATGGCATGAAGCTGTGTCAGAGAAGGTTTGGGCTGGATAGTAGGAAAAGGTCCTTTCCCCAGAGGGTGGTTGGCCACTGGAACAGGCTCCCCAGGGTTTGGTCATGGCCCCAAACCTGCCAGAGCTAAAGGATTGTTCAGACAACCCTCTCAGACACATGGTGTGGCTCTTGGAGTGTCCTATGCATAGTCAGGAACTGAGCTCGATGATCCTCGTGGGTCTCTTCCGACTCAGGATATTCTGTGGTTGTGCATTGTGAGGGGCCATCAAACAGGTGGGGGTGTGAAGGAGTGAAGGAGATCCTCCTACACCCCTTCTCCTCTGTCAAACCTCAGAGCAGATCTGTGAGGTCAGAGGGCAAGGCAAGCCTGTGCTGAGCAGGCTCTGCTGTTCCTGAAGGAAAACCATCCCAAGTCTGCCCTTTCTGAGGGACAAGAGAAAGGAGTGGGGGACATCATGGCAGAAAAGCAGGTTACTGTACTATCTGCATCCAGGGGAGGACAGGAGGAGCAGCTTGAGCTCCTGAGGGGAGATAGCACCTGTCCCTGAGCTCCTGAGGGCACAGGAGGGATGGCACCTGTCCCTAGAGCTGGAAACAGGGTGGAAACAGTTCCTTGCTCCCATGTGCTCTGTGAGGGGGATCAGCTGAGAGCCATGCTGCCGCCTGTGAATTCTCTTAGAAGCAATATTAAATAGGTTTGAAATTGGCTATAAGAGCCGAGCAGATGAGAAAGAATCTTGTAAACATTTTCCGTTCATTTCGTATTTATTATTGCTTTTGTGTTGCCGAGGCATTCTTGTGGTTATAATCTCTGATTTTGCCTGGGTTGTTTTTTTTGTTTTGTTTTTCTGTAATTTCTCTTCTTTGTGGCATTCCCCAATGATTGTATTCACAGTAGTGCCCTAGAATAAACAAATGGACAGTCTTGTACAGATCAGAATGTGCTGGTTTTATTGACAATAATAATGGATGAATAATTCTTCTGTTTCTCTAGCTCCCAAGATTAAAAATAGTTTTAAGTATTTTAAGTGTATGTGTATTTTCTTTTGGATAGATTGTAAATATTTTTTAATATAGCATGAAACACTGCCATAACATATTCAGACATTTTCTAGTTTAATATTAAAATGGAAATAATAATAAGCCTCACAGAACTATAGAACAGAATTGAGTTAAATCCCCAAAGTCTGCATGATCAGACAGAAGGGTGAAATGCCAGATCTGGTGTAACCCACTTCATTATGCCTCGTTTTCACAGTGCTCACACAACAGTGGATGATCTTAAACATCATAATTGAATAATTATGACTCAGGATGTTTTGCCTTAGGGCATAGTTTCAGCCTTTCCTGATGTGGCAAATAATGTCCCATGTCATTTTGCATTAAGAAGCACAGCAGCCAAGCTCTGTATTGTGCACTGGTAGTTTGAGACCAACAGCACACAGTTGCTTGCAGCATCAAGCTAAAGCACAGCCCTCCAAAACCACCTCTGTGAAAATCCAGATATTTAAGGAGAATTTCACATATGCGGTTGATGTCTGCAAACCTTTCCACCAAAGTCTTGTGGGTTTTTTAGCAGAAATAGCAATATGTCCACAAGTACTGCCCAGTTGTTTGAGGAATTTGTGACAACTTGGTATGCAGTTTGGTTTCTTACTGTGGCTAAAAATTGGGCATTTTATTAGAAATTGTATGAAACTTGAAAAGCATTCTGTATTGAGCCACATAAATATATATAGTACCATCCCTCATGGCATTTCTTTTAAACAAGTAAATGTCTTGGAAAATAATGTCTTGGATCAAGGTTTATCTTTGAAAATTAAATGTAATTTATGTCCAGATGGAGTGATGTTACAAGTCCTTTTTGCATATAGTAAACTTTAGGTCCAGCCTTTGTTTTTGCTTCATGGCACATCACAGCTTGATTCTTCTGCACTGCTGGTGAGTTTGCCAGTGGCAGCTGAGGTGACATTAAATGAGTTTACTTCTGGAGAAGAGGTGCCCCAGGAGAGGAAAATATGAGAGCTGTTTTGTACAGCTGAGTCACAGCTACCAATCTGCAGTTTTTATGTTAAAGGGCCAAAACAATGCCTGGAAATACAAGATTAAGAAAAAAAATCCCAGAGTAAATTCAGTAAACTGGGTGTCATCTCTCATCTTGGCTATGTCTTCCTCCACACAGCTTAGTTTTGTTTATTTTCTGCAGAACAATTCATGTAATTCTTGGATGCACATTAGGATCAGATTAGGTATTGGTGTAATTACTATGTGTGCTGTTGTGGCCACTAAAATAACTGTATTCAATGCATGTTTTACATTAGAATACAAAATCTTTTTTAATATTCTAATTATTGCAAATAAAACCTATTTAAATGCACAATACAGGTAGTGGATGAAAGCATAATGACAATATTTTTATTCCATGAGATTTAACATGTTTTATGTACTTCTAAATACTGGAGAGTGTTCCTTTATGCAAAACCTAAAATATTTTGTCATGTGAATGCTTAAGACAAGGTGAATCAAACTGTAGAATAATATCCACGTCTCCTTGTTGTCTATGCATGACTGAAGGCAAAAATATTTGTAGAAACAGAATTTAAAACTTATCAGGAAAACAAATCAGAATTTATCATTAAATGAGAACTAAAAATTTGGGATCTTGATAAGGTGTGGAATGTCACTGTGTTTTATTTTAATCACATTGGTGCATAAAAGGTAAACATCTTAGAAAAAGAAATGTGACATTTTTGCAGTTTGTGTTGAGCATTTTCCTTGATTCTGCTTTTCATCATTAACTTTATTTCTGGCGTACTTGACTCTGGTTTAGCATATCTTGGACCTTGTCAGGCTGAGTGACACCAACTCTCACTATCAGTGTGGTTCCCACTATATACTGTTCATGAAAATTGGGCAAGACCTGGTTAGGGAAGGACCTGATCTCTCCTGTGTTCATTTAGAATTCAGGGACTTAATAATAATAATTGAGACACTCAGGTGCAGTAAGCCTTGACTCATTGAATATAAATGAAGAAAAGAGGAGTAAGCAGCTGAAGTGTTTAGTGTACATGGATCTCTGCTCCAGCAGCTCTGAATTCCAATGACCTTTTTTCCTCTGGACTGATTCAGATACAAACCATTAATTTCCAGGTTGGCTACTAAATCATATGAACTGTAGTTTTGTAATCAAAGAAGCCATAACTTTTAAAATAAAACTATATTTTTAAATCCATCCTGGAGCACACATAAACTGATTGTCAGAAATATGGAGTACTCAACAAGGGACATATTTTATATTCAGGACAGGAAAAGACACAACATATAAGGAGACAACTTAAGGTTATATGTTAGAAATGTTTGCATTTATCAGAAAAAAAAAATGGAGAAGGATTCTGATACCAAACTCTTAAATTGTTTTAATTAGTATAGTCACTATGCATCTAAAATGTTGGTAAGTCAAATGAAAGATTGTGGGATGTGACTTGTTCTACTTGCAAAGAAAATTATTTGATATACCTGAATTTTAATTTATTTCCTTTTTTTTTTTTGAGTCCTCTTTTATTGCACTTGCATTTTAAAAGCCATGTTTAAAAATTGTTGACATCTTTTGCCTTTAAAGAGTTAGAAAATTAGGTCAAAATTTCCCTCCATCAAAGACTGAGAAACTCAGAAATGACTTTTGCCTGTAGGACAGGAATGAAAGCACATTATTTTAAAGGCCAGTGAAATATAACTGCAAGCAAATCTTTACTGTTGAAATCGTAAGATTCATCATCAGAATCCAAACAGAAGAGAATCAAAATGCTGATAAATTAGAAAGCAAGGCAAATATTGAAACCCTTTTCCAAAATTATTGATTTTTCTTTCCTAATAAGGCTGTAGTCTTACAGTCAATGGTTTGCGGGTGCAAGGGTATCCCTGTATGAATCCAAATTTACTCGTGTTGTTTACCCACGTTTCATGTTGGAACACAGACAAAGCAGTAAATGTCAAACAGCCATTTTGCAGTACTTATACAGAGTGGATTTTTGGATTTGAATCATGGATATTGGCAATTATAACCTCTTGCGAAATATATATATAGTCAGAAAACAAAAGTATTAAAACTTTTCCTACTTCATCTGCGTATTCATAAAATGTTAAAGAACTAACCTGTGGGGATAATATGAATCTTTGCACTTTGAACCATTTGAGCAGTTTGAAAAATTAGTGTCATCAATTGCCAAAAATAATTGCCAAATTATTTGTAGGGACCTCTTTGGACCTACTTACCCATGTAAAAGTAGCTCCTGTGAACTGACCCTCAAAATTGGCCTTATAGAATATAAAAACCAAAATATTATTAACTTGTGGCTGTGTACATTCTTAATTTAATAATGCTCAGTTTAATAATCCACTGCATGTGACAGTTCAGTCTCCCTTTGCCTGTCCCCAGGGTGTCTTTCCTCGCTGTTAAGATTTTCACATTGCCCTCTCCTAGTACAAATGTTAAAGCTGCACATAAGAAAAATCACAATCAATGCTCATCTTTCAGACCCATATCCCAACAATGCCAAGCTGATTCCTAACTGGGTGTTCCACATTAGTATGCAGTTTGGGCATAAGGAATAGTTGTATTGAGCAATCAAAGCAAGGTCTCCTACTGGATAAGGAACTGCCAACCCCTCCTGAGCTGATGAGGAAAGAACCTCTTTCTCTTCCGATGGCATCAGCTGAGGGCACTGGACCTGTTAGAAATGTACTCCATTCCCAGTGCCAAATCTGAATAGTTTCTCTTAAGCACTGTCAAAACCTTGGACACTGATGGAGAAAGTTCTTCACCAGTGGAAGGAAACTGCAATGGACGTATTACCCAGAAGTTTTTCCTGTACTCCCTTGATTGACTTCTGTAGCCCATCTCTCTTTAGGTGTGGCAGGGAAGGATCAGAGAATCCTTTCGGGCCATCACACCTGACCCTGCTCTTGTACTTCACACTTTTGTGGTTATTCAGCTCACTTTTACTGTCAGGAGTCTGATCTTTGCCTCACAGAAAGGAGCTCCCTCCCTTGCAGTGTTCTAGGCTTACCTGCTGGCACTTTGCATATTGAATCTGTGCTAGAACTAAGGTTGACAGTGATCCTCACCCAGATGAAAACATAGAAGGTTTGCTGGTCCCCAGTGAGATGGGAGAGAGGATATAAATGTACCCCTGCAGAGGTGAATATCATCTTCAATTCGGCATCTATTTAAATGACAAAGTTTGTGTCATCAAGAAATATTTTTTTTCCTGTTAATAATCAAGCAACCACCACAGACCCAAGTAAGAAAATAAAAATTTATGTTGAAGGGTTTGAGCATTACATTTTAGAATATTTCCCTCAACTCCAAATAAGTAGGGAAAATTAATTAGCCAAAACATAGTTGTCATGCTCTTTTTAAGAAGCCCCTGAGGACAAGTCCTTGCTTTGCATGCACTGTGATAGATATAGGTCTGTTGAGGAAAATCATTGAGATGTGTGGCACCTTTGACTCATAGATAATATCTTTGTTTTCTTTTGTCTCCCAATTAAGGATGCTGTTGGTTTTTTTCTTGGTAAATAAATTTCAATTAATGAAATTCCAGCTGTCTCACACATTATGGTGGTGTAGATTTGAAAGCGTTTAGCAGATGCCCATACAAAAAACTATTAACACATGGCAGGTTCCCTGACATTTTAAACCAATATGTCTCCAGCTGGAACAAATAACAGAAAACAAGTCCACATTCTTGATAAATTAGAGCTCTCTCTAAGGTAAAAGATTCCTATGCAGAAAGGGGTGTATTGTAGAAGAATATAAAAATGTCTAATATTTTCAGTTTTTTAAGAGGAATGTCATGAATACATTGTGTTGTATTCATTTGCTCTTTATACAAACTGTATAAGATTGCATATAAAAAACAGCCAATTAAGATTCCAGGTAAAAGATAATACTGTCTCTAAGATTTTGCTCGAACTAATCACTCCTAATATCACGTGAAGGTCTCTAAAAACTAGCAGTCAGAAATTCTGATAATTTACTTGTCCCTAAGCATTTTAATATGATACAATTATTCAAAAAACCCTTGAAGACTGCCATAAAAATCCTGTTAGTAGTTAGTTCACTACTTAAAATCCTACCAGCAAAGTCAAGTGTGGGGAGGAAGTAAAGGAATGGGAATGATGACCTTGACTTGCCTAAAGCTTGCGGTGTTTGATTTGGAAATGGGCCATATTAGACAAAAGCAGGTAAAAGTGATAGGCATGTAATGCAAATATGCACAGAACTGTGATGGAAGAGGATGGAAATAGACTTTTGCAAGTCCCTGCTCATTCTGGTGAAATAATCATTGCAAAACCTGCATTTAAAAATTCTTATTTTCACTTTCCTATATTAAAAAACATGGGAAGGTTTTAGGAGAAGAGAGAAACAGGATGTTATGTGGAAAACTGTCTTTTTGTTCTTTTCTTTTCTTCCTTAGTATTTATTGTGGATAGAAACAGCCAAGCTGGCTATTCATCCTTGTGCAAATTCCCCACTATGCAGAAGGCTAACACAAGGCCCAGTTTCCATTTGAATCCATCTAAGCCTCTAAACTGCCATTTGAATGATGCACAGTGCTTATGATCACATCCATAGCAAAGGGATGAATTCTTAATATGAAATGTTTTGTGAAGTTATATCTGTGTGAAGTTCTTCAATGCTTTTCTGTGTTTCACTGTGATTTAAGTTATTGCACTGTCAGTGTCTTCAAATAACCATAGCAAATTCAAATTTAAAGTCTGTCAGTTGGAAGGAAAATTCCAACAATTTACTGGTAGTGATTTTGCTTCAAGATAGCTAACCTATGTCCTCTGCACACAGAGTTACAATAGCATTCCACTAGCGTACTCATCTGTTTTAAGGATTTAACTGCACAGGTAAATCACTGTGTAAGGGAGGTGTACACAGAACAGTGTGGAAAGGCAGTGACTGCAGAACAGCTAAAAATATGTTTAGCACATTTCTCCCCCAGATGAGGGTGAGAGTTGTTGGATCAAAGCAAATGAAAGAAACTAGAAGTGGCTGGAGTATTTGACCCAGCTGGAGTGGCTGTCGAGAAAGGCCTTGCATTCCTGCCACACAAAAGTGCTGTGCTTCCCTCTGACTGTGTCATTGCCACACTCCTGTACTTGGCTGTCCTCTCTGTTGTAAATTAGAATAGATGAAAGCTGTCGAGCCAAGCCAGTGATAGAGGCTAATTTGATGTGATATAATTGATGAACTCTAAATCGTCCCACTTCTCTCTCTTGAAACAGTCTGACTGGAGCTCAAAATGCCAGAGTGCTTTGATTTACACTCTGTCACTTCTATATTGAAAGTCTCAGTGTGGCAGCAGTGAGGGATTAACTTTTTCACAGTATTTCTTTCTAATCTGTAGAGTATGCGCACACAGAGGCTGGTACAACTCCTTGTAGGAACACTACTGGGAAAGCCAGATTTCCTTGTTTGCGGCTGGTTTGTGCCCAAAATTGTTATGAAGATGAATAGAATAGCAACCCAACTGCTGCTGCTACAGATATGGCCAAGGTAGTCTCTTGAAATTAGTGTTGTGCTTCTTATTTCAGAACTGGATTTTAAACTGCAGGATTAGGATATTTAATGCTTGAAAACCATCTATTTCTGAAATTCTAGCACAGCTTAAATATTTTAGATTAGATAGGTTCTATTTCTTTCAGTACCTGTAGCTTACTATATTGCAATCCAACTCTTAAAATAATTCTCCATTAAAATATTGCAAGTTTCAATCTTCCTTAAATCAGCAGTTTCTTGGTTTTCATTGTTTCCTGTTCACGATATTTGAACAGAGCAATGCAAACTCTCCCGGTTCCTTGGTTTCTTGGTTCCAAAGGTAAGGGATGCTCAAAGGCCTTGCTTCCTTAGGTCTCTGGCAGCAGTGGGAAGCTTTGCCATCCACTTATTGTTCCATTATTCTCGAGCAACCGCCATTATCAGTGCAACATCTCACATCTGCTAAATCAGATGTTTCAAGCTTAGGAACAACATGAACATGACCAAAGGAGAGCTGCTTTAGTTCACATTGTGGCTCTGATCAGACAGCACAACTGCATCTGTTTCGAAGGCGTTTGCCACCGTGCCCAGAAGGAGCTGGCCGTGGCCACTCGCCATCCTCACTAGCAGTGCCTGCCAAATTCTTGCTGACCTGAATGTGCTACGTATGGTGAGCAAAGCTGTGAGCTTTGGAATACTTCTTTGGACAAGCACACAGATTTCAGGATCCTACCTTGAAGCCAATTAGCTAAACCCCTCCTTGCTGAAAGTGCTGCGTGGAAGGGATTTGTTACAAAAATTTTCTGCACATTCTGAGTGACCAGACTATTTTCGCCCCCACACTTTCTGATCGTGGCTATGTATTAAAACTGTGTCTTTAGTAATGATGCATAATTGGACAGTTAATGTGAAAAATACTTGGTATTAAAGCCTCTCTTGGATGTGGCAATGAAGCTAAAAAAGATCTCAGTGGCAGGATGAGTCTCACTCTTTAATCAAAAGAGAGTTGGTAACCAAGTAACACAGGGTCAAATCTTGTAAGGATTGTGTCAAAGACCGACATTCACCCAACACAAGATACTGTGGCATGTTCATTCAGCTTGTAATAGCAAGGGGCCATGTGGATCAGGCCATTTCCACCCTGAGACAGGCAGGAACACTGGTAAGTGTTCCTCTTTTTGGTCCCCTTTGCAAAGCAGTGAAAATGATGGTTATTTTGCTTAATACTCAAAGAATTAAAGCTTGACAGCATTTAAAGGCCTCAGTCAGTCATGGTACATCACCAGTTTACCTTCCTTAATGGTAACATCGTTTGTGCTTTAAGTAGCTTCTAAAGGACCAGTTTAGAATAGTTGGATAATTGGCAGCAATGCTGCACTTAAAATGTTTCATTTACCTTGTCACTTTATCAGTGTGCCAGTAATCTCAAATAATAGATCGTTTTAAGGGATTAGAGGTAATAAAGAAGGCAAACTTCACCTTCATTGGAGTACAGCCCAGTTTTTTCTGGTTTTATTTATTTATCTTCTTTCATAATTTTTTACATGTGACAATTTAAGAAAAAAGAAAAGAAAAAAAAATATAAGACTTGGGTTCAAAGTCAACTGAAAAAACCCCCCACAAATTATGTTTTTGATGGCCTGAAGTCACTATGTAGTCTAGGGACCAGGTATGTTTCAGAAACTTCAGCTTTTTATAAATTGGCATTGCTTCAATTCAGTCATTATCATTTGGACTGCAAGTTTTCACATCCGTTCACATGAGAAACAACTCCTGTGCCTGCCCTTGTTGTTGTCTTGTAGGTTAAAAAATGCATTGACATAATTTTCAAATTAAAATACACTCCTTCTGCTCGTGAACTTCTCTTTAAAAGAATAGTAGGTACACCCCCTCTTTCTTTTGACTTCCTGTGTACTAGGAAAGAGCCTGTTTAAAAAAGTGCTTTAATTAAGACCTCTTTAAAAGTTTGTAAACACCTGCAGTGAAAAAAGGATACAATATCAAGCAGTAAAGTAGAAAGATGAGTAGGAGAATACTTGCTAAATATTTTCAGATTGCAAAACCTGATTAAATTTATTTTAGATCCCAGAGCTGAAAGGGTTCTGAGACTTCAGGGAGGACAAACAAGGCTCAAGGCAGGGAGGATTTAAATTCTTATCTTAGGGAAGAAGAGGGAAAAGGAAGGGCTGGGCAATTAGACATCAGCTAATTTATTGTTAATTCTTAGGAAAGTACTGGGATAAACAATTTTTGCATAATGTACAGGAATGTAGAAAAAAGTGAAGATATGAGAGGCATTTAATGTTTGCTTTTTTAGCACAAATTGTGTCAAGCCAAACTAACTTTTTCATACAACAGACTAGCAGACATTTTAGATAAATAGGATGTGAATGTAAGAATGTATTCTTGGAGTAGTTAGTTATAAGTTGTTCATTGTGAAAAGGGAAAGGTGTATCAAATGGGCTTCTGCTGGGATCTGATCCTGATGTTGATTTAAGAGACAGAGGGAAGCACTGAAAATGGGAGCAGGAGTGTCGAGGTAACATTTACATACCCACATTTGTTTACAGTTGAGAAGGTTAAAGGAAAACTTCAAATTTTCAAAGAACTCCTGTAAAGGACAAGGGAGTTTTGCTGGGGATTTCTTCTCACTTGTAGACAGAGAACAGTCTTCGCTGTGGACAGTACAAGAAGTAATTGACTTAAATGTCAGCATGGAGATTTAATTTAGATTTTGGAAAAGACCTTTCCAGCATGGGGATCATCAGCTGCTCTGGACACCTGGGGTGACTGTGGAATCTCCACCACCGTGGCCTTTTTAAGAAGCATACATGTGCTAAAAGAGTCATAATCACACTGCAATCTGCCTCTGTGTAGGAACACACAGAGGTGGGCAAAGTGATCTCACAGGGTACCACTTGTACCCACTTTCTTTTATTAGAAGAAATTTTTACCATCTCTGCAGCAGTTTGAATCACCTCAGGAAGAGCTGGGGATGATCATCTTGATATCTGTTGTCCAAGATAAGTAACTAAAGCTGGTTTTTAACAGTTGTGCTAATAATGGATAATATTCATGGTGCTTCATGTCAAAAGCAGTAGCATAATAATGTTGATAGGAAGGACTGAGATTTTGTTAATGTAAGGTCTCACACTGTCTATTTCCCTTAGGAAGATAGCACTTATGTTTTTAAGCACTATACTATCATTGTTAGAAATTCTTTAGAAGACATTCTGAAAGCATTATTTATGTGGCACCATTGTAAATGGCCAAGCTCTAAGGAGTAGTGTGCATAATATGATATTTGAATCACTCTTTCATATTCTGAAATAATTAATTTTAAGACATACTTTAATATGTCTTATAAATAACTGTCCTTGTGCAAATACAGTAGAATGTCTTCTGTGGAAACAATTCATCATCTGCAACTGGTGGATCTGGCTGTCTTTTTCTCTGTACACAGAATTCCTTTGCAGAACAAGCATTTCGAGAAGTTTTCTGTCAGCTGAAAGGGTGTCTGCTAGCTAACAGCAGAATATTCAACAGCTGGCTGAAAGGATAACCCACTCAATTAGGGATAAGAGTGCAATTCCGGGGTTAGCAAGGCCTACAGAAAGACTTAAGTACCTCTTTAGGAACCTTTAAAATGTTCATGACTACACAACTGTGTAGATGTGCAACGGGGATTCAGAGTGATCTAAGTGAAAGAGATAATCGGATTAGGTCTTGTATAGCACTTCTTAAATTTTAAAGCAGTGAATTGAATTTTGAGCTTATTATTGATTCTTAGCATCCAAAAAATCTTACTATGCTAAATTAATCTTTAGGGAAAAATAGGAAGGATCAATCACGACTTTATTGTAACCTGATCCCCCATAAATTACTGGCAAATAAGTATTACCCAGGGTGCCATTTCCATTGTAATAATCAGCTTTTCATACTCAGAGTATTTTAGAGATGGGAATTCTATTGCAGAATCAAAAAGTTTCAAAACCTGAAGTCACTGTAGATTCATATTTTGTTCTTTGCTTGCTAATGTGCGATACATTAAATATCTGTTCTCCTGGATCTAGCAACAAAATGACCTTTTCAGGGCTCATCTTTTTTTCTCGTTTTTGATTTGTTCAAGGAAAATTGCAGACGACTGGTATTTGGTTTCCAAAAGGGATACATAAAAACTTGACCTTTTGGAACTGTTATTTTTTGGGAGATATGTACACTGTATTTTAAGTATGTCTTAGCTGTTGTTTGCTGGACTATGTCTAGTTTAAATAACCCTTCATTTTATTCAGTATAAAGCTAGGACAAGAAGTATAACTCCTCTCATTTTTTCCCATGGCAGACCTTTGCACATGCCTGAGAGCACCTTTTCCTCAGGCAATTTTAAAAGAAAGTGACATGGAATAGGCCCTGACGTCTTAGGAAGTTTCCACAGACTATTTTGCAGTGCAAATAGCATGTTATGCTCTGCCCATCGTTGTAATATCTCGTTGCCTACCTGAATGCACTTTCCACTTAGCAGAGTGGGAAATGAGGCAGAGGGAAATGATTATTTCGGAAGTTCATGACAGAGAGGATGAATGAATCCAGATTGTCAGACTACTGTCATAACTATGGCTATTCCTGATGCTTGGTTTGCTATGCCAACTTCTATTCATCTCTTAAAATCACTGTATCTCCTGCAATCGTGGAATGGTGAGCTTTTCATCTAAAACCCAACAAAATAATTCAATGACTATGATATGTCTTTGGAAATTAACAAAGTCAAATAGGTTATTCAACATGTAAATAAGAAATTGCTCTCCTTTCCAGCTATGCAAATAGCCAATTTAATCTGAAGATATTTGTAACACCAAGAGTTACAATGAGAAAAGTTACAGAGAAAGCAAGCTTTGTCTTCTGCAAATTAAAGTGAATAATCAGACCTTCATTGAAATATCACTATGTATAATTCAGTTTGAAAACGAGAACTAAAGATTTTTGAAGATAATTAAATTGTGTTTCTAACTGAAATGCCTGTGATCCACTCAGATCTGGGTTGTCATAAGTTACTTCTTGATTTGATATGGCAGTAAGAAGCCTCCAGAGTCTGCGAGAAGTGGCTGAATTGCATTGGTTATAGAGGATCTGCTTTTGCAGGGCTGTCCACTTACATACATTTTAAATTTTTTTCTTTAGTTTGGGAGTTTGTCAAATGCAATGTGATCAGAAATGAGTCAATGTAACTCGTTTTTTCTCATGGCAAATCCTTTTCCTGTAAAAGTCAGATTTAATGCATGGCATTGCTAATGCTTCTGTTGTGGCGTTTTGATGTTGCTCACATCAGCAGTTGACAGCACAGAAACAGGAAAGGAGGAGACCAAGTTGGAACTGCAGACAAGTCAGAGCTGGGGGATGAATAGGCAGAATAGGAATTTCAAATTTGATGTTTGGGAAGTCTTTGTCAGGAGGAGGGTTGTGCAGCACAGGCCTAGACAGCAGTTTCCAGAGAGATGCAGAGTTGCCATCCTTCATGGTTTTGAATTCTCACCTTGACAATGTCATGGTACATCATTGACAGTGATCTGATCTAGGACAAAACCAAACATCTAAGATGTGAACAAAGGAAATCTAGGCAGTTGTTGCTGTTATTAAAATAACAGGACCCTTTCAACTGCCATATAATTTCTTATTTCTGGAATAATGTATTAAGACTGTCTGGCTCTGAAAAGCCAAAAGAAAACTTTTTTTTTTTTTTTGGCAGCCAGAAGTCTCCTGAATATTTTTGCTGGTGTTTGCCACCTCTTATGCTCATGCCACTTGTGAAGCTGCCCTATGAACTTGGGCATACACTCTTGTCTATGCATCCTTCATGGCACACTCCTTGCTTGCCAGGGGGCTAAAGGAGCCCATTAGAGGTGCCAAACAGCAACAGAAAGATCTTAGAAAGGATTTTTCTGTTCATCCTATTATGCCACTAAAATGGCCTCATCCTTTTCAGTGCTCCTAATCTATCAGTCTCTCCTGAATGTCTGTTACTGTATAACAAAGAGAAAGTACACCTGTCCTAGTTCCTAATGTCTCATGCACTTTATTAGACTTTTTCAAGTAGGGCTTTTCCAGGACAGTTATGCTGGAAGGGGAAGAGGAGAGCATAGAAAAAGAAATGCTAGTCAGAAGAACGGTAGCCAAGTCTACATTAGAGACCAAGCCTTAAAAATACTGAGAAAAACAAAGAAGGAAAATTCCTAAAATACAAATCATTTGAAACTCATCAGCCTCAGATTTATAAAATATTGTATTCTGTTAATGTTAAATCACTGTAATGTGTATATGTATTTTGCTTTGAGTGTTTTATTGCACATGAATACAAGATGGGCATTATAATATTTTGAAAGCAAGTGTTAATAACCAAAAGAAAATGACTTCGAAATATTTCTACTTAATAAGAGTATTTCCTTATAGAAGCTTATGCAAAATACTGTGGAATATTTTCATTTACTCCAACCTACCTTGTTCAGAGGAGTAGTATCCCCCATGGGATTTTTTTTTTGATCAGTAGTAAAACTGAATTGCATACCCAGGCAAATACTTTCTTGTGATATACTTCTAGGTGGGAAAGCAGGTCCTATTTAAAAGGTACTTATTTGATTAGCAGATAAAACTCAAAATTACCATAACCTAAGGGCTAAGATGTCTGCATGTGCATGGAGAATCAGGTGAAACATGTATTTCCATGACATGGAAGTAATTATGCCAAAATGGTTGTTTTTAAGAAATATGTTCAAATTCTATGGGTGTTGAGTGAGAAATTGACCTAATTTATAGTATCCTAACATCTTACTGTTTTTCACTGATGACAACTATAATTCTATACTTTGTGAGAAAACCCCTTTAATAGGATATAAATTAATACCTTGAAATTGCTGCAAAATAATAGAGATGCCTAAAAAAATTAATCTTGTCAATAATCTTCTAGTTAATGAGATTTAAAATTATGGTAGAACTTGGAATTGTTTGTCTGTTCCATCAAATAAATGCTCATTGAATTTCTCAGTCCTGATGCTGAAAAGCTCCCTACACTGAGAAGATAATGGTTTTCGTTTCCCATACTTTTAAGAGAGTCTTTAGACATGTGCCTGCATTCCAAATGTTACAAATTAAATTTGTGGCAAAATATTCAAATATTACATGCCAATAATATCTATCTATCCTATGTCTCCAAGTGAATAACCCTGTTTCCTGAAGAAGTCTGTATTTATTTTTTGTTTGCATGATTTTCAAATGCAGTAATTTTTTTGGACACGGGTATTTAACAGCATTGCAGTTCCACTTTCCGCTATCCCATACTTATTCTGCTGCAGTTGTGATGAAATCTGTGCAGGGTTCTTTGGGGGTTTTTTATCTCTTTGACTGCTGGGAAGAAGGTAAGGAAGAGCTTTTTCACTCTTCTCACAGTACCATATGCAGAGAGCTGCCATATTTCTTGGCCTTTGGGGGAATTGCAGGAATTCCCCATAACTATGTGGGCTACAAGAAAACAGCGGGTAAGTGGAGCACAGGGTGTCACCACACCTGGGTGACACCCACCATGCAATAATCTGTCTCACAGGATGGTCTGTAACTGGAACTATGTCTTTTCCCAGGCTTACAGTTGCAGGTGGTGGGAGGCAGTGACCTTTTCCAGCCACAAACCCGATTTTAAACATCATTATACCTTCCTGTATTTCTCTTCATTACATCTCATTTTTCCTGCTCTGCACCTTCCAGGGAGCTCTAAAATGCTGGACAGAAAGCAGCAGTATTTTGTACAGAGCACTTATCTTTGATGTGAAAGTGCTCAGCTGCCAAACTTGGCGGTGCTTTATGGGCTGCCGAACATTTTAAGGTTTTCATTCTTGTTTACTGAGCTAATTAAGAATCTTCATAGTGCTCTTCTCAATTGACAGACTATCAAAATTACAGGGATCGTCTTGTGACTTAAAAGCTTTTACTGAATGCCTGACCAGGAGCAGAGCTGTAGAGACCTACTAGCCTTAAAACCCAGCAAACATATCAAATATACATTTCTTTATGATCTGGGTTAAGTAAATCTTTTAAATAATGGTTTGTGTATTTGGGGCATAGGTTATTCTGCTCATTCAAGTACTTTCCCTAGGCAATTCTATTTTTTTAAAACAGTGTTTGATCTACCATTAAAAAGTAAGCACTTGCCAATAGCTCTGCAGACTTAAAATACTGTAATAAGTTCCATGTGACAGGACTGCTCTAATAAGAATGTTTTCTTTAATTTTTGTTATTTTAGAAAGAAAAGGAGCTAGATATAGTAATTTTAGCATGTAGTGATTCAGTAGTTTATGTTTAAATCTTTGTGGTCTTTGCCAACCTGTTAGTAGGACTGGAAGGTCATTTTGGGCTGTAAAATCTAATATATTGTATTGAGGAAAGTCATTGCTGATGTAAATCCTGGACAGAGACCACCAGTTTAATTTTAAAGTGAAGAGTTAAACCCATAATTCTTCACCATCTAGATATTCATGCTTGGCTTTTATTTATTCTCAGTATAAAACATGCCATTTCACCCACTGACATATTGATTACCCCTTTGGTATGATATACTGGAAGCCCATTGGTGCAGGTGCTTGCTGACAAACACAGTGCCTGCTTAGAAAACCCAGGCCTAGGGAATGGACTGGGTGTGCACTGAGACACTGCTTTGATTTTAACATTACAGATGCTCTTTACGTTACCACAGACAACCTTAAAAAGCAAGTCAAGGCAAAATGCATGGGAAGGATTACAAAAGAGTTTGTTGCTTTCTAACAGACCTTAAATCGGGAGTATTTATTAGGAAGCTGCCAGCAAACATTTGCTTGCATACCTTTTATTCTTTCAAAGGTTTTTAGGAACAGAATGTCACAATGGAATGCCGTTTACATTCTAATACCACTCTCTAGTGTTTTAAGCTTTCCAGAGGTATAATAGGAAAAAAAAAACACTAAGAAAATGAAATGTAGACCTTTTCTAATAAAACATTTTTGCAATCATTTTGTCTCTTCAAGATGCTGTGACATGCTGTTCAGCTGAAGGAACACACGACTTGAATTGCACGACTCATTCACCTTAAATATTTAATAATGCTTTTATTAGTTGCACTGAACCCATGAAGTAGGGTCTGTAATATCTAATGCTGGCCATCATTTTTATACATCATGCTTTAATAAGCATTATAATTACAGATTGAGGAAGAAATATGAGTTAACTTTGTGGTTTTGCTTGGGACTTCTGTGCACACTGCTATGATTGGAAGGGATTATACAAGCTCTCTGAGCGTAGCTGAGCGTATTCTAATACACTGATTCAGCCTTCCCAATCCTGACACATTATTCTTCATGTAAAAGTAACTGCAGAAAAGATACTGCATAAAATTGAGTCCTGACACTATTAACTCCATCTGGCTGAGTTGTGAAATATGAAAATTTGAAGGCCAAGTGAACTTGTTCTTGGCAGGTGTTCTAGCACTTGCATTATCAGTGGAATTGGACTTCAACTATTTTTACCAACCATTTTCCATATTTGCTTGCCACTTGCACAAATAGCAAAGTTATTTAGAGAGAAGAGTCAGTGAGGGAAGCTTTCATTTGGAGATGTTGTCAGAGTTCAAGCTGAAAGACCATTTGTAGGCATCGTAGCCTTCTGTGCTCGGTTCTCGAGTAAATATAGATGATGATGATTTAGTATAACTTTCTCACTTTGATGTTACAAATATGACTATTTGCATGCTATTTGCATTCTTATGTTTTAATGGGAGATATAGTAGGGCAGACTAATATCTGGTGCCTTTTTTAATGTTTTGTTAAAACATCATTTTTTCCTCATCAGCAACTTATGCGGGAGCGACAGCAGATGGCCAGCCGCCCCTTTGCTTCTGTCGATGTAGCACTGGAAGTAGGAGCTGAGCAAACAGACTTTCTACGAGGGCCATTAGAGGTAGGAACAGTGGTGCTGACAAGGGACCATTGTGATTTGCATATTTATATTGCCAGTGTCATCTGCATCTGCTTTTGAAACCAAGCAGCATCTGATTACCTGGAGCTGACAGGTCTCAGCTATGTATGTTATGTCATTTTCAAGGCACGGAGTTTTAATAGCGTGACATGAGCTGTAACAAAAGCCACTGGAGAATCTATTAGCCCGGTCTGGAGTGACAGCCAGCTCACCTGGCAGTCCTTTCCTGATGGATGTGAGCTGAAGGAATGCAAGATGCAGGCATTAAGGAGGGAGCAAACGTCATGCTCAGTCCTTCAAGTACACAGTGCCACCTAGTTAACATCTATCTTAATTATCAGAGACTGCAGCAAACAAGCAAGTAAATAAATAAAGTGGCTGTGAGTCGCATTTCAGTGCTCTGTTTTATATGCACACGTTTAAAGCATACAGAATGCACCACGTAGTTCTGTTTGTAGGTAATGGCTACTTTACTGCAGTCTTTTATTGCAATTGAAGTACATTGGAAAATAAATAATAATATGCAAAGCAATATGATATTGGAATGGTGTAATAATGCATGAAATGGATTCTGGAAGTTCCACCTGAAAATAGAGGGAAAATTACAATATGTGGGTAATAATGAATATCTAATCTAGGTTGGGCTTTTGGTAGATGGTAATCCTCTATTCCTTTACTTTTATTTACAATATTGTGTTTACAGTTATTACTCTACCCTATTTATGGTCAGACCTGGGAATGAGGTGTGGTAGCTCTGAAATCTTTCAAGATTGTACTCTTCTTTTCATTGCTGCCAATTCTTCTTAAATTCAGAGCTTCCCTCTTCTCAATAGCCTATCTCAATGGAAGATTAAATACAGTCTATCAAATCACTAACGTTCATGGATAAGTGAGCAATGTGAAAAACAGATTCACAGCAGAAAGAGAAAGAATCAAACCAAAGTGCTCTTCCTGCTACTGTACAGGAAGCAATCATAATTGTCCTTACTGTCATAATTTAGATACTTGGAATAGGTAGTAAATAAAAATGACATATGTCTTTGAAGAAGGTTTGTTATTTTCTGACCAAGTACTAGAACCCTCACATTCTTCACCAATATCACCATACTTTGGTCTCCTCCTATCTTGAAAGAGAAGACCTCTCCGACTCCCCAGGCTGAGGACACATTACACAGCAGTTAAAAGTTAACTTCATTGGAATGTGGTTTCATTGTTTCCACAAGCTGGTTTCTGGGAACATTTTCTCTGTTGTCTTTTTAAAGGAAGGCAGTGAGTGGATGCTGAGGCATCCAAACTTTAATTCTGTACATACTGATTATTTAATTAAACTTTAGAAGTAAACATCACAAGTTAATTGCCACATTTTCTTTCTCATGTCTTTTACTTAGCACTAAAAGAGGTAGATGCTGAAATATTTGAATTATATTTTACAGTTTTTATTAGCTTTTTCTTCCTAGCCTGGCATTTTCTAGTAATTGTTTAGAATTCAGCATCCATAGTGGTTTTTTTCTAATTAATATGTAGTTATACGCAGAGTGAAGTCCATTCAAAGCTTCCTTGGAATTATAATATACTGATCTATATCCAAACAAAGCATTGTGCAGAGGATTAAATGAATGTGATTCAGAGTATTGATTGTCCTTTGGTATATATTCTGTAAAAAAAAGGAGCTATATTGAGCTTCTATTCCTGGTCTATTGTCCACCTGTGAAAGTTGTAGCTGCTGTTCTGTTCTTCATGTTCTGCTCCTTTGGACTGAGGGGAGTTAAGGTCACACAAGTATTTCCAGAATGCCATGCTTAAGCAGTAGAATCTGAGGTAGCTGTAAACTTATTTTTTTTTATATTAAGTTAGAATCATTGAACTATTTTTATAACTCTATCATATCTGATACCCATTGGGAGGTTGAAAGTTGGAGATCTTTTGATAAAATGAGAATATACAGTAACTCTCTTCAAAATGTTCTGCTGGCATTGCAGAAATCTTGCACCGATATAACAAGGCTCCCAATTTTAATGATGGTGCATTGTATTCCCTCACCTCACACTTTTATCGACATCGTGTGTTACTCAGTGATACTTTGGACATTGTTGTTATACTTTTATTGACGTTGTAATAACTCCGACACTTCCAGTGACATTGTATTGATCCATGGGTCTTTTGGGCACAGTGTGAAGTCATTGAACTCTTCCAGGCATTACTGCAAGTCTCCCAGTCAGCTGCACAATAAGGCTGCTGTTCATTAATGTCATCTGACTTACCTGATGGTGGTTTCCTACAGCTGGTGTTCTACACCAATATTAATGGTCTGGTACGTCACAGTATTCATATGACTGTCAACATGGTAATTGCAGTATGCTGTTTGGTTAACTTTTATTTGATACTTTGCATTTATTTGTAAATACCCATAGCAGCTGTTTCACTGTGGAGGCTTCGTTTGCAGGAGTAAGGCACTTTTTACCTGGTGTTGGGGAAGCATAAAAAAACCCCAGGAGTATGAACACTGTACTTAAAATGGTTGCCTAGTTTAGATACTTACAGTGCATCTCATAATATTCAGGTCTATTTTCAGTTAACAGCAATTTGCAACAGATTAAAATAAAATCCTGAAAACACTACAGAGGAGAGTTGTTATTTTGAAGTCTCTATCAGCCAGTCTGTCTTTCTTAATGTTTTGCCAACAAAATGACAGTATCTTGATATTAACTCCTTTAAAAAACTTTAATCTGCATAATATTACTCCTGTTTCCTGCTCTCTGAATGGGTTTTTAGGCATTGTCAATAGCCTTTTTTCTTATCCATTTAAATAGTATTATTCATCAGTCTTTGCCTCCTCAGGCCACCTTGCTGGCATTAACAAATCTCATCTTGCCATCCCTTCTGTCATGTTGGCTTTAAAATGACTATTAAATGTCTTACTGTCAGTTTAAACTTAACACAGAAGAAATCAAACTTAGTTTTTTCCCTTGCCCACCCTCTCTCCTTGTATCCCATCAACCACTTCCTTGTTAATGGTACTGATAGCATGTTAGTATCCTAATTGTAAATCTACCAAGCAATACCCACTTCTGCTGTCATGATATTCATGATATTAATCTTGTGCAAATTATCATATTCAACCCATGCTAGCCCTAATCTACATCTTCATCTGCTTCCAATATGACTGCCATTTCCTTGCTTAGGAGGGATGAAACCTGTGTGAGGTCTTCCAAGGGAAGGTGAGGCTGAAGGCAGGCCACCCCTCACTCTTCCTCCTCCCTCTTGGGAAGAACAAGAGCAGTTTCTCTGGTGGAGGAAGGGAAGGGAGTTCTGGAAGGCGGTGACTCTTTAGATCCCAAGAGGGGGACAGTCAAGCACAGCTCCAGTGAAGTGACCAGGTCCCAGGGGAAAGTAAAGGAGGAGCAAGAACTCCCAAGGTCCCCTTGTTGGCAGGTACACATAGCACAGGCTGTAAGGGTTTCTGAGCAAGAAAGCAGCAGAAGCATCCTGTCCAGAGAGGCTGAGAATGTGGTTTGTGATACCACCATCATGTTATTCAGTACCAAAATCATAAAAAACCAAAGTAGCATCATAGATCAATAGATACTCATTGTTGAGCTTCTTGACACTCAGTGCCTTCAGTGTTAAAATGTTTTTTACTCTCTTGATTTCTTTTTTCCAGACATCTAGGCCATTTCCAGACCTGGTTGCTTTTTGCTTTTCAGTAGATACAAAAGGTAAATCATTTAGGCTCTCCTCGCATTCTAAGCCTCCTTTAGGTGAATTATTTTCCTTAAAATGTAAATCACTTTTGAATAGTTCCTTCTACTGTGCTGCTGACAGTCATTCTATTTAATCTATATGTTAAGTGACAAGTGTTTTTTCAGTCCTCTCTCCCTAATTTCTGGGGATTTTTCAGTTCATTGAGAGCCCATATGTTTTGGGCTTTTTTTTTTTTCTGAAACAGAGACAGATTACTTCTTTAGGCCTGTGAGATAAAGTAGGCACTGCTGTGAACTCTAATGTACGGTCATGCTAAGTCTCTGGACAGCAGCATCCACTGTGCTACATCTGCTGGACTAAAGACGTGTTATTTATTGTCTGCATAAGAACCAAGTGCAGATTTACTCTTATGATGATCATCCATTTGATATCTTTACAGTATTATTTGAATGTCTTTTTTTTTTGCAAGTCAATGTTCTTTCATAATTACTTCTACAGAAAAGCACACAGTAAATCTTTCAATCATTTCCCCATCAAGTTACTGCATTTCCCCTAGAATTGTTACAGTTATTAGAGTTATTTTTGCTAGTTCTGACAAGGTAAGATGATGTCAAGAATTTTAAATTTCAAATAAAATCTACATTTGTTTCTCTAGCAAGTAATATTCTCTAGTAAGTAATATTTATGATACATTAAATAAGTTTTGAATTTCAGGCAGTTTTGATAAGTATGAAGCAAAGATGGGCCATTATTTTTCTTCTATTTGAGTAAAAATATTGGACAATATGCACTGACAGCAGCAGCTATCCTTATACAAAGAATGGCTATTGGAAACCAGACTGACTTATCAGAACCCATTAAAATCTGTACTAGAGGTCTGTGGAATTTAAGTCATTGAAGGATATATTAATAAGCTGTGTTGCTGGCTTCTCCTGCCAATAAAAAGACTTTTTAGCTTGGTTCACAAATAAAACCTGTTAAGGTGGGTTAATTGTCTTGTATAATTTGAATAAATCAAAGTGAATAATTTTTGAAAATACAACCTAAGGATGCTTCATAAAGAAACAAGTTATATGTTTCATCAGGATTGCAGCTGCATTACATCGATGACATAATGTCTAATGCCAGGGAACAGACTCTTTCCAGCTCTTCGGTACAGGTCATCAGATTGCCCCTCGATATTCTCAGTTCCTAATTTTAGTTTCAGTATCAGAGGATAACTTCTCTCCCCATGTAAGAAAGTAATAACTTATTAAAGATAATGATGAAATTGTCCCTCGAATGCTCAGCTTGTTTCCAGTGACCACAAAGGGAATGTGTATTTAGCAACAGGAAGTATCAAAGACCATTTTACCTGCACTTCTTTCTTAGTTAAAAGTCATGCTATAGCCTTGAGCTATATGCTGTAGCTCAAGGAGGACCAGAGGAGAGAGAATCTAGATGAGAACAATGTGAGCAATCAGAGACTTAGAAAATAGAACTACAACGACAAGTCAGGGAAATCGGAGTAGGCTATTGAAAGGAGTCAAAATAATGACTCCCAAATATGCAAAGGGTTCGTAGCAATCAGGAGGGCAACAATCCCCTTTGCGTGCACTGCAGGCATCAAAGCTCTAATGGACTTCAATTGTAAGCCAAGGTTTAAGAAGGTATCAAGAAAAGCTTCTCATAATAAAGCTGAGTCACTGAAAGCAATTGCCTGGGGAGGTGATCGAATTTCTTTTATTGGAAGCTTTTTGAAACAGGATGGCCAAACATATCTGAGGGACCATGTACCGTAGCAGCATTAGCCACCTCCTTTCAGCTCTGTCTTTATTATTATTCTGATTGCTGCCTAGTTCTTCCTTCTTCATACTCTCTGAAAATGTTTCATTTCTCTTGTTTGAACACTTTAATTACCTTCATTGCACTGTTAGTTTTCTGTTACTGAATATTTATGACCCTTCTTTTCACTTTTGCTGTTATATTCATTGACTTATGTCCTCAGTTTTCTTGCAAGATCAGAAACTGTTAAGCCATCTCTGACCCCAGTCTCTCCCTCTCTGTAGGCCTGCCAAACATGATCTCCATCCGTTCTGGAATAGCTTCAATACTCTCCTTGAAGTCTGTTCTAATGATGTAATTATTTTTTGTCTTAACCAGTGCATTACCATTTTTATAACCTTTCAAAATCCATGCATCCTAGACTGCTAGATCTCAGCAAATTATACTCAGATGATACACCTGATGCTCCAGAGAAGAGTCTATATCAGATCACATTTTCTACTTTTCTGTATTACTCAAAGATCATGTTAAATTTGCTGTCCACGGCCTCAAGAACTCCGTTATCTTGTGCTACACTTTGCCCTTGATGTCTCACTGCCTTCTCTACCCACTCCCTCAGTCCAGTTCCTCTAGAAAACTTTCTCTTAAACTATTGAGCCACTTAATTTTAAATCCTACCTTCAAGTATTCTTTGCAATTGATTGATTTACCTTGGGTATTCTTTTGTGATACCATGTGCAAAGGATGTTATAGCATATGCAAAATCCACATTTGGTGGCTCTCCCACTAGAGAAAACCATTTACCCCAAAGAGTGTTGTTTGGTTTGCACTGTGTCCTTATATTAACTCTTTTTCATGAAATAAGAATTTTAGATTTCACAGTCTCCCATTCCTCATTCAGTGGTTGTATACAACAGTGTAGCTCTGCCCAGTTGAGAATTTTCACTTTCGCATAAGATTTTTGTTGTTTTTCTTTAAATTTCTATCTAACAATGTGTGAATGTCCTGAGTCTGTGATTCAGAACAAATACATAACCGAGCTGCTCCTGCATACAGGTCACAGCTAGGATTTTTTGTGTGGTGTGTTGTGTATACTAACTCAATGTAAAGTCTATAGATGCTCAATTCCTTGCACAGAATCCCATTAAGAGTATTTTAAGATTCCTAAGTAATATTTTTCTTCTCTGGCATATGGGAAATTTAAAAATAGTCTGAAAAATGTTGTCTGGAATAAGCCACATGTTTTTTTCATATGGACCAAATCTGTGTGTTATTGCTAAAATATACACTAACACCTTAAAACCTATTGATGTTTTGAATGAGTCCTTAACTTAGCAAAAGTTTTTTTAAATTCTAGTTCAGTTCTGGGATGTATCAATTCTCTAAATTTGCAGAGAGATTATTTTTAATCCCTATATTCTGTTGTTTGCTTGTTTATTTCTGTTGAGTCGATCTGACCCTCACAGGCAAACACATATATTAAACATGATGTATAGGAGAATTGTCTAGATGGAGGTCGATGTCCTCATATTTCATTCTAAAAAGAGAGTACAGTCTTTGCTTTTTGGTTTATGAGCTGTAGGATCTGTAAATTCATAATTAGTTTTGAAAACCTGATTTTGTTGAGGTTTTTTGATAAAAATGTGTCTTTCCAATTCACAAAATTTATTTGGCACATGTCCTGCATAATCAGATGACTACAGAAATTGTTTGGATAGAAATATATGATTTGTGCTGAAAGAAATTGCCAAGAAATTTCATGCTCAATTGGAACAATTAGTAGGCATTTTGGCTTGCCAGCTAAATGTAGGTGTTTCAGTCATATTGGCATGCTGTGAAAGGAATTCTTAAATCATTGTATTATACATAATTGCAAATTCAAATATCAAGTGTTTATATGTGTCTGTAATTGCTATAAATGATGACAGTGTACGTTTAATAAATTAACTGCTATAAATAATGACACTGTACCTTTAATAAATTCAATTTTTCAACAACTTATTCCGGACAGTAGACGGGTAGGAAATTCACTGAATACCAAACAAAATATATGTATCTATATAAATACCTCTAAGATTGTCTTTGAACAAGGCTTGCTCATGGAAATCATGGCTGTGGATAGCAAATCCATGACAAGCAGAAACTCACAGAACCTTTTAAATGAGGCATACAAAAGCATGGAAATACTTGTGCTATCAGAATAACTAAAAAGCACATAGATGGAATTTTTTCTCTGTTCGATTGACTGGACCTTTCTGTACACCTTTTGTGTATGCCATTGTCTGACAGGCTCTTCTTTCTAGTTATATTTATTTTCTTAGCATTTCTTTTGGGTTTAGATCAGAAGATATTTCTCATCTCTAAAGCAGGACATTTCCTCTTTAAAAGGAAAGGAGAAGAAGAAATAGATACAGAAACTCTAGCCTTTCATCAGCTGTTTCCCATGTTTCCAGGTGGAACTGGGTATTCGAGAGTGCTATTTGGTATTTAGCAACTTGGAGTCCTTAGCTTTGCTTCAAAGGCTTTTCCTTCCTGCTGTTTCCTAGCTCTGTGCTCAAGACCTACCTGCTAACAATACATATTGAAACAGCAGTAGACACGAGACAGAAGTGCACTGCCTTTGCTTTCCTTCCAGAACTCGACACCCTGTGTGTACTCTTAGGTAATCATGTAGGTTATGCCACCTGTCACTGAAGTTTAATCATTCTATAGCATCTACCAAACCAAATCTGTGTCTGAAGTGCATATGACTCCATTGTGTAGAAGGCAATACCCCTGCCCTGGACAGCAGGTGCCTGAACCTTCACCTGAACCTCTGAGAGCTGTTCAATTTCCTTGCTTTCCAAGACTATTCCACCCCGTAGGCACTTTCCTACTTGATCAACAGACTCAGCTTTCAGAGTTATTAGCTAAGCTTTGCCTGAGTCCACAGAAAAGATTAAAATATTATTTCTGCTCAGGACTACAACTAAACTAACTTTGGAGATGGGAACCTTTGCACAATAATATAGTGAGAGCAGCATTTGTCCATGAGGCAGGAAAGCACTGAGCCCCAGGGTACCATACCTGCACAGCCCCAGGCATCCTGTGGGAGCACACTCTTATTTTCACAACCACTAGGATTAATCAGATGGTGAAAGCAGAACAGATTAGAGGGATTCCGACTGCTTGGATGACCTGGACAGTCCTCTGGAAGGGGGCAGATGTAAATTACTTCCTGTGGGCAGGATCCAGAGCTGCAAAGTAAGCTCTTTCCATCCCCAGCTTTGGTTCTGCCCCCTGTGCATTGTGTGTCATGACTCTTGAATGTCGGTCTGCATGGTGGCAAAGCAGAGGTAGAAACATGGTAATAATCTGTCAGTAAAAATATGAAGAATTTTCTTTTTATAACAGAAAATAGCGAGCTATTAGAATTTGAAAAATGAGCAGGCTCAATCAGGATTTAATGGTATGATTCTTTAGTGGTACTGAAGGAACCTTCTCCTTGTACAATTTCTCTTGGAAATCAAAAGGTTATGAATGGCATGCTGCAGTAAACTGGGCACTGAAGTAAAGGAGAAGTTAAAAGGGCAGTTAGACTGCAGTGAAATGGGAAAGATCAGTAGGTTTGTATCAGGGCTCTCTTTAAAAATTGAGCAGTATTTGTGATATGTGATCACTTCCAGCTATAAATGTAGTGTGCTTTACAAATCTATTAGAGCTTCCTATAACAAAAACTGTAAAACATTATTGTTCATTAGTGTGAAGCAGTAAAATTTTCAACAGATACATAAGAAATAAAATTTTCCTTTTTTCGTTTTCAGTATATATTCATCTTATTGGAATTTTATGGAAAATAGAGTTTTGCCTTTCCAAGTGCTATTGCTTGTACTATACCCTTGGCAAGATGACCTTTTTCTTATCTTTATTATCCACCTTTCAGTAAGAAACTGGGAAGTTTATAGAGACACTTGCTGTCAGCTTCTTGTCTCAACTGTTTAGGCCTTTAAAAAGATGTATAATCCAGGTGGAGTTAATAAATAAAGTTATTCTTTTCTACAAACAACTTAATGGCTATTAAAGAGAAAGTCACTGGTTGTTGGAAAAGTAGGCAAGCTATTTTATACTGAGAAAATTTTCAGGTTGTAGGAATCAGAAGGAATTGAATATACCCTTCTGAGCACATGTAAATATCATTTTATGTGCAGAAAAGAGCATTATCCAATGACTCACAAACATAATTTATATTTTGCAACACCAAACACACAAGTGTAGGACACTCTTTAAGATCAGCACTAAATATACCAAGAGTCACTGACATGACTTTGGCAATGAAATCCAGTGAGATCATTTCCCTCTGGGCATATGGATGCTGTAAAGTGTGTCTTCCTTTTTTATTTGGTTTTCATGAAAAAAGAAAAATTGAAATTTTATTAAAACCCAGAAAATATTACCATTTTGTTATAAATAAAGTCAGACAAACATAAAAAGTAATCTCCAAAACTTACTGCCATGTATTCCTATGTCCCTCAGGGATTAGTCATGATGTAATTTGAATTAAATTCTCCCCTCACTCACTCATTGAAAACAAGAAAGGTAGAGTTACACCAGGTCCAAACACAGCACAACATATACCTGCCAGTGTACCATTAAAATGAGAGTAGTGAAATACTATACTCTGATGGATTTGTTGAGGAATAGTGAATTTGTGTGTATGGTTAAGTGCAGAGTAATTACAGCAATATTTTTTTTAATAAAAAAAAAAAAATTAGTTTTCTCTTTTCCCAGTATAATTAAGTGATAGAAGTACTACAATCTGAATATTTAATTTTCTTTTTCTCCAGAATAGTTACAACCTCTGTTTCTTATCTATTCAGACACTTTGTTGGACAACAGTCATTGAAATGAGAACAAAGTGCAGCATGTTTTGATCAAGCAACAGTTTATAACCAGTTTGCCACAATTTTGCAAAATAAATAGCTAAAGAAGTATTTAAATGAACTGACCCAGATGCCTGTCTTATTAGTGATTTTTAATTCTATGAAGATATAGCAGCTCAAGGTGAAAAGGAAGTAAGAAAAGAACTGGAAGGGGTGCTCAAACAATGCAGGGCCCTGCAGGAAAGCCATAATTAGTGTAGGGCAATACAGGAAGACACTTTGGGAGCAACAATTACCTATCCATAAAAATACACAAAACATGCATCCATAAAATGGCACAAGACTGCTTCTGTATCTCCCCCAACATAACCTCTTCACTGAGGAACATGTTGATAAAATCTTCGTGCAACCCAAACCACCTTTTCCAAAGGGCAGATACAGTGCTACAGTGTGCACGCACAGTACCTACAGCGAGAGATATTCACAACTGGAAATGGCATAAGACCAGTGCATTTAGTGTGTGATTTCGTGCTTCGGGGCTTTTTTGGTATATACATTTGGGCTATATGAGAGAGGGCAAAGTCATAGAAACTGGCCTAGGACTTGGGGTAAAGGATCAGGAACTTTGTGAAAGTCTGCAGACCAGGTAATATTTCAATAACATTACTGACCTAATCCAAAGGACGTTACATCTCTTGTAATGCTTGGAATTGGTTTTGTTCTAAAAAGTTCCATTGTGCAAGATGAGGAAAAAAAAGGAAAAAAAAAAAGAAGAAAAAGATTTGATTACAAACTTTAGGCAGTGTTTCAGGTGTGCTGTCTCAGCCACTGAGTATCTTGAGGATAAGGTCTGAAACCCTGAATTTATATTCTTTAGAAAGGCAGCACAGAAAGCAAAGGGTAGAGCTGATGTTTTTACAGCAATCTCTCTAATAGCCTTTGCTGCTGAGGTTTACTCTATTACTCTGTTTCAGATAGTTTTTCAAAAGGGCTTAAAATGTCCAAGTATACCATAAAGCTGAAGCTGCCCTAAGAGGTGAAAGTAGTGCAGTGAACTCATTATGTGAGTTCATTATGCCCCAGAATGTGGGGCAAAAATTTTGCATGAATTGGGTAAGGCAGAAAGCATTATTCAGAAATGCTTCTTAATGAGAGCTGGGGCTGAATGAGAAATTCAAAAGCTCTTCTACACAATAGGTTATAATTGATCTTTGCTTGGGACATCTTCTGTATAATTGTAGGGTCTTCCATATGTTTCCCCCTCCTCACTCATCTGGTCCATTTTAAACTAGCCAGCTTTCCTCTAGTATGCAGATCCCCAAGCACCATTCTGTTCTATCATTATGACCACTGAATTTATTACATGATGAGCACTTCTAACAGACAAACACAGCTATTTGTTAGCTGAGTATTTACAGCACTAAAGAGCTCATCTTCTCATCAGCTGTTTTAGAGAGTTTACATTAATAGGACCAAGAAACTGATCCTTGTTTGGAGAGTTCATGTTAAGCTGAAATTCAATATTTTCACTTATCAAATTTGAATTAGGCAGTAAATCTAATTTTTAGAAAATAGCCTTCATTGTGCACAATGGAATCATAGATAATTTAGGTTGGAAGAAACCTCCTGTAGTCATATATCAGTCAAAGGGACTGGGGATGAGCCAAACCCCTGAGCAAAGTCAAGCCACCTCTGGTGAGACTGTTTGATGGTGTTTTGAGTATTATTAGGGAAGATGATTCTGCAAACTCACTGTCCCTGTTCAAATGTTTGACTTTTGTCACTGTGAAAAGCCTTGCCTAATATCTCATCAGAATCTTCCTTCTTGAAACTTCCATTGTCTTATCCCTGTGAGAAAAGGATGGCATTATCAGAGACAGCAGTAAGATCCCAACTTGGGCTTCTTCTTTTAAGACTGAGCAAATCCTGTACTGTCAGACTTCTCTTCTAATGCCTAGGCCACCTCTATTGCTGTTTTATTTGCAAAGATACCATGGAAGACTGTTTTGAGAGTCTTGCTGAAGTCAAGGTTAACACCATGCACTGCTGCCTTCCACTGAGCCTGTCATCACCAAAATTAACTAGGTTGGTGAGGCAAACATCGTCTTCCATAAATCCGTGCTGGCTGTTCCTAATCAAATTCTTATCCTTCACCATTTTGGACAGGGCTTTTCAGGAGATTTCCTTCATAGTCTTCCTGGGGATGGTGAGAAACAGGTTAAGTCAAGCAGTCTAAATTTCCCCAGATCCTCCTTCTTGCACTTCTTAAAGATATATGTAACTTTTGCATTTACACAGAGATCAAGAATATCAGGTGATCACCACAACCAGTCAAAGATTACAGCATTTTCTCAATGACATCTCTCAGTTCCCAGTATCCCATCTGGTCCTCTGGAGTTGTCTACATCCAATTTGCTTAAGTGGTTCCCCAACTCATTCTGTCTCTATTGTGGGTACTATATGTTCTCACTGCTGACTCAACCAGGCTCTTTTGTGTGTGGAAAAAATTTGGATATAAAGTCCTTGCTTGAACTAGAGAAGCTTTGATGTGAATGTAATCAAAGAACTGCTCTAAAGGCGCTTCCTTCAGTAGCATCCTGTAAGTCTGGTCAATGTCTGTTTTTCTGCTGATATTCCTTGGTAAGACATATTTCCTGAGTTTTGCTTCTTAAGCCACTCTCTAAATTCCTTTCTTTTTTTCCTGGCCTTATATTTTAGTAGTTGTAATCTGTACCTCTCTACACTACTGTTTTTTAAAGAACATCTTTACATTTTGGAAGTGCAGGTGCAGTTACAGAACACTGTTAGGAGTTTGTGGTTCCTATATGGTGGGGTGAGTTTGGGGTGGGATTTTAATGGTTTTTTTTGTCTTGTTTTAGAAGCTTTGTGGTAAACTAGACATGGCTCACAGAGTACCAACCCAGAAAGGGTTACTGAAGATCCCACTCACAGGCTCTTACCTGACTTCAGCTGTGGCCAGTTAGAGAGCTGTGAAAGCTCAGAGCCCAGTAAACATCATATTTGCAGGTTCCCCAGATTTGCTGGGAGATGCTTCGGGAGGAACTCTGTGTGAACCCCAAGTTTATCATGGAAAGCATCCTGGAAATAGGGTGAGCTGTGGGAGGAAAAGTTTCTTTTCTTTCTCTTTTTAATGCAGGATGCCTTGGCTGGAGTTCTGCTTAAAGTTAAGAGGAACTATATTATAGCTGCTGCGCAAATTGGTAGTGCTATTTTAGTTTTTCAAAGAAGAAACAAAAGAGAAACTAGATTTCAAGTGCCTTTTACTAAGAGCAAAGGAGAAAGATTTTTTTGGTTTGTATGGTTGGGTTTTTGGGGTTTTTTTTAGTCCCCCTATATCTATTTTGTGTGCTTGATTTTTCTCTTTTCTTCTTTTTTTCTCTCGATAACATGTCAATCATAGTTTTCCTATTTGTGCTTGCCAGCAGCACTTTAAGAAAGCCCATTTTTAAAAATCATCTCTCTTAAGAGCTTACTACTGTTTCTTTGCTAGCATCCTCTCTGAAGCCTCTCTGGAATAGGCTGGTCACTCTCCTTAATTGTAATAAAGTTTTACTAAAATGGATGATACCTCCTTTTTGGAATAAGTGCATTCATTTGGCTATTTAAAGAGTCTCAGCGCTATCATAAAGGCATCATCTTCTTTCAATCATTTATTGACACATTTCAGGCCTTAACAGTCTTGACTGTGTGTTTTAGGCCAACAGGTATGTTAACAAATATAATTGATACATAAAACATCTGAATAACATAAATTGTATCTTAGTAATAACTCTGGTTGCCAACCAGAGATGATGAAATTGTGTATTCTCAGATATTGTAGAGTAAGTAATTCCAAATATCTTTTTCCTAAGCATGTTACTTCACTAAACTATATGAACAAAAGAAAATACGCTCTTAATAATATGCTCTTTATAAAAATACACTTTAATTGCTTTCACAACAGAGGTGATTAGGGAGCCCAAGCCCTTGTTTAGTGGTATGCTTTAAATCTGTCTTATAACTAACATTTCTTTTTCGACTCTTCCAACAGATAAACTATATTTAGTGACAATCTGCTATGCATTAACTTGTAGCTGTGGATAATGCAATGCATGTCCTAACCTTTCAAACGTGTTCACATGCAGTCCTGTCCTTTGGAAAATAGTCCATTTGACTCAAAAGAAAGTAGGCAGCTGCAGTTATGTATACGCATAAAATTCAGAATGAAACATTTTATAGTTGGTTGCACTATGATAAAATTTACAAACAACACTTGTGTGAGTGTTGTTTTTCTTGAGTATGTGACACAAAGCAACTTTAAGTGAAGAAGTGGCTATCTTGGAAAGTGAATCTACAGAGTGTATACAAACACTGAAAGCAAAAGTAATTTATTTAAGTTGTAAATAGAGAAACTGTCCTTTGTCTATGACCTGATGTTACTAATGCAAGCACTGATCTACTTCTTTTTTTTTATATTTCTATATTTTTCTATATTTTAATCTGCAATGAATGTGAAAATGAGTTTATTAAGTGTTGGTATTGGGTACCCTTTTCCTCACTTGGAAATGTCAGATAAGACAGTGTATTAATAATTATGAGCTGCATGGTGAATCTTCTAAAATTTGTATTCAGAAATTCACTGTCACTAATTTAAAGCAATCATAAGCAACTTGAAGTCAATGTGACACGAGAAATGATACTCAAATGTCTCATCTCTAATGAATGACAGTAATTAGCCATATTTCAAGCAACAGATAATATATCACAGATAAGGAAGTTCATATTTCATAAAGTGCCCATTATCAGAGATGTAGGGCCAAATGAACTCTTGTGTTACACTCCTATATAAGCTCTTCTGTCACAGAATATAGTGTTAAAATGGTGCTTGTAAAGTAAGTTTTAAAATTGGAGGAAAGTTTTGAAAATTGATTGCTTTAGTGAACAGTCAGCATTAGTATTTATAGGGACTAATGGAATATTCATGGAATTAAAGAAAGCCTATGCATCCTTGTTGCACTTTCTTTAATTCCATGAATATTTTCTTCCCCACTGCTAATAAGAGAATGGCAGTTTGATTCACCTCTGGTCTTTTTCTCAGAGATTCAAATAGTACTAGCTTTGTCTTTTCAAAAAGGCTACAAATGAAACAATTGCTCTCAAGTACCTAAAAATTCTTTGCTGCTTATAAAGCCTAGTAGGTATGACTGATCCTGTGATATGGGGTCCTTGGAAATGGCCTGTGAGGCTTCCCACACTGAGTGGAGACCCAGATCTTTTGCTTCCAAAGTTACAGTGGTCTGAGGTCCATTATCGAATAGATGATTAATACCAGAAGGTAAATCATCTCAGTCTCTAATACCAGTGAATATGTGGAGTATCTTGTAGATAAAATTGGTTCAATTTACCCACCTTAAATAAAAGGGAGGGAAGGTGTGGGTAAAAGCTGTGACCTAAACCAAATCCTGCCCATAAATTTCAATATTGTTTAAACAGATGTATTTGAGAAGACATGGCTTTTCTTCAGCAGTACTTGCAATGAAGTCATAGGTATATAGGAATATACATGTGATGGATTCAGATTAACAGTGGTGATTTCAAAGGAACAAAAGGTATTCTCTGTAGCGAAACAAATTCCTGTTGTATGAGCATGACCTGAAGTGTCCCATTGCTGTGTTTGCATGTTCAGAGAAAATTAACACTGTTATATTTCATGTTTCTTTCTTTATAATGTGACGCTGAATTATTATTGCACTAATTGTGTGGCTCCAAAGCTTTTGAAATGCTAGCAATGCTCCAGATTACTTGAAGTGTCAGAATGAACAAAATGAGGTTATTCCAGCAATTTTTATAAGCTGAGTAGTGTTTGTGGGGTCTTGAGTCAGGCTTCCTGAAGTGTGTCCTGTTGCTGATCTATAGTGTTCCATAATTTAAGTAGCAAAACCTTAACAAACAGATGAGTACCCTTGAAGGAAAGCAAGTATTATAGTATTTCAGTAACCTTGTAGCTATTTGAAACAGTCTATTAGTAAATCATGTTTATTTTCATGCTTAGATTTAAAAATGTTTTCGTATGTATTAGTAGACATCCATCCTGCTCCACACACAGAAAAACTGACAGAAAAAAATTGGAAACAAGCCCAGTTTTTTTTGTTCTCTATCTAGTGGCCTACTCATAAATGTTTTTATATTCGTCCTTTCCCTCTTCAATCTAGATATGGCTTTCAGCATAACAGAGGCCATAAAATATAACCCAGTAATTACTACAGCTTTTCCTAAAAATACAAGGCTTAACTAGAACTCATTCAGAAATATCTTGTCAATTTAAAAACACAAAATGAAGTGTTGGGATAGATTTCTCCCAGAAGATTTTGCTATTGTAATGCCTGTTGCTGTAGTAATCCATTTTTAGCTGCCTGACTCAGAACTGAATCCAGAGCCTTGTGTGGAGCAGAGCCAGCAGGGAACACTGAGAAGCGATGCCTCTTTTAAAGTACCTAAAACAGGCTGCAGCAAGCTGCTTCTGTCAAGTCAGGATTTCCATCTAAGAATGTCTCCTGGAGTGAGGTGCTCCTGCTCTCCAAGAACACAGAGAGGGGTGCTGTGTCTGTGCTTTGTGCAGCAGTTCAGTGCCTCAAACAGCCACTGAGAACAGAGGACATGGCTGTTCAGGCCATCAGCAGCCACAGAGTCGCTTCCATGACCTCAACGTGAGTCCATGGGCTGCTCTTGTCATTTGCTGTCATAGCTGTGACTCTGCTATTGTACAGGAAAGGTTTCTTGATCTCAGCAAATTTGTTGGAAAAATGAGCCGTGACCTCAGTTGCTGTCCTGGGAGACAGAAAATGGGGATGGCTTTTCTAATCTCTGCACCAAGAGATGTCCAAGCCTTTAATCCAGTTGTGCTGTTGTAATGTGTAGTTCATGAACTGCCCTTCAAGTTAGAATCAAACATTTTGTCTCTCTCCCTAGAAATATAATAAAAATGTTACAAAATTTTACTTTGTTCAGGTCTAACTAATCCTGAATTTTTCACTATTCTATAGGAAACATTAGCAGAAGAATGCTTATTTTTGTATCCCTGCATATCCTTATGGACGACATAAAGACCGAAGCCATCAACTCTGTTTAGACTGCAGTAAATTCTGAATGTGTGAAAGTATCTTTGTGTACCAACAGGAATTTATTTGGGTTTGGGCTAAGGTGTCAGTTAAACCCAGTTCTTTGCTGGTTTGTGTTTATTTCTGGGGGCAGTGGTGGGTGGCTGGCTGGGAGGAGCAACTATTATAGTTTTCTCAGTTCTCGACAGCTTCAGTCACAGTTGGTCTTTTGGTTGTGGATCTACAGTCTCCCAATGCTTAGTACTGTTCACCTGGTTTTTAAAATAATGCATCAACTTGAGCTGAGATAATTTTAAGAGCAACTTAAGGTTGTCTGTTAAAGTGGTCTCAGAGTCTTGTACTTTTATTGGTACCTGCAGATTTTGATTTAATAGTCTTGTAGAAGCTGTTCAGTAAGGCAGGCAGAGCTCTCAGCTGTGCAAAGCATCTTTCCAAGACCACTGTTTGTTCTGGAGCTCTCCTCTGAATGCAGTGGAGTTCTCCATTTTCTGTTTCCCTGCTGTGGACTAGGACTGGTGCCAAAGGATGAAATCTGAGAGTTGACCATAAACTGGTGTGGTTTTGTTAAAGCTTCATGTTGGTAAGGTTCTGGTCAAAAATGAGCATGATCTCACAAATGCTGTCTAAAGGCATTCCTGCACTCATCGGCTACTGTTTCCCAGTTCCCTCTTAAGGATGGATGGCATCCAGTGCTTAGGTAGGACCTTGCATTCAGCTGTATTTTGATGCATATATCATCCTTAAAGTTGTCTTGCTACATAGTCTGCATCAATGGTAAAAAGCATTTTCATACGGATCAATGTTATTCATAATCTGAGAGCTCTGTTAGAAAGACTTTATCCCCACGTAATGATTAAAGTAATGGATTGTTTGGACTCAACTATCAGTTGTTATAGAATGCCAGTAGAAATGCTAGTTGATACTTCGTCACAAATAAAATTTATTATAACCTGCCTGTGTTTAAATGTATACTATTACTTGGGTCAGTCAATTCTGAACTGAAAGTAAGAGCTACTCATGAGTTTTCTGTCATGTGCTAATGCCTTGCAACCTTGGAATACAACCTTTTTTGTTCTGATGTAATTGCAGGTTCTTCTAATTTTGTAGGAGTTTAATGAAACATGACCATGTTTCTTTACAGAAAATTTTTTTCAAACAGTTTCAAAACTGAAGCTTTAAGTGGTTTTTACGAAGTTCACAACATACTGAGGGGGTGGGCAGTGCATTTTAAGTCTACTAAATTATTATCTTGATTTAGTGAATATAGATAATCTTTTAACCTGTTAAGTGTGGTTATAATATATATACTCTCCATTGATCCTCCCCCTCAAAGGAAAATGTCAAGTGCCGTATTTCCCCTGCCTTTCAGCAGTCAAACACTTGCTGACAGGTGGGTTTTGATTCCTGACAGCATACATATGTGAGGTGTTACCTCATTTATTATACTAAATTAAAAAGTCTCTATCCCCGATTAGCTCCTCATTTGTGTCAGTGGAGCTGTAAATCCATATGGCAAAACACTGAAACAATCTTGCTCAAAAGTAATCACCCCGGCAAAGGGTTCTTTCTCTTCTTACCAAAGGCTCCTTGAGCATGGTAAATAACCCTCGGACAGGCTTTTTGAATTGAATTTTTTGGAGTTTCAGTTGTATGTCTGCAGAGTTAGAGTGATAAAGCCATACCTATTCTGCAATGGACTGCTTCTGAAAGGGGCTGCTGTAATCTGTCCTTGCCCTCCCGTACACTGACAGCAGTTTAGGGTGTGTTCCAAAGCTGTCATGGAAAGAACAGTGGCTTCCTGAAGCTGTTCCTGGAACACTCAGAGCAAGAGTATCTCAGAAAATCCATTTAGTGTTCTTGGGGACGGGAATGTCAGACTTAGAGAAAACAAGAATTTTGAGTTGAAGTAAAATGTTCTGGTATTAGTCTGACTTGGAGCTAAAAGCTAAAATACTTCCTCACTTAGGAAAAAGTTTTGAGTGGCATCTAATAAACAGTGATGCTAGTGTAGTGCTGGTTCTGTGCTGTTAAATTTTTAACTAGGTTGGTCAACATCTGTGTTCAGCCTGCAGCATCTTCCCAGTGGAAGCTCAGCGTGTTAGCTGTAGGGTAGGCTTAGTCAATGGACTCTTTTCTGCTAACAGAGATGATTTATGGAAGTTCCCATAAGGAGAAAAGTCATGAGGCAAAACACAGACAGCCTTTCATGTTGTAAAAGACAAGATAGGAAGTAAGAGTCTGACCTATTTTTTGAGGTGGCATTTCAAATCCTTTGCTATTGGCTTTTTTTAATTTTTCTTTTTTGTTACTAAAACAATTCATGTTATTAAAAGAAAGTTGAAAAGGCTTTCCAAATCTTTTAGTTTATTGCTGCTTGTTTTCAACTACGGTTGATCTTCCTTGAAGTCACAGATTACGGGAGAGTATTAATACTCTAGTTATTTGGAAATACAAAGTGATCTGCATCAACTCATACTGTGTATCAGTCCGAGGTGGCTGCAGTAAATCAATGAAACTGGCAATAACCTTTTTGTTCAGTAGTATTTGACAACCACAACTACAAGCTGGGGGACTCTGTCAGATACCTATTGCAAGTGTGCTGGAACATTAATTGGTTTCAATGCCTTGTTTGCAAAGTAAAGAAAAAAAGGCTGGGAGTGTATTGATTTCCAGCAAATGTAAACTACTGCAAGAACACCTGTAGGTGTGGGCTGGCACAGTTCCTAGATGTAAAGCTTTATGCAAATTAATAAACTCTTAAATGATTATGCCATCCTACTTTGTTGCTCTAATGTAACTGCATATTTTTACTTGGGCATTGGGAACTGAAGTTCAGGGACTGTTGGAAATATGGAGGGGAGGTTTTTCCATGAGTATTAAACTGTTTCTTAGTTGACAGCTTCCTTGATGCCTTTAAGAAATGGATGTTTTGCATGATTTTTCAAAGGCTGCAAGGAGGCTGCTTTTATCTAAACTTCCCTTCTTCCCAATTGCCATCAAATAACCTAAAAGACTTCAGAAAGAGAAAGCATAGGATGAACTAAACCCTTCCCTTGCCCTAAACTGGAGGAACTTTGTGTCCCTTCACTCTGCTGTGAATCTTCTCTGCATCTTCTCACGTCGAACTGTCCAGATGTGCTGGAATTGTGTTAAATGCCTTCACACAATATATATCTGCTAACATGCAGGACCTAAGAGAGCCCACAAAGTGCTTTGACTGAATCAGCCAGAAGCCACACTGGGCTCTGCATCCATCCCAGTATTATTAGAAGCACAGACTCAATGCTGCAGCAGTAGGGAAGCATTTGTGATCAAACATGCTGCCAGTGGGAGCAGTGCTGGTGTCTGGATGTTGAATACAATTGCTAAATATTTTCTAAGTAATCAATGGCAAAATTGAGTTGCAGTCTGCTTTAAACTATTTACAGAAGGATTTAAATTTACAAACTTAGGACAACGCACTGCTGCTTTTAACAACACTCAAGTTCTTGAAAATTCAACACTAAAATGAGTTATTACAAGTGAGTTAGCTGTCTGGAATTAAATTAGGTGATAAACAATCAATTTCTCTGCGGTAAATTGGCATTCATGACAACTAGTTCTAGTATGCACCTGAACCCATTATTGTTGGCACTTCATAAAGTGGCAATTGATAGCAATTTGTATTGACAGACTTACTGAATATAGTTCTCAACAGAAACTAGCTAATCAATTAATTAATCATAGTGTTAGTCAAGTTTGTTTTTACGTTGCTCCATCATTCAGAAAATTAACTGTTAACATTGTTTACAATTAATATAACTTAAACATTTTAGTTTTCATTGGCTGAATTACCAAGCTTAGACTAATTAAGTGTTAAGGCTTTATGAATTAGTAGCAAAACTGAAAATTATGTATGCTAAGTTGAAAAACACACAACAAAACCTGATTCTATAATACGTATCATTATGCAGTATTTCAAAACAGAATGTTTAGTCTTGCATTTCGTCTTGAAAGCTGCTTGGGTGCACATGGAAAGTTCTAGCTGCTTCTGAAGAGACTTGAGGGAGTGATCATCAGCAGTATTATGATGAAAAGCACCATCAAACCACCATGTTGTTGTAAGGCTAGCTAATAAATATTTTCATCTTCCCTCATGTTTCAATAAGGCTTTCTTAAAATTGAAAATTGCAAAGGAGCAACTCCATCCCCCTGCCAGGTCATTTTGGACAGATGTTCTAAGTATGAGACTGCAGTGACTGTGCAGAGAATGCCAAGATCCATCAGGTTGGAGCATTCTGGGTCAAAAGGGCTTCCCTGCTCGCCTGCCTCTGACTCCAATAACAGAATCCACATTAAGTGCTTTGATGTCTGTTGACAAAAATTTAATTGCATAATATTAAAACCTTAAACTCCATTAAATGAACTTTTGTCTCAATAAATATGAGTCCTGGCCCAGGGCCTTATTTTGCCCATGTAAATGCAGCATTTCTCGTGCAAATTAGGAGAGTGGCCCTGATCACCTTTATTTGAATAAATAGTGGGAATGCTGGATGTAGAATATACAAAATGCCAAGTAATCTGTTAATACTGGCAAACTTGTTTGCCAGCTCGTATGCTCAGGAAAATATTTTGAAGTGCATATTTAGATTGTATTTTATTTATACATTGAAAAAATTGTCTTTAATTTCCTAGCATACCTTGGTAAAATGAAACCATCCAGTCATTCTCTGTCTTGGATTTTGTTTGCAAAGTGACAATTTTCATAGAATAAGGATAAATTAACCTTCCATTGATACATTAGTCTATTAAAAATGTAATTACTGCTTTAAAAATATTAAAAGTGTTTTGATTGAGCTTTTTTCTTTTTTCTTCAAATAGTTGAGAAAATATTGAATATTATGAGCAAATCCAGTCCTTTCATGAGTCTATTCCCAGAGACAGCTGTGATAGGAGACCTTTGGCATGGACTGAACCAGCAGCAATAGCCATTTTCTAAAAGAGTGACTTCTCTGTTTTACTCTATGCATATCTTTTAGTTTGGGATTCTCATTGTCATTATATATAATGTGGATTACTTTTTTTCCTTAAGGATTGTCCTGAAACTGAAAATATGGAATGAGAAATTAATTAGTGAGTCTTCTATAGATCAAAGTTACAGACGTAGAAGTGTTTTTTTCTGGGTTCTCAGGCACCTAAAACTAATAATGACAAAAAGCATCAGAAACAAATAAATTTGAATTGAATACTTTTTGTCTTCCTTTCTCTGTGTGCAATCTGGCTTAAGTTCAGTAATAAATAATCCAAAGAGAAAGTTCAAAAAAGTTAAAGAAGTTGCTATAAATACTTCTGTAGTGAAAATAATGTAATCTACATTACATGGGAAATTCGTGCAGGAATTAACAGGGGAGAAGGGGAACAGGACTAAGGAGGTGGTGGAGGTTGATCCCCTCATGCTGGAGGGGATCTGAAGGATCTCTGAAGGATCAGTGGAGCAGTGCAAGAGGAACCTGGAGCAGGGGGCTGCACTGATGGGTTTGGAGCTGCTGCTCTTTGGTGGGTCCGTGGCTGGCAGAGATTCAGGGACAGAGCAGGTGTCAGGCAGGTCACTTGGGGTGTCACACTGCAGGAAGCAACGACTCTCCTCAAAACCATGTGTTCAATTTAAATTCTTCTCATTGCTGGGGGGCAGGGGACAATGAAATTCATGGCAAGTGTGTCCTCCCAGAGTAGGCCATGATCTAGTTGATATTCACAACTTTTGGGAAGATAAAAGTTATTAACTCTATCAGAAGCAGCTGAGTCTGCATGTCCCATTTCTGTGAATCTTGTGGCAAATAGGCTGTATAAAAGGAAGCTCTGATCCCATGTCCATTTTATGTGCTTTCTGGAAGGGAAAGGTTTGTGTGTCTGTCTGAAAGAGCCGAATTCTGAAAACAATGTTGACTGACACTGAAAGCATCTACTTCATTCTTGGGTAGCATGAATGCTGTGGAACCAATTTTTCGTCTCAACATCGATTTGCATGGGTAGGCATTAGGTGTTTCCTGGCACCACAGATACCTTTGTTCATGGAAAGAACTAAAAATTGCTGTTTCTGAGAGTGCTCTGGGATTAAAAACTAATGCTGGGGCTGTCAAGGTGCAAATCAGGAGGGGTTATATGTTATAATTAGGCCCATGAGTAACATTTGGGTACATTTCTGGTTACCTCTGGTTTTCTTCATCAGTTTGTTCTGAGTGTCTGTTTTTGAAAGCTTTTTCAAATTTTGTTGTGATATATGATGTATGGATCTTTATTTGATCACTAAATAACTGATTGCAGTACAAGAATTTTAACAGTTAAATAAGGTAATTTTCATCTTAGGAGTCATGGTTTCAGGGAGGTGTAAGGCACACAGAAGTCATCCAAGTGCCTGCTTTCTTCTTGTAGAACTGGCTGGAGGAGAAGCTGGAGAAGACTGGGGCTCTGGCTATCTAAGCAAGAGGTGCTGTAGTAGCTGAGCTGTTTCAGAAGGAATACCCCAAATACCTTTTTCTTTGTTGCTTCCTTACCTTAGAGACAATCCAGGGTTCTCTCAAAATCACTTCCACTGTCTACTAGTTACTGTCCACTAGATCAGATATGAGGGATCTCAGACACATCTCAGTGATATATTAATATAATATTAAAGTAGAGGATTTTTTGTTTTTCTAGTGGATAATATAATCTAAATTGGAATCTGACCTGTGGGGATAGAGGAAAGCTAACATGAAATGCTACTATAAAATTTCTGGTGCATACTTTTTTTAGACCTCTACTGACACAGGAGAGCTAGGATGGGATAAATCAGTTTAGATACCAAAGAACTTGATTGGGATGCTCAATTTTACTATAATAGCCTAATCTAAAACACTCAGTCCTTTTCAGCTCTTCTATACTTTTTTGAAATTGTTCCTAACAAGAACAATCTCTAAAAATGGGGCTTTTGAGACAAGTTAATGACGCTATAGCTACTCAAGATACCCATTGCCTTAGAGTAGCATTTGCTGCCTAAGCAAAAGGCTGGGCACAGTGAAGAGTATCAAAGGTGTTCTCTAGCAACTTGGAGAGACTTGAAAAGGAAGATGTATTTGCCGTTCAAAGAGCTGTGCTCTTAGACAAAACCACAGGTTTTAAAAAAACCCACAACTTCAATGTAAAATAAAATGCAAAGTGAAAGGGAGGTTAACCTAGTTTTCAAGTTCACTTCTGCTTGGATTTTTGTGTCAAGTTAAAATCCAGGAGCTGGGAGTTTCCTTATTCTGACTTAATTTCACTTTCAACATGAATTCCTTGATATTTTTATCAATGCTCGTTGCACTAGGTTTGTTCAAAGGCAATCTCATTACGCTCCTTCCCTCACCCTCTGTCAAAAGTTTTCATGCAATTAAATGCTTGCCTTTTTAGTTACCCACTGTGGTGGTATAAAGCTGGATTGAAATACGTAGCCTGCATAACTTAACTTGCTGTGAAAGTTTGATTTACCCTGTTGATAAATTAGATGTTAGTGCTCAGTGTGACTGTTAGCAATATCTCTGTAATTATGCAAAAAATTAAAATAGCATAGGAAAGGAGACAGTTTCAGGCTTTGTAGCATTTCAAAAGAGGTTTGTGTGTGAAATGGAACTGCTGAAAACAGGATTTCTCCACTGAACTAAAAAGAACAGTGAAAATATTTTTCCCAAGTCCATTTATGTTCTTTTTTTCACTCTAATCACTTCAATATCTAACTGAAGATTGTATTCTTTTTGGAAGGGAAGGAAAATGTATCTGAGAGAAACTGGTGGGGGGGTTGTTGGGTTTTTTTGCTTTATTTTTTTTAGTTGTTTTTAGAGAACACCACCCCCAACCTCTCCCAAGACCCCAAACTTTCTAGCCTGAACTTGGGAAAGCAAATGCTGTCAACTTAGACCATAATATTCCTCCTCCAGTAGATCACCTAACGCAGCCTGCCAAGGAGAAGGTACATTCCTGAGATGTTCTTTGGCACAATTTTGCCCATTTTCCCTGTTGCCAAGTCTCAGTTCTGCCCTGGGAGAGGAAGCAGCAGTATTGGAATATCTTTGCAAGTCTCTTTCATCCTGGCCAAGAGGCACAGTTGACTCCATTAGTGATAAATATTAGAACACTGTGTGCTTTTTACTTCAGAAGCTTTTGGCCTTCAAGGTTGCATATGTATTTCTAATCAATTAAGAAAAATTGAAAGAATCAGGAAAAGCCATATATATTGCATGCAGAGATGACATCATAAGCTATTGTGTATTTTATTTATTAGGGTATTTGAAATACATGTACAAAGCCACAAAATTTGCTGCCATTTTTCATTCACTGGTGAATTAGTCTGTGCAAATAAAGCAGCTGGGGGGAAGCAACTTGGTGGGCAGGGAAGAATCTAGCTAAAAGTGACTTCTTTTGGAAAAAAATTACTATTTACTGGGGAAAAAAAGCTAATTTATTTTTTTCCTTATTTGTGGATCAAGATTTGCACACAATCTACCTCCTAGAGAGCTGGCACTGGGAGCAGTCAGACTGGTGATGGGAGGAGGCATGGAATAAAAATAGCATTGAGAGCAGTAATTATCTTAATAAAAGCATATGCAGTGATAAGGAATTTTAGATCTTCTGCTTTGAATTATATTGCTGCTGGCAAGCTGTTACTGACCCCCTACTAAGTGAAAATGTTGCTGCCTGGTGTTACACACCCATTCCTGAGCAGACCTGCCTGTTCAGGATGAAGGGATAGGAAGTCACAATAAAGTTTGCAACACTTTTAATTTCCATCACCTTGTTTTATTTCATGTTCTTGAGTTTAAGCCTGATCAGAATCTGACCTCAAATTTCCACCGGATTTAAATGAGGGATGATTTCCCTCCCACTCCAAGAGTGCTATATGAGCACGAACATTTTCAAGCAATAATATTTCTTCTCCCTTTACATTGTGTTACCCAACATTTCATTGGAATGCCAGTATAATTAATGGTGCAGAATCACATCCCACTGCTGACAAAAAGCTGCAGTGTTGTTTTCTTTCGTTAGTCAGGGCCCATTATCTGTGAACTCACCCTTTTGAATTTTCTAAAATAAATGGTCACCAATGTATATAAAAGAAATAATAATAATAAAAAAGCTATTTCATCAAAAGGAGAATTTCCCTCACCCCACGTTTGTGTGTATAAATACAGCAGTGTCCTTACTGTCATCTTTAAGAACAGCATTTTTCTTTAGTCACTTCAGTGTTGTCTGTTTCAAGATAAAGAGCTGAAAAGGAAAAGCTACAGATAGACTTTAGAAAAGTTGGGCATTATTAGATGTGCACACCATGTTATAAGAGGGATTTTAAAAATAATTCCATGTCTGTATTTTGTGCAGGGCAAAATGTAGAACGCCTTGAAGTACAGCTGCAGAAATGTTAGATCTTAATGAAAGTGTTGGAAAGACTTCTACAGTCACTGCCAGCCAGTCTGTGACCTGTTCAGATTCTAAGCAGAGCAATGATCACAACTGAGCATCCTTCCTTGAGAGGAATACAGGAAATTCAGGAGTGGGATGTGATCTGGTGAGGGAATGTGGTACTTTATTCTTCTCAAATAAAACTGAGCAATATAATCTGACTATAAGTAGGAGCTATACCCCTTAGCAGAGGAACACATCAAAGCTTTTTATGGCTTGTACAGTTAATTGGACTATTCTAAAAATCTGTATATCAATCAACAGGCAAGATGCTCCTTTACCTATGTAATAAGTGGTGGCAAGCATAAGTTCAGGTATCTCATCCTCTGTAACACATTTTAGGCTCCTCATCTACTGAAAAATACTTAATAGAAGTTCATTTAACGAGCTGAGCACTGGAGTGTGTAAATTACTCATCGCATGGGAGCGGTAAGAGGACTCCCATTATCAGCCTGGCTGCAAAGCTAGCCTGCCTGCTTTTCTTCATTTTCTCTGCCTCTACCTTTCTAACACTTGCATGGATATTGCATAGCACGTGCACTTGTGAGTCACGGTATGAGTATGGAGAGCAGAGTAGTGTCTGGCAGTTCAGTAACACAAACTGTGCAAATAATGTCACTTTGTGGGGTTGTGATATCTTGTGGAAGAGTAATCAAAGCCTCTTCCTCCTGCTGCTCTTAAATATGACAATAGGCAAATGTCCCAATGCTGGAAATGCTCGAGTCAAAGCAGGGCCTTAGAACAGGTCAATTATTTCAATTATCTGGAATTCATGATGAAAAACAGCAGCAGCTTTCAGGAAATATGTGCGAGTCTGGCAGCTGCTTGATCAGTTATGACAGTCACTGCCAAATATCATGTCCCATTGGGTTTTGCAAGGGGAACGCTTGAAACAGGTGGAATATTTTAGTTACCTATGCTCCCTGACAGCGCAGTGCTCAGGAGATCTTACAAGCCGCCAATTGCTTGATTAAGTATGACATCACTGGCAAATATCAGCGGGCAGTAAGGAATGGCAGGGTAGACAGAAAGCAGTGCATAGAGCAGATGGATCGTTTCAATTATTTGGGCCCCTTGATGAATAAGAGCCTCAACTGCCATCAGCAGATCCTGTGGCAGGCAAGTAATAACTGCACTGCTATGACATCACTTTAAAATCTGGTGTGGCTTAAGTATTTCAACAGCTGTAAAGCTCAGATTTGTCTTAGCGCTGCCTTGACCTACAGCTGGCTGCAGTGCTGAGAGGGGAACACTGAGAAAATTGTTTGTGAGTGCTTCCAAGCACTTCATGGCATTTCACAGCTTGTTTTCACACTGCAAGGAGAACATTGACCCGTCCCCAAGCTTGCTGTTGACACCTTTGGATTTTCTTGTCTTTAATTTTTATTTTTTTTTGGTGCTGCATTTTTCAGGAGTCAGGTGGGGAAAACTAAGGACTGCTTAGGGTCAATGTCAGGACGGAAAGCAATAGCCTAGATCTGCTTATGGCTAAATTTAGGAAGGCCTCAGCATCCAGAAAATGGTCCTTAATTGCATAATATGCTAGGTCTAAGATCCGATACGACTGAAATTTGTTGCGGAAAATATGGCATAAAAGCACACCCCCTCATTTTGCCTTCAGTCTTCCTCCAGCCTGCTGCTGACACGGTCTGCTTTAATTTCTCTTTTTACATTTGTGTTTATATTAAAACAAGCTTATGATTTTTGCTTTTAGAAGAAGATAGGCTGCACCCTAGCACTATCCCCTTTCAGATAAAAGTTTTTTATTGACTCAGATGCACAGAAATCTAGTTTACACATAAAAGCTAAAGAAAAAAGGACATTAAAGAATTAATGAACTTTAGACAACTAGAATTATTGTTTTTTACAAACTTAATCCCATCAGAGTTTTATCAAATTTAAAATCTGATATCTGCTTTGGTCAGGCCTTGAAGGCAGAATAGAGAGTCAATAGGAAGCTTCTGTTTGAGTTAATACGACTTGCTAACACCTTTCAAAAAGTTAATGTTATAAAGGGTTTGATTTCTGAACCCTTCAGTGTCTTTAAATCCACCTCAGAATTGAAAGAGAAATACTTTTTGTAAGTAAGTAACCCAGTTATGCAAACACAGAGTTTGTAGTCACAACTTTAATCCTTTCTACTCTTACATTGAAAAACTAGATAGAACCATTAAAAAGAATCTTGGGAGCAATATATACATTAGTTGAAAAACTATATAAAACGCAACAATTAAAGGTTTTGTGGAGACTGAGGGGCAAAAATAAAAAACAACCCCCTTTTTCTTCCTCATCATCTTGCTTTGAAATAATTAATGAGGGGTATTGATTACATTCCATCCAAGGAAAAAGTAGTCCTCGTTAATATCCTTTATCTGACCTCTTCATTTCCCATGGCAGGGGAAATGGCTTCCATTTGAGATCAAGAAATGACTTTTGATAGGAACAAATATCACAAACATACAGAAATTCGAGCTTTTTCTCCATTTGCTATTGGTTTGAAATCTGCAAAGTACCAAACCCTTGTTACAGCTGGTCATTCCCATTCAAAGTTGAATAAAAGTTAGTGAGACAATCTTCCTGCCTGCTTCCTTCCTGACTGACATTTTAATGGCATTCAGGTGGTCACTGCTTGAGATCAGCTTTCCCTCTTTCCTTCCTTTCCTTTAATATTCTGACCATACATTATGTGGTGTTAACCCAGAATAGTTCAAGCTTGGGTATGGATTTCACTTTTCCGCAGTCTGCTCTCCTATTCACATCAGGTTTATGTCTGCCACTGTGAGTCACAATGTTAATAGTTGTGCACCTAGCTTAAAAATCAAAAACTTTAAAATATTGGGGTTGAATTATGCCCTTTCTCACTTGTGTTTCACTTAGCTAATACAGGAGCATGTTTCATTCCTTTCTTGTAACCATCAGAACTTGGAATTTGCTTTGGGGTGAGGTATTTTATGGATGTCCTTCAGAAGCTGCAGTTAAAGTAGTAATAAAGTTAATTATTTCAAGTATTGTAATAAAATAAAACTGACACCACTGCTGTTAAGGTTTGGGGGTTTTGTTTTGGTTTAAACTCCAGTTTATTCTTTGCATGTATTAGAACAAGGCAAGACTGGCCCTTTATTCTAGAAACTGTTTGTGAGCCAGTCGTTTGCCAGGGTGGTGCAACAGCAGAAGCTTGGTATCATATTAAAAAAAAAAGAAGAAATTAAAATGGCTTTGGGTGAAAGAGGGATATGAAGAGAAGTGAAGAATAAAAAATTAAAGAACTGGAGGTGACTGTGGGGCAAAAGGCTGAAAAGGGGCAGGAGATCCAGAATGGGTGGAGAGCCTCTGGAGACCAAAACAGAGCTGTGAATGATGCAGAGGGAGAAAGGCCAAGATGAAAATGATAAAGGGGCTCATGGAATTAAAAAGAAAGGTAGCAGGGATAGGCTACCTGAAGAGAAAAACAAAAGAAGATATTTGGGCAGAAGGAGGAAAGGAAGAGATGAATAGCTAGCTCAGGGAAAATATAAAAAAGGAAAGAAAGGATTGGAAAATGTCATATATATATATATAAAGGAGATGGAGGAAATTTAAGTGAGCTAGATGATGTGGAATAGCAATGAGCAGGTTAAAGAACGGGATTTGTTTAAAACCGAGATTAGCTGACACTTTTTTATTTTTAGGCAATCACAAGTTACAATTGCAGGCGTTTTTTTGCTTTGTGTTATAAACTGTTCTATAGCATTATCATGCACCATTAAAGAACTGTCTGGTTTCCTCAAGGAGGAAACTTTGCTTCTCCCCACTCCAGTAAAGCAATTTAAGTAGATATAGAACCTCCTTATTTTCTACTTTTATATTCAAAGTTCTATGTAGTAGTGTAATATACAGGTAGGATCTTATATCACAGATTTTATCACTTTAAAAATGTTGTCCCAGGAGTGTTAACATGTAGTCTTTTGAATAGTTGTTAGCACAGGGGGAAAATACTGTGTTTATATGTGTGGTTTTCCAGTAAGCCTATTTCACCTTGGAAGCCTTTATCTAGAGAGTTGACCAAAACTAAGACCCCAAAAACTATAGAAAACATGTCTTAATGTGCTGTGGTTGTAATTGAAAAGTCTCTGAAACCGTTTAGCACCTTTGACACAATGCTGTCATACAGAGGTCCTAGAGATAAAACCATTGAAGATTGTATTTGAAGGAGTGAAGATAGTTTTTATTGGTGTTCTTTTAGGATCGGCCACAAGGACTGAATAATGCTCCCAAAGAAATACGTTTGGATGAAGATGACTGAACATGCAGATCCAAAGGCCTTTTAGGATATGGTGAACCTTTGGCCTTGGATGAAGAATGTTCTTGGATGAAAGAACTCCAGCTGAAAGACTTTGTCTTTGCCTTGAGAATTGCAAAGATATGAAAGACATAAAGGAAACAAAGATTTGCTGCTGAATTCTTGCAGGGTGCAGTGACAGTGGCTGATGGTGGCACGCAGCCAGCCTGCCTCAGTACTGTGGAATGTCACATGTTTGTACCCCTGACCTATGGCTCCCAAAAAGCCTCACACACATTTTTATATTTTTTCTGCCTTCTGTTTGCAAATTAAATTAGCAAACTTTAATTGCATAGTTTCTGCAGTGATGTCAGCACCTCTGGGATTTCTGTGTGTCATGTGTAGCTCAAAAGGTAAATGCAGAAAGTATTTTTCATGCTTGGTTCATCAGATATCATGCTGCTCCCTGCAACTGAACAGGCAGCTAAGTAATAATCTTAGCCTTTCTTCATGGTTAAACTGACTTGCCTCAGTTTAAAATGGCAAGAGCTCCCTGACTGAGTCAAGGAACTGACATTCACAGTATGGTCAGCCTTGGCTGCCTGGCCATTCAGAGGGATTTCTGACTCAGACGTGTGTGTGGAGCTCAATTGGAGGATATCTAGTGACTTAGTACATTTCCTTACTAAATATTCGAGATACTTGAAACTTGATTATACATTCAATTATTTCACTTCTCAAAGTGTCCTTATTTTCACTTTACTACAAATTGTAGCTCTGCTAGACCCATTACGTTTAATATCTTAGAATAACTTGAATCACAGAGTGTTAAGGTTGACCTCCAGAGCGTGTCTGTACACAGACACGTCACCTAAACATGTTAGTTACCTGAGTAATTCTGCTCATGTGTCTAAAAACAATTACTAAATACAGAGAAATACTGTACCAAAGTTAAAAGGCTTACTTTGCCTTTGTCTATCCTTGAATCAATGCACATGGAGAGAGGTTTAGTGATTTTCACCATCCTGGGTAGAATTATTAGTTCTCCTGTTTCCATACCAACTCCCACACCATAGTACCTTTTGTGCCAACTGGGCTTGCTTAGTAGGTCTGCCAGAATTTACAGTATCTCTGTTGTAAAATGTGACCCTTGTGTAGTCACCACGCTTCTCAAAGGACAGACCTGAACAGAAACCATTTAATCAAAAATTGCATCCTCCTCCAGGGCAGCTCAGGTGAGCCTGGATGAGGACATACTAGTTTAATTCTCAAAAGTTCCCTCTGCAACTCAAAGTTTTTCTTCACCAGCTGTTTTTTCCTTGCTCTCACACCTGGTCTAGCTTTAAAACTACAGTTCTAGAAGGTGTTTTTAGCCAAGAAGTAGGATTTTCACATGATAATAGGGACACTGCCTCTTAACAACCTTTAGCGCTTTACCTGAAAAACTGGGAGATATTAGCCTATCATCAATTATTGGTTTTGCTTGCTTGTCCATTCTCCTTGTGCCTCCCTGTGTCTCTTCCTCTTTCTTCTCTTTTCTGGCCTGAACTGTTCATCAAAACTGTGCATGACTATTGGAAATGTCAGTTACTGCAGGGTCTCTTTGCTGGGCTGATAATTCCTATTGAGGTGTATTTGTGCGTGTTCACGTGAGCAAGGTGTTAATATAAGCTGCTACCAACTTGTAAAAATGCATTGAGACCATTGGAATGTGTGTGTATACATAAAGAAAGCTACAAAGTGGGGTATCTAGATGATGACAAGTTAAACTCCATTGTTTAATACTGATTATTAATGTACTGATGCTGTTTTGTTACCGACCTAATAAAAAAAAAACTTTACCAATGCTTTGCTGTTGAGTAGTGTGTACGGTAAGGAGGTCCAAGTAATTTCTGACACAGGAGTCAATATACCCAAAGATATGTCTGGCTTGACCAAAGCAGCATGTTTGTACAGTGATCATGACCAAAACTAGATAAAGTCAGTCACAGGTTAACTTGAAATATCTGTGTGCCTTCTCCTCTCTATTGACCACCATTATAATTGAGCAGAATTTTTGATTTTACAAATTTCTTCCATGTCAGAATTAATTTTTTTTGTGTGTGTGTGTTGCTCTGCAGCTTTTCCTAAGACTGGGGCTACTTCTATTTCTGTGCCAGCAGGGGAATATTTGCTGTTTTTACAGAGTTATTTTCCATGTGATTGTTCTAAACACTTTGCTGAAGATAATCAATGAGAAAAGTTTACTGGTCAGGTGTTAAAGGTCTGTTGCTGCTCCCAAGAGGTGAAAAATAGTCAGGATTAGACCACAAAGATGTTTCCTTTTCCATGTGTTTTCCAGATATTCCACTTTTTTCACTGTTTTAAGCATCAGTAATATGGTTGTGTTGGCAAAATATTGTGCGTGTTCATATCCCTGGTCACTTGTGTCGCTTCCTCTCATTTTGATAGAATTTCCCATGCTTATTTACTACTACTCTACTTAATTAAAAGCACTATAAATCCATGATATAATTCTAAAGGATCATTAGAGGGAGAATTCCTAAATAATGCTGGGTGTAAGGATTTCCCATTGTATTTCCCCTTTGGGCACATACTTAGATCTTTACTTTTTTAGGGGCAGAAGTAGTGGGGTTGTACATAATGATCCCTTTTGACTTCCTTTAAACCTGAACTTCTGTGCTTGACTCTTGATTAGGAGGTGGAAAAATCCTACTTTATATGCAAGATGAGACTTACTCATTTTTTGTTTAGAAACATTGAGCCAATCTTAAATTTATATGGGAGCTTTCTTTCTGATTGTGTTTTCTTCTGTGTGCTTCTGTTTGCCCAAGAAAAGCATAAGGGGTGACATATCTACTCCACACGGAGTAGATGCTCGGTATTGGGGATTCATTTATCATGAAGACACAACCTAACAAGATCCTGAGGCTGAGCCTGAAAGTCAGAGAATTTGATCAGGAAAGATGATGCACATTTTCAGAAGCCAAAGTATTTTATTATTGGAATGCATCATTCAGGGAATATGATAGATTTTCCATTAGTGGAAGTCTTTGATCAAAACTGTGTATCTTTCCATGTATCTTTCCAAAAGAGGAGGCATCTCAAGAGCAAACAGCTAAGCCTGATGCAAAAATTATTGAATGAGGGAAGTTTGCCCTTTCCTTTATGCAGGATGACTCATATATGAGTCCCGTAATACCACAAAAAGTAGTATTGTAGCAAAGTGAGATTAGACTTCTGCTACAGAAGTGGCGCCTGAAGAAAATTATTAAAATAGAGCCCAAAGCAACTATACCTCGTGCTGCTGGCATCAGAGAACGTGGATGAGAAATGGTATAGTTAACTTTGTTATGGGTAACCTTGTGTCTGTGCAATCTCAGTAATGTCTCATGAGGCAGACAGATGCTTTTGTGTAGGCAGAAGACTTGAAAAAACCCCCGACTTTTAGCTTCACAGGTCAGAACTGTATTCACAGGGATGATGTTACTGTGGAATTTCTTCTTTGGTGGCTAAAACATTTACCAAGGAAGACTTGGGATTTTAGGTCCCTTCCAGTCTGAAGGGTTTGATCCCAAATGTCAGAAGAGGGACACAGCTACTGTGGAAACCTGTGTGTTGTATGAGCAGATAGTCCTTTATTTGATGCTGGGACACTGTAGTTGCCAGTGGTCAGAAGGGAAGCAGGGGAAAACATCCTTGTAGACTAGAAATTAGGGCACCAACCTCTGCTGGCAAGCAGAGTGTAAGAGATTTTGCTTCTGGGGCTATTTTTTTTGGTTTTGTATTGTTTTATTACTTGGTGGGGTGGAGGGTGCTCCCCATGCTGGTGCCTGGGCTGTGCTTTTTCTGAAGTGACAGCTGAGGCCCAAAGTAGTGGCACCCCTGGTTTTACTTGCCCTTAATCTCCTTAGCTTCACATTTGCAGCCTCAGTTTTCAGATAAGAGATATCAGGGAAATTACCTGATGATTTATTAGAATAAATAATCTTTTCTCCTACTGCATCTCTCGTCCTGGGAAAGTTGGAACTATTTTTTTACTTTGTGTATCATTTCATTGTGGAAGTCTGTTACTTTAAATGTGGCCACATTATTAACTTCTATTGATAAATGTCCAATATTCCTCCTTCTGATAGAAGGAGCCACTGTGCCTCCATGGGCTGCTGTTGCTACGTGATGTGGGAGGAAGGAGAGAGAGAGAGCAAAAAGAATCCACAATGGAAAATTTTCCTTTGGGAGTTAGGGAATGATCTCCCTTCATCACAGTAACAGGTTTTTGAGAGCCTGAAAGAGGCAATTTGCTCCTGGATACTTTCTGCAGGCAAAGCATTGACCATGAAAGGGTCTTGACACGGGTACCAAACACAGCAGCTCTGCTGGTGTCATTGTCCCTTTCTTCTGTTGTCCCGCGTGTGCACAGCGTGTCACAGGCAGCTTTGAAGGCAAAGTCTTGCGGGGTGTGTGAGACCAGGTTGGCTGCAGCTCTGAAATAGGTCTGTAATTCCTCTTCTTTGTGTGTTGAGCTTCGTAAAAAGCCGAGCTACTCCTTCTTATTAGAGGTGTCACGTTTTGATACTTCCTCCTCTGTATGAACTTTGGTGTTCTGTTGCTCTTCAACAATGCTTGAAAAAACTTTAAGGTCCATTCCAACCCCTTAACATTCCATGATAAGTTCTTAGCTATGATAAAAGATGGTGTGTGCTTCAGAGCTTAACACCTGAGTTATTTCATGCTGCTGCTTCCAAGCAAGAGAGGTGAAATATAACTTGTAAAAGAGCAGAACTCAGACTTGAATACTGGAAATTCTGCCCCCCCCCCTCCCTCCCCCAAATGCATACAAATATGGGGCCTTGGAGGACACTCTGAAGTTAATATTCAGATTTGGGGGAAGAATAGGTCCCCATAAATTCTATCCCATCTTTTCCATGGACGTTTCTACCCAATTTTCAGGTATTGCTCTGCCGATCTTGGCATTCTTTTTGAACATTCTGAGGTGGGATGCCAGAGGATGTGCTGTTTTATGACTTAGCTTATATCTAGTTCTAGATTTTTATAGATGTGAAATACTTTAATGACCATGAATTAATAGATTCATTGCCTCCCTCAAGAGAAACATCTTCAAAATAATTGTTCAGAGTGAAGCACAAATATTTTTTGTGATCCTTACTTTTTCTTATTTGTCTTCTTTATCCACTCACCCCCCACCTCACCTTCTGAGATTTCATTGCCTTCTCACAAGGATATTTACTTTGTGAAAGTATCCACAAGAAGAGAGGCTAGAAGAGGTAGTCAAGTGGTAGGCTTCATTTTGCACCAAGTCATACACAATTTAGTTTTCAGATAACACAAAAACCACAAACAACCCCAAAATGCAATATAAGTTGTCAAAAAGCTGACACTCTAAATACCAGAAAATATTAACATCTATTGTCAAGAAAAATACAAAGTATGAATCAGCCCATCTCCATGACACGTTCCTAAACTGCTATACACAGCACAAACTATAGTGTTTGATGGTATCAGGGATAATAGTCCTTGAGTTCCTCTCTGAGCACCCAGCAGTGATGCTAAAATGGTTCAATTGTCTTGGCTCACACTACAGAGCTGCAGGAAAAAAAAAAGATTTTTTGAGATCGTCTTTGCTAAAAATGAAAGCTGATAAAGAATTCTTGTCAATAACCTTAGTCAAAGGAAGATAGTTTCATATGTTTGTATTGCATGCTTATTGAAAAACAAAAACTACATCTACATGTAAAATTTTGATTTAATTTCTTGGTACCTCACAGAATATTTCAATGTGACATGTCCTTTTTTACCAGTTCAGTTGTTCCCTACTCAGTCCTGTTTTTTAATTCCTCCTGTTGCCAGGTACCTGATAGGCACATCAGCAATGCTTCTTGTGCTCAGCAGCCATGTCAGTCCTAAACAGAGGAGTCAGGAACATGTCAAAAAAGGCTAAAATATAAAAATCTTGCCTGTCTGAAAAGCTTACGAGGAATTGTCCTCCTTTAGGAAGGCCATCACCTTCGATTTTTCTTGCCTTGCCTTTGGCTGGTGCTCTCCTGTGCTTTGGGGAGAGGGAGAAACAGCTTCACTGAGAACTGGAGGAGATGAAAGTCCAAGTCAGCATCTTGTTTCACTTCCAGGTTGAGCAGTGAGAGATGATAAGTACCCAGGGCAGTTCCTCAGGTGGATTCTGGAATAGAACAGCATTATTTGGCAATACTAGAGAAAAAAAAATTAGTTGTAAAGATTTGTGTGGGGAAATCACTACTACTTTCAGAGAATATTATTCAAAAGAGAAATAAGCACAAGACTGGGAGATTTTAAATTATACAGGGCTGGGGAGGGACATTTGTTTTATTCAACTCATTAAAAAATAAATCCTTATTTTAGTGTGTGTTTGGTGGTTTTTTTATGTGGAGGCTGATGTTTGTGGTGAGGTTTTTGATTTTCCTTAGGTTTATTATTATTTTGGGGTGGTTGCTTTTTTGTGGAAGGAAATAATCACAACTCTGAGGAAATTCAGATATAGTAGTAGGAAAAGCACTTTGATATTAATAACCCAATTATTTTATTTATTATTCATATGTAAGAAAGAAATGTAATTTCTCCTTTGAATGCTGAGTTTTGCCCTAATAGTACCCGGTGTGCGATTCCTTCCTCTGTAACAAAAAGTTAAATAGAAGCATCTCTGGGAAGGGTGGTTGCCAAATCCCTGTGGTTACTGAATGTTGAAATGGAATGGACAGTGAGAGGGAGAAGAGGAGGCAGAACATCATAAGGCCTGTTATAAATATATTCACTTACCTGGAAAGAAAACAAATTCGTTTTAAATCCGAAGAGAGAACGTAGATACTTACAAAGGTTTCGTGGCATAGGATGTTCATCTTTGAGATGAAAAGGTCATTGTAAAAGCATTTTTAAAACACAAAAGCATGTTTTCCGTGTTTCTGGGGTTAACTGCAGTATTAAAAAATACAAACAAAAAAGGGTTTTTTTAATTATGTTCTGTTTAGGTTGTCTTTGTTATTACAATGTCCCAATTGCCTCCAGCAGTTCATTAAGAAATGCAAATGTTATGCAACTTGTAGTTTGTTCTTTTGACACTGCACATATAAAGCATCTGAAAAGGATGGCAAGTAGCTGATTCTGTTCAGTTTTGCATTTTCACCAACAGGACTGCATCCCTTTTATCCCATCCCTGCTGCCTGTACAGAATTCTAGGAGTCAAGGGACCTTCAAGTGCCATTAGAGACTGACTTACAAAGAGCCCGGCTGAGTGTGCAATTACTACAAAGCCTTTTTTCTTAAACTAGTTAACCTGAAGGCATTTGGTGTGGATATAATTAAAGTAGAAGGGGAGGCAATACAATTATTTTATTTTTTTGGTTTTAATAACTGAGAGATTCTTTTTGTCCGGTAAGATGTACTTCAGTTCTTTTCCTTAGTAAAAGAACAGAAGATGGTGCTACAATTAAATCCAAAGTCATTACAAGGGCAAATCACACTTTTTTTTAAGGAGGAAAGGTGCATATTGAATAGGATGGTGCAATACAGTAGACAAACTTATGAAGACAATTATTATAAGTACTGCTGTTGGAAAGAGGTGAATTATGTAGGTTGAAGTTATGGTTGTCTGGAGCAAGACAGTGTTGAAAGAACACTAAAGTGGCCTGTTGATGCAGTCTGATTTCTACCATGACTTTGTGTTATTTTTAAAACTTCTTTTTGGCAGAAAACAAGATAGTGCAAACTGGTGATGATATAAGCAGTGTGTTGGATGATACAGCCTGCAAATGAATACGCTGAGAACTCTTCAAATCAAAAGCAGTTGTGTCCAGGAGGAAACAATTTGCATTAGAAATGTTGCTGTAGCTCGCTGCGCAGCCTTGGCAGCCCACACTCCCTCTGCTCTGTGTTATCTCATTAACATTATTATTTGGGAGCCAGAGTCAAACACTTACACTGGGTAATAGTTATGGCTATTTGACACAATGTCAGTAAAATGCCTTTTTTTTTTTTTAATACAATTAGAATTTTGACAGGAAAGAGAGGAAGAGGCAGAAAATGAGAAATTAGTTGTTTCCTGTACCTCTGTCAGTGCACACATTAAGCTGCACTGGTGCCTTTTGCATGATCTCATGGCAGCCCGAGCACTGTCAGATCTAAAGGCAGGATGAGCAAAACAAGGGCTGGTAAGTTAGAAATGTTGCTGGTTAAAACAGTAGACCTTTCAGATTTTCTAAATCACAAGAGTTCTGAGACAGAATACTGTAGTTCTGACCTTGCTGGGGATCTGTGTTTATGAAGATAGAAATTTTAAATAAAACTATCCTAAATTTTCAGACACAAATTTGTATTCATTAGCCTGACCCCTCTGTAAAATGACAGTGAAACTTTTTATTATCAGAGGGAATTCAGTGGAAGTAAATTCTAATGAGGATTTAGGGCCACAATAAAATAAAGTGTTGTTTGTTGGTTTGCTTTTTTTCTCTTTCAGAAAAAGGAGCAGTTATTTTCTCACTTAAAAAGAAAGAGTCATCCTCAAAGTCCTCCTTTAATATGGAGCTCAGGTTTCAGAGGTCAATGATCTCTGCATACAGGCAGACATCTGCTACCAGACCTCCATCTGGGACAGATACTGGTGAGGCTAATGGCACTAGGTTTAAAAAAAAAAAAAAAA